>UFQX01000407.1:0-22351 GCA_900497675.1 Arapaima gigas | reverse complement strand
ACCCCCCCCCCCCCCCCCCCAGATGGAATACCAGTGCATTGCAGACAAAGTATTCACCTGCTTGAATTTTTTGACATTTTTTCTTGTTGCACCTCAGATTTTAAAACATTTAAATTGTTTCCTCCCTTTACTAACACAATAAATTCAACATACAGTATTTATGAATCAAAAATACTTTTTATTCAGGAATATCAGTTTCTCCAGAATGAAAGAGTTACTTTTCCCATTTATAAAAGTATTCATTGGTATTTTGGTATTTTTGCCAATTCAGCAATGCAAATTTGCTCCACATCTCCCAGACTGGATGGACAGCACTGCTGACTGATGGAGATTTTCAGTTGTATTCAAGTCCGAGCTCCAGCTGGGCCATTCCAAAATACTCACCTTCTTTTTTCAAGCCATTCATTAGTTTTTACTTTGAGTCACTGTTGCGGTTAAACACGAATCCTTGCCCTAAATGTAGATCTCTGGCTGACTGATCTTCTCAATGATTTTCCTGTATTTGGCTTCTTCCATGTTGGCCTTGGTGGCAACATGCTTTACAGTCGTATGCACCTTAACGCAGTAGATCTCTGTGGAAGAATTTTTACAGAATAAAATACATGTTGCAGAAGTAAAATGAGAACTTTATTAGACAAAAATACCATTGTACTGGTAATAAGTCTGCAGTATGACAAAAGGGCATATATTTTCTCAAGCCAATGCAGTGATTTTTCTTTGCACAGAACCACTTTATATGAGAGGTGAATGTTTTTGCTGTCAGTCACATCATCAAACCTGAGAAGTCTGTTTTTAACATAGGCCAGTCTCAGTCACAAGGGTGAAGAGTTCAGTTGAATTTGGCTTTTATTGTATAAATGTCAAGTAATGCTGATGAGCAGAACAATGCATGTGTTTAGATGCCACTGTAACTGTTCAAATTGTGCATTGGCTTTAGGAGGACGCAAGTAAAAATGACCTTGCCCTTTCTGTACCATCGTGTGGAATTGTGCTCGAACACTAAACTGAGGAGACTGGGTATTTTTGCTGTGTGGGACTTGAGAGTCCCTTTATTTGACAAAAATTAGGGAATTTATTGTTAAGGCATGGAAACGGGGTCTGACCGAAGGCTGTTCAGAATGTCACACAGACACTTTAAAAGGCACAGCTGACAGCAGATGTGTTGGCCGGTACTTATTACTATAGGTGAAGGAGGTCACAAATATACGTAACCACTAAAGAACAAAAATGGACCCATGCCATGCAGACACTACAGAAAATTAATGAAATACTTTAACGGTGCCAGTTAATAAAACTATGAAGATCAGCGTCCCCGAGGTGACAGAACTTCTCTTCTTTTGTTAATTGAAAATCCCTCATTTTTTGTTGCTTGCCATGAAAGTATCTTGAGGATAGGTCATTAGAATTAAGCAGTTTTGCGTGAGGAGTGCTGAACTGTGACTCAGTGTGAGGACTAGACAGGATGAGTGCCGAGTGAGACACCCCCACACCTCAGCTGTCTCACTTTTTTTACTGGTCACGGTAATAAGTACAGACAGAGATAGCAGACCAAGAGACTGCATCTCCATCTACAGGGGTAAGGGACCAATGTTACGGGGTGTCATTGGTATGATCATACATTGTCTAATAAGTTCTAGAACAGTGTTTAAACATTAAAAAATGTTCTGAATTATTTTGTCAGTCAAATGTTAATTTTTCCAATGGAAGAAACACTTCAGTCATCCACGTATTTAGAGGGAACTTTAGCAGCAATTCAAAGCCTTGCAACACATTTCTTTGCTAAGTGTGTCAGAGTGAACAGCCTACATTCCATTACTTCATTAAAAACAGAGTCTGGGTTGCGGTTTAGCAGCAAAATAAAAGGTGGAGAATCAAACTTAAAGTTCTTTTGAATAGTTGAGTGAATTCTCTTCCAATAAGCATGCACTTGAAACACGTGTGTGGTGTCCCTGGAAACTTCCTGTGAAGATGCACTGGGAAAAGATAGATTCTGTGGATGAGCTTGAAGTCCTGCTCCTGAATGTCTCAGGAGGTGTAGGCTTTTCTGCACATGGTGGTCCGTTCATCTTTCACTTCCTAATCGAGCAGTTTAGACTCTCCACCAGACCTTGGCAGTGCTGGTGAGCCAAATGAAAAGTACGGCCGTAGAGAGGAATCTACAGTCGATACCTGTGGTGCATTAAAGGTGTGGTCCCCTCTGGGTTCCAGGCAGGAAGGGGGGGGGTGCCAATGTCTCAAAGCAATGGTTGTTTGTGTGGAATAGAAAAATGAATACAACTAGAGTTTTTGGGTGACTAAACAGGGGGAAAAAACAGAATTTTCCAGGTTGGTTCCTCAGTGTGCTGTTATTTGTTTTGTTGTTTGGCAAGGGGCACACGGTGCAGGTAGAAGTAGTACATGTGTTTTAAGTGTAGTCTGGATGGAATGTGTATTGGATTACGTATATATGTTGCTTTGTTGATGTGCATTTGTAAAGATGATTTTGGCTTTTTGACATACTTTCTTACGATATTGAGTCGCCTCCTTCAGCAGGGTTATGAAGGCTGAAGAGATTGGGCTATGAGAAAACAAGCTGTAATACTGATCAGCACACCTATTCGTACAATCACACTGACACACTTGCTGAAGCTCCTGAACTCACTGAACACACAGAGGGTCTGCAGTCCTCTCTGGCATCTAACGTTTTTACACACATGCAGCAGTAGTCCATTATGGGTGAGAGGTGTGTGTGTGTGTGCGTGTGCGTGTGTGTGTGTGTGTGTGTGTGTGTGTGTGTGTGTGTGTGTGTGTTAATAGGTGTGTTTAAGTGCTGCTGGGTGTTATAGACAGACTGCTGACCCCTTTGTTGTTTTTCATGTTCAGCAGTTTTAGGGGCAGGAAAGGCTGTGTTTTTTGTCAGTGTGGGTGTTTTGCTTTGCAGTATATTGGGTGCCAAAGAAACAATCTGCCCTGGGTGCCAAACACATTAGGTACATCTCTGGTTGGTACTGTGCTGGCAGAGCTGCTGTGGTCCCATGCTGACAATCTGCTTTTGGACAGGTTGTTGCACAAAACCTAAAAAGACAGCAATATGCAAGTGGTTTCTTCAGCAGGTTCCTTTGTTTTGAAATGAACATTTGTAGAATTCGTTGATTGAATTATAATTTATATAAATTCCTGCATTTTTTTTAACTACAGACCTCTTTTGAACCATGAAGCTAAAGAGCTCTTGTGTGGTGTATGAAACCTATCTGTTGCAACAAATGTTTTAGCTTGCTGTGATGTGCCCAGTGATGGCTAGAGGTTACTGGTCCTCAAGACTTTTCCTAGAGAAGTGCCTCTGGGAAATCTGTAGGCTTTTCTTTGTTTTTTGAAGCTGTAAAGAAATCGACATTAAGAAATCCTCTAGCATTTGTAATTCTCAGTCAATGCAATGCATGCAAAGGTGGCTCTAAAACTCCTCTAAACAAAATTGGAACCTTGTGTTTTGATTAAAACAGCAACTATGTAAATGTGTTTATCTGGTTTATGTTACATAATACACACAAGACAGACAGATTTGCATAGTTGCTGTTTTAGTGCCATAGAAAGTCATGAAATCTCGATGGTATCCTCCCCTAAGCTACTTTTACAGGGAAACTCATAGGCATTAATCAGGTACATGACTCAGAAAATGTTAAAAATATTAATGTAATAAAAATAATTAAATAATAAAAATATTTGTTTGAAGCAGAAGGTGGTGTATTGGTTAGAGCTGCCACCTCTGGGCTCAGAGATCGCATATTTTGAGTCCCGAGGTAATATCCTTGAGGCAGGTCTTACGCTAAAATTTATTCCGTAATAAGTACCCAGCTGTATAAATGGGTAACCCACTTTAAGTAGCTTAACATTGCAAGCTGCTTTGGAGAAAAGCATCAGCAAAAATAGTAAATGTACAATAGTCCGATTGAACATCATCTGTACTTGTGTGACTTGGGGGCTGAAATTTATTGGAAATCTACAAGCACTGAATTGTGATTGCTCTTGCATCTGTGCATATTGAGCCTTGTTTCCATGTCTGACAGACTGCTGCCTCACCCTGCAGGCTTCCAGCTGCTCTACCAGCCAGAGGTGGTCAGGCTCTACCTGTCCCTTCTCACAGAGAGCCAGAACTACAACACACTAGAGGCAGCTGCTGGGGCTCTGCAGAACCTTGCTGCTGGACACTGGGTGGTCAGTTGGCTGGGAATCTTGTGGAACTTAAGCAACTAATGTGCCGTGTGCAGGTTCTTTGCCGGGTTATTTGGCAAACCCAGGGTCTCTGTGATGCCCTTCAACGACGTCCTATTGGAAATAGAAAGGACTGAATGAGGGGTTGTAACCTGGTGAGACTGTTTATTCCACTGCTGTCAGGGTTACTCAGAAACATTTGGCACTTTTGGAGGTTTTTTACCGAGGAACCTAAACTTTTTGTTTTAAAGCTCACTACTGTCACCCAGTGGCAATACAGCAAAATTGCACCGCACTGATAACATGCAGGCAACGGATGCTATTGGAGTTATTTGAAAGTAGAGGTCACGGCTGAGTATTCTGTTTTCTAGAAACAAACATTAACAATGATTTGGAATGAAGGGATGCTTTTACACTTAAATATGATGTTGTTGTCCCCCAGTGGTCTAGTTACATCCGGGCAGCAGTGCGCAAGGAGAAAGGCCTCCCTGTCTTAGTGGAGCTGCTGCGGTCCCATGCCGACACCGTGGTCCGGGCTGTGGCTATTGCATTGCGTAACCTGGCCATTGACCAGCGCAACAAGGATCTGATTGGTGGGCATCTGTCAGCTGAAGGAAAGCAAACACTCACAGTCTTTCTAGAATGAAATGTGACTCACGGTCGCGATAACACTTGACAGTGAGGATGATGGCCATGTGCGAAAGTGTTATCTTATGTGTGTGCAGACCCCTTGGGCTATAATTGATATTTTTAATGTGAGCATGCTAGAACCTGAGTAACCGTAATGTCCTTATGGTGAGCTTGGAGATCTCAGTATGAGTATGACATCATTTTACTGGATGGTAAGGCAGATGCTGGAGATTGTGTTACCATCTAGTGGAGCATGATGAGTCAGCCCTGTATTATAGAATGAGTGTGGTGATGTCTTTGTGACTGAATACCACCTGGCCTCAGGGAGCTATGCTGTGAGGGATCTGGTGAGCAACCTGCCCAGTGGACAGCAAGTGCCGGCTAAGAACCTGGAAGAGGACACAGTGGTGGCTGTGCTCAACACCCTGCATGAGATTGTCACAAACAGCTTGGAGAATGCCCGTGCCCTCATCCAGACACATGCCATCCAGAAGTTGGTTTCCATCAACAGGACCAGGTAATGATGTCATTTTCAGCAGTTTTAAGGCCAGAAGGAAGCTCCCACACAGCCAGGGCCAAATGAATTTTATGGTTATTTGTTCTGTATGCAAAACTATACTTAGAAAAGAATAGATGGTGGGTATCATTAGTTATGAGACATACAGAACACTGATGGTTTCGGCTCTTTCGGGAATTAATAAAAACAGCCTTTTGGTTTTGAATGAATTGTTCTGAATGAATTGTGTTACAACAACCACAAAGTGTGCACCGCTTTCTTCTCTGCTACTGCTCTTCAGTCAGTCACCACGTGAGGCCAAGGCTGCATCTCATGTGCTGCAGACGTTATGGAGCTACAAAGATCTGAGAAATGTCCTGAACAGGGATGGCTGGAATAAGACCCACTTTCAGGTACAGCACTTCTCACAGTTCCATCGAACAACTGTACCTCGGCTTTTAAAGGATGCACAATGTCCAAGAAAGGTATTACATCTTCCTCAGCTTATTTTACATTCTGTGTTGACCTGAAATTGTTATTTTAGCTTTGTCCACCTGGCCCTCTGTCAGTATGGGTTCTAACTTTGCTGCTAATTTAATACAAATCAAAAAACGTGTGTAAGAACAAAAGTATAAGCTATATGAAAAAATAACGTTTCATACATTTGTGTTTTGGCAACAAGCAAGACATGCTAGTCTTTTCTTACACAAAGGAAATGGGTCTTTAGTCCTGGTCCTGTGGCCCAGTTACGTGTTTTTTTAATGTTTCATATGAAAATGACACTTGTTTAAATACTCTTCCTACGTGTTTTTAACATAAAGTTTAGTGAGGAGTCTTTAACCTTAAGTACATGAAATAAACCAAAAAAAAAATCCCTTTTTAATTGCCTGGATAGTATTTTTTGTTTTTGATTTTATTTACCGAGTATTAGAGTAATCTTATTACACAGACATTCTGTGTTCTGCATTCTGGCACTGTCCAAAGTTTTTTCCATTGCTAAGATTGTTCTGCTAGTTTTTGCAGAGATGTTTGAAGTTTAAATGAGAAAATATTTTTTTGCGCATTTGATAATTATTTAATGGTAATACGTTTCTGTGTGTGAAATATATTTGTTATATGTGATCCTATTATTCACCATCCGGTAAAAGTGAAATACAGAGTAGCTTAGGCAAAACTTCTCTTTGATAATATGCAAAATTATTAGTAAAACTGTCCAAGTTTATGAATTGTTGGATTTAAGCCTACTTTTTTGTATTTAAAATTGGATAAAAGTTCAGTTGAGTTCTTTTATAAAAATCTTGGAAAGACTGTGATTACACATCATTAAAAAGTCATAAAATAAAAAAAGAACATTCAAAGAAAAAAACAATCTAGACAAGCAATAAACGTTCTGTATCTGAAACACATTTAAACTCATAATCAAACAACTGAATTTTTATCCGTTCTTTTTTTGCACGTGAAGTGTCATGCTGTGAGTAACATTCAGAAAAATCCTTTCCTGGTCCTCTAGTGGACTTCACATCTAATAATTTCATTAAGCTTTTCCATATATTAGATGAGGCCAGTGGTATTTGCTAAAATGTTTGTTAACAGTGTAAAGCAAAAATATAAATATGCCAAGCTGAAACCTGTACATCTACAAATGACAATTTAGTCAGTTTGTAAAACATCTCATATAAGCACAATACTGTTGTTATTGTCTTGTTTTTTATATTCTGGTGTCTTTTTTCATTTATAAGATTCAGCTGTTTGACTGCAAACAATTCAATTATTTTATGAACCGTCATTTCTCTCCAACTAAACTTCCGACTGTTTACTGAATACGGGACACGAGGGCAGCATGTACTGCGTTACTTAGACTTGTTTTCATTGTATTCGAAAGGTTACTAGTTTAAATCCCCCTCCTGCTGTAGTGCCCTTAAGCATGGTACTTGGCCTGAAATAATGCAGTAAGATGGAAAAATCATTTTAAAGTTGCTTGACTAAAGTGGTAAAACTGGTTGGACTGACTAACATGTTCCGTGTCGATTTCCAAGGAGGTGTCATACATCCTTATATATCTCCATTCATTGCTGTAAGAGCGCTTTCCTCCAGTATTCATTAGGTAGGTTTTCCTTTATATTTATCATATTGATTTTGCATTATTTACTGACTGTGACTACTGTTTGCAAAAAAGAAAATCTTGTCATCTTTTCTTAAGTTTTAGACAAACAGCTGATAAGCGGGTCAGATGAAGGAGACAATTCATCGGACTCAAAAGCTCTGATTCTAAGGAGAAAGAATTTTATGACGTATCATGTTATCCACAGTTATGTAAGTTAAGTATTATTGTTATTATTATTGCTATTATTATTATTAGTAGTAGTGCTTTTTTTGTTTATTTTTCTAATGTGACTAAATAATGAAGAAGAAAACTTTCTTTCTACTCTTCATTCTCCTACACAGTTCAACATTATGTGTCTTTCTAGTAGGTTGCGCCTATGCAAATACATTTGCTACAGTAACAGTTACAGTTGTAAACAGTGGTACAGTTATTTGCGTGTGCATTATGAAGTGTACGCTGTAAAACAATTCATCATTTGTTCTATGATGACTATCCTTAACTGCCAGCATTTTCTTTTGAAGTTTGTGCTTGAGAATCTTCAATTTTATGCATTTTTAACAGGAGGAAGAAGCTTCTTCTCTCAGAGCAGATGCCTTCCAAAAAGAAGATATATTGAACCTCGTCTTCTCTAGCAAGTGAAGGTGACTATGGTGGATGAATTCTCAGCCTCCTCCTGTTCACTCCAAACAAGGCAGTGAAAAAAACAGTGAAAGTCATCGAGACCTTCCAACTCCTTTCCTTTCAAATTCAGACAGACATGGAGAAGAGAGCCCCAAGGTTTACAAGTCCAATTGTTATCATTTTAAAATTGGTCAAAAAGCTAAAATGAGGGCACGCATTTCCACAGCTATGCCTACTTTGGAACCAGGAGATGCGAAGCTGGCAGCACAGATCAGTACAGAGCTATCACATCACCCATCAGCCCAACACGATTCTCAGGGCACACCTTGTCAAAACTGAGGGCTAAACACTTCAAGCGCTTTAGCTGCCCTGTTCGACTGTTAATGTTACAGAGGAAGTTCACTCAGCCACAAGCAGAAATGGAGAAAAAGTATACGTTCAGAGGTGGAAGAGCCCCTGAGATCTTGTGGTTGTGCCTGACATTTTCTGGTGTTTTTGGATTTTTATTTTCATGAGTTTGGTGACATCAACCACTGGGTCCATGCTTTTGGAGCTTGTGCAAATTTCACAGGTTTCCACTTCGCATCCCTGTCATGCCCTTCGTAACCTACAGTTGCCCCATCTATGCATCCAAGTCTTCTTTGGCTTCAAGTCACAGACTTCTTTATAGCTGTACATCTGTTGAAAGGGCCGCATGTTGGATCTACGATGTTTCCATCTACAGTTTAATGGTGAAGCACTGAAGTTCTGTCGCTTCTATAATTTACATATAGGTCACGCACAGCAATGCAGGAATTACCAGCTGGGGCTTTTGGAAAGCAAGAATCATTCCATACCAAGAAATGCATAAATGTATTGCCCAGTGGATCAGGAATGGCAAACACTGACAAATGCAAAGATATGCAAGATCACCATCTGAACCTGTTTTGGAGATTAAGATGCAGAACCAGCACGGCTCCTCGCCGTACGCTTTGTATCCATACTAGCTTCACCAGAGTACCGCCGTAAGGTTACGAGGAGAGTGGATATGCGGGATGCTGTTCTGAAGGCCACAGGAATGGTACAGAACATCGCTGCTCCATTTTTTAGAAATGAATGTTTAAAAAAACTTCCTTTTGCTGATGAAAAGACAGCTGGGAAAGAAGGGCAAGACTGTGATCCAGAAACTTTTCAGAAAAGAACTCTGTGAGCAACTCATCAATACTCAGTTCCCAGAACACCTGGACTGGTCATGGCTGCAGCAAAGTCACCGAAGCCAACAGTTCCTGCATCCAAGCAAGAAACTGAGGACAGCAAATGAAATGAAAAAGTTTAATACTACGTGACACTGACAATATTATCTAACTGACAGAGAAAAAAATGTGTTCACCAAGGTACAGGTTGTTAACATCAATAAATGGTTGTAGGATGACAACATTTTTATTTATAAAAAAGCTCAATAAAGACTAACAAATTGTTACAAGTTTATTCCGTTCAGCTTTGTGTGGCATCCTGGATTGTGTTTAAACCAAGGCTTTGAATGCAACATGGGGACTTAGAGCTTTCATTTTCCATAATAAACAAAAAGCAAACATCAACTAACAAAAAAGGCAAACTGTCTGAAACAGATCAAACATCAAAAAAAAGGGCCATTTTGCGTGTCTTTCAAACAGAACAATAAACATAGTACAAATCTGAAACTGATCTATCAAACGCCATTGGAATCAAATCAAATCCAAAACCCATCTTATTCTAAGTCTAGTGCATCTTCTTAAAACACCCAACAACTGAACAGCCCATGTCTCAGTTTGTCTCAGTTGACATAACACCTATAAATCAGACATCATAGTCTTCATATGTGTTAATAACATTCGGTTTTACTCTCTTTTGTTTCGGTCGCCTTCCGATGCCTCAGCAAGGCTCACGTTGGTCCAATATAAGTAAATAACTGAGAAGCAAGCAGCTATGTGTCAACTGTAGTGTGTTTGGCTAAAAAGAAATATCTTTTTCCCGATATATCAAAATGTCTCTTAAAAGGTTCAACATAAAGTGGAAAAGTCACTACAAAAGACTCCAAAAGTTGACAAAGACATACTAAACAGAAAAAATACAGTCATACCCCAGTTGATGTTCTTCAACCATTCCTGAAAACTGGACTTTAACAGCAAACCATAAACAGGGAGCCTATTTCCCATTATGGTAAACTATAAAAATTATAATACATTCTAACCCCCCCAAAAATGTCAACCCTCAACCAATTTTGCCAAATATCATTAAAACACTGTAAAAAGCCTTTATAATAACAATCCATCTGCTCTTTCTCTCTCTTTCTGTTTGTACAGCAAACAGAAGAGAGACAAATAAAATTCACTTTAATGAACTATTAGCAAATAAAGAAAACTTGATATGTGCAGCAGCACAGAGTGGAGAAAAGTGGAGTAGATGATGAAGAGGCGCTCCTGGGTAGAGAACAAAGCCGTAGCAGATCCAGATATTCAAAATTTCTTCACCCACGGTTTGGACATTTTGGCACGTGAGATGGACAGAACACATAGTTCTTCATGGGACCCACACACACACAGGTTTTCAGAGGTCATTAGAGTTCAATAGGGTTCAGTTCAGTATTTAGGAAAGTTATTTGCCCATTTTATTGACATCCCCCAGTGCTCTGTCTGAAGTATCATTCTGCAGCTCAAAGGAGAATGACAGGTCTGGACACGCCCACCACAATGGCACTCTTTGATGGACTGGAATGTGGTGTGGCACTGCTCTGTCCACTGGACCAGTTTGGGTTTCCTTCAAGGGTGAGATCCAACAGAGGCAGATAGCTGGGGAAAATAAGCAATGAAGTTTTGGTAGTAGTTGCTCAGATTGAGACAGAATCTCAGAGAATCTGGTCTTGGGAGGGGGGCCAGTAGATATAGCTGCAGTCTTCGATCTGGAGCTAGACCCACCACAAGGAAGCCCAGGTGTGCTGGCACACTTTGCAGGGTTAGATGCGACTCCGGTATGCCTTAGTCACTTTAAGATGGCTCTGAGGTACTTTAAGTGCTTTTTTAGTCTATGCTAAAGACAATAATGTGATAATATCGCCTGGGTAGGCAGTAGTATATGCTACTGTGGGGCCAGAGGATTTTTTTCATGAGTCACTAGAAGACAGCTGGGTTTCCATAAAGTCCAAATGGGAGAGTAGCAAACTGAAGGTTGAATGGCATTAGGAAGGCAGGGTTCTTCCTGGACTTTGGGGAAAAGGGAAATTGCCAGTAGCCTTTCATTAGATCCACTGTTGAGTAATAGTGAGTTCACAGAGTTTGTCCATCTAGCACATCAGGCATGCATCACATTTGGTGACAATGACGTTTCAGTAATTTATGCAGAACCTTACTGAACCGTTGTCTTTATTCACGAAAGTGATAGGGTTACTCCAATCACTTTCACGTTCCTCAGTTACCCCATTTCTAACATTTGCCCAGCTCTTCCTTCATGACTTTCTTTTTGTCAAAAGGCAGGCAATGAGGAGGCTGTGAACAAGTACCCCTGGGTGTGGTTCGATGTAGTCAATAAGGATTGTATACTCTGGGGGCAGTGAGAAGATTTCAGCAAACTTGGCCTGCAAACTGTTTATGTTCTCCTGTTGAGTTGCAGAGAGTTCCTCACTAACAGGGACCTTGGGACCCAAGTCCATCAGGCATCAGTTTTTACAGTCACCAGGGAAAAAGGCAGGGTCCTCCTGCCATTTCTTTGAGAGACTGACATGATAAAGCAAGCATTCCACCTTGGGGCAAAGTCTACATCACTGACGTGGTGTGTGACCACAAAGGGTCCCTGGGATTCAGCTTCATAGTTAGTGACGCCCTCAGCAGGGAGTTGTTTTTGGCGGCCACCTGGGCGTTACCTGTAAACAGCTGAGGGCCCATTCCTCCTTGGATCAACAGCTACCACTTATAGTGCAGTCAAAAACATAAAGAATGGTCTCAGGGTCATCACTTTAGATCCGAGATCGTCCCAGCCTGCCTGCCTATGTGGTTTTGCAAGAGCTGTCAACACCCCCTGCATGGTTTGCTGCTGACTTGCGACCGTCTGCTGTTCAGCAGCCAGTATCTCTCACATGACTTACTGGTAGCTTGTGACCATCTCCTGCACAGGTTGACTCTCATCTTGCTGGCTTGTGGATGTGTTCTGCTGAGTCCCTGTAAGCTGATCAAGAAGGCAAAGCAGAGCTGTCTTCCATGGCAGTCCAATTGTTCTTGTCTCGGTTTCCCACACCACTGTGACAACTGCAGTAATTCGTAGTACAAGTGGAATCAGGGCTGCTTACTTTTGAGGTTCTAATGTTTTATTTGGAATTCATAGGTCAGAGTAAACAGTGGACAATACAGATCTGTATGCTCAGCTTCTTGCTTCAAGGAGAAAGAGTCCTCATCCTGCGGACAATAAGGGCTTAAATAGGAATGTTATAGCCACTAGGCATACAGTTTATACCAGGGGTGAGGATTGTATACAGTGGTGAGTCTGAATTGTATTGACCTGCGGTCAACAAATGAATGAACCGTAATAAACCAGGACGGTATGTTCTGTTGCTCCCTGTGTACCACAGACGTTCTGGTGGGTTTTCAGAATGTAGATACAAATATATTGCACTATATGAACAGACACAGGCCAGTTAGACTTTACTCCTCACCAGATTCTGTACTTGACCAACAAATGGCACATAATCAACTGTCACCTTTCAAAATAACAATACATTATAGATAGGAAGTTTTTAGTTACACAGTTAAGCTAGAAAATGCATTAAGTATTAAGATTGTAAACTGGGATTTTTGTACATGGTTAGGCTAAAAAACATTATATGGGGGAGCTCAGAACTTAAATCAAATTTTATAAAAATGTGACCTTCTGTCAGGAGGATGTAAATAGGGAGGACATAACTCAGTGTATGACTGCATGCATATATTCATATAACATTTAAAAATAAGTGGCAGCAAAGTGGCATAGTGGGTAGCACTCTCACCTCATGGCAACTCAGCTGTTTGGGCATTGATTTGAATACATCTCGGTCGGTGTGGAGTTTGCATGCTGTCCCTGTATCTGTCTGGGTTTTCTCCGTGTGCTTGAGAATCCTCCTTCAGTCCAAAGACATGTGTTTCAGGCTAAATGGTTGCTGAAAACTGCCAGTAGTATGTGCCTGTTTCAGTGAACCTGTGCATGTGTGGCTACCCTGCAACAGACCTGATGCGAAGAGAAATCCACGGTTTCTTTTATGATAACAAGGTACTCAGGTCCTATAGCAGAAAAACTTTCCCAAACCATGATAGTCTCAACACATTTCTTGACTTGGTAGAAGTTCCTGCTGTATCTGGGCTTCAGCAGTTCATGTCATCCAAATTCCACTTTTGACTCATCACTCCACAGATCATTCCTACAAAAGTCTTGAGAGACGTATAAGACCTTTCAACGTTTTTAATGAGCAGTGCTTTTTGCCTTGCAACTCACCTATGTATCTTATTTTTGAAGTGTTCTGAATTCATGTACGCCGATGAGCTGAGACAAGAGAAGCATGGAACTACTTGAATGTTGTACTGGTCTATTTTTGAGTTTGTTGATGATTTTATGCCTTGCTCATGGTGACATTTTAGCAGAAAGTCACTCCTTAGTAGATTTGCCACTGTTCCAGACTTTCTTTGTTTAATGAATACAGCTCTGACTGCGGTTTCATAGAAGTTCAGAGCTGTGGTGGACGGCTGTATAACCCTGACCAGACAGGTTTCACAAGCCTTTTCTCAGTCTTCAGAAATTTCCTTTGAATGTGGCATGATGTGCATTTCTCAGTTTTTGTTCTGACACCTTGACTTTTGGTGGTAAGGGTTTAAGTTGCTGAACATTATGTCGATTCTAAATATGCCCCTTAGAGTTCATTAAAGGTTAAAGGACAGTTTTTCGTACCTAAGATTGCAAAAAAGACATAAAAGAAAATCATTAACCCTACTGGTGTATTTTTTCTCTCTCAGGCTGTATTTCTATATTACAAGAACTGACAGAAAGATCTGATCAAATTCAATTAAAAAAAAAAAAAAAAACTGAAATGGGGTGCATATACTTTTTCACAGCTCCCAGGCATATGACAAAACTTCAGCATCGATCATAGACTTTTAACCCAAGATATTCTGCTGCCATGTGTACTGGTGAGCTGTATTTGCTTAAAATGGGTGGTCATTGCAGACAGTCTGGTTACTGCAGAAGTCCAGGAGCAACGCAATCCTTGGATTTAGATCATGCAGGTCATTCTTCCCAGTGATGCCATGCTAGGTTTATCATTATCAGCTAGAGTATTGTTATATCCTAGCAGGACTAGAACCATATACACTAGTAATAAAATAACTTTTATAGCTTATAACTTTTGCAGGACTGATAGTCGCACAACCATTTGCTGAATAAACACACCAACTGTGAGAATCACAACAAAGTGAATTTCATCCCCGCCTGTAAACTGCAGCTCTGGCACTCAGGCATGAGACAGCGAGTGACCTCATATAAGGCAACTCAAAACAATGAACTATGTGTGTGGGTAAAACTGACATCTTTTGTACCGCCTCCATAAGCTTTGACTCCTTTCCTTTGTCTGTGGGGATGTTTTTAAGCTATGCATTTGGAAAATTTTATAACCCAAAAGTAAAGTTGTTTTGCATTGGTTTAAGTCATCTAGATGTGTCCTGTCTACGCCTGTAACCTCACAAGAACTGCACTCAGCCACTACCTCTCACCATTTGCCCTGCATCGTATGGATTATATACATTTTGCAGCCATAGGCCCAAAAAAATCTAAAATGCTTCCTCACAATTCTATGAGTTTTTTAGTCTACATTTTCATATTATATTTTATTTTTCTTATACTATCAACTATAAATAAATACAGAAATTAGCAAAAGATTTGTTATTTTCAACCCCATCACTATTACTGATGATGATGGTCTTAGACCCCCCCCCCCCAACAGCTCAGATTTTGCATTTATCATGTCATGGAAAGCTATCTGCTGAAATTTTATTCATGGAGAGTTTGAATGTACAATACATTTTTAAAAAAATGATTCCATAAAGAAAAGTTAATATCACAGTGTGTATGGACCGGTCTGAGTAAAATGCAGGGCAAGAGCCTTTACAGTAAGAATAAGTGACATATGTGAAGGTATGTGACGAACCAGATATCAGGAGCTCAAATAGCAGGAGGGGAGTGTATTGCTTTTTGCCTGGCTCTTCACTTTCGGCCAGTCTGACAAGGATAACCTTACGTGGACCATGAGGTTTCAGACAGCCTGGCTATTAGGATCAATGGAAGGATCTATGCAGAATCAGTGGAAGTCCCTCCACCAAGACTGCATATTACATTTACATGTGAAAATGGTATTTCTATTATTCATAACAATAATATGAATACAGCATCATATATGCAGCATAATATGAATGCTGGTTAATGCAGCATAAATACTGCCCTGTTAAAGAAGCCGGTACAGGCATCTTCATATTGAGCTGTTGATCAGCCGATACATTTTTCCCATTAACTTTACAGTATTTGACCTGTTTACGAATTTTAGTATATTTGCTAAATTAATTTAGGTTAAGCGGTTCTACAGCAATAACAGTGTGTGGGGTCTGAACAAGCAACCTTTGGGCTTGAAGAGAATGTCCATAACTGCTTTCCTTTGCTGCTCACATTTATGTTAAGGATGAAACAAAAAATAACTGCAAACTGAGCATCCATGGCTGTTGGCTATAGTTGTGATAGGATCTACTTTTGTATTTTCTCCTTTTAGCCTTCAGCCAGTATCCAGCCCAAAGGAACTCGGAATGGCAGGGCCAGCAGTGATGACACCACACTGCCCCTGATGGAGAGGAGCCAAGGTGAGTGGATGATTCCGTGGATCAGGGTTCTCTGAAACCCCTATATTCAGCAAGTTTTTCCATATCATTTCATTTGTTGCCCTGAAAATAAATCAGCGGGTGATCTTAATTTGCCATTTTTGTACTCAAATGTGGTAGGAGATACACTGAGCACAGCAGTGCCGAGGGTCAGTTTCAAAGATTTATAACTTTTTTGTCATCAATGCTGAAATGTGTTTTAGTGTTAGATGGCTAAAACGTGACGTGGCAATGTGATCCATGTGTGCATCTGGTAGTTTCTCCTGTTCCAGTCACGTTCTGAGCACCGTGAGGCCTGTAGTAACATTATGGGTTTGTTTGACAAGCCTAAAAACTGGCACACCCATCCCCCATTTTTTCTGCAGATGTTTTTTCCAACACTGATTCAAGGGACCAGGAGTGCAGATACAGGACCAGGGATGGTCCAAGTAGCATGGTGGAGCGGGACCATGTTAAGGTAAAATGTAATAAACATGCTGACTCCATTGAACAGGAATTCTGTAAATCTTGCCTCTGTGAGTTTTGTTTGCATCTACTTTCCTTATAGTATGCCGCCAACTGGTTAGGAATAGTCAGGAGGCATGGAGCTAACAACAGAATAAGTTTTCGATCTCTTATACTTACTGTGAACACCTCTCTGTGCAGATCAGTCTTTCTGAGGACATGATTCTGGGCTTCCTGGTATGGTTGGCATTGCTGTGGGATTGCTGAGTTGTTGACCTGTTCTACCTCTCTTACTGCTGTCACCACTGACCACGTCAACCCTTCTCCTGTTACTACAGAATGAGTCAAACAGGAAATTCTTCATCAGGACTAACAAGCCTTCTGTGAATCTGGTAGATGCTTGTGACCTCAAACCACAGCCTGTAGACTCCTGGGTTTAATACCTGAATGGTAAAATGAGTTATTCTCTTTTCACCTGTTGTCACTGATATCTGTGGCCTGGTCGGTTTGATGTTTCTGTAACGCTGAAGCTAGAAACCACTATTCTTTTTCAGATTTGAAGAAGAACTTCACAAGAAAAAATGGAGGTCAGCACCACTGCCACCATCATGGACGTTGTTTTGGTGGCCACATCTCAGCAGATTTTTTTATCAACTGAACTTTTAACCATACAGCAGTCAAAATGGAGAGCAACCAGAGCTGCTGCTGTTAAAACCCACATGCCCCAGAACACTGTGGAGAGGCCTGAAGTGGCCACCAGGTTTGGACAGACACTAAAGTGTTAGATGTTGTACTAACCATAAGATTCAAGTTGCACTGTTACAGATGAATAAGTGGCATACAAAGAGGAAGAAGAAAAGAAAAATATTTTTATTGTATGTGGAAATGAAAAACATTTTTATTATGATTATTTGGGTTTGTGAATTACTTGTCTTTCTATAAGGCAAAGTTGCACCCTGTGCAAATGTTCAGTTTTTATTTACAGAATTGTTGTGCAGACATTTGTATTGTGATTTTCCAAGAACTCAGGACTGCTAGGCAGTGTGATGGATGTTTCTTTTTCCAGCTTGAACAGGAAACACATACAGCTTTGGTGAAGTAAACACTTGTAAACACAAGCAAGGGGCCCGATGTCAGTGCCTGCTGCTGGTTACTAGGGTCACAGAACTGGGATCACTGGCATCTGGCTGCCTTCCCTGCATTTCATTCTCTGTCGCCCACCCACGTGGAAGGATACACAACACCACTGAGAACGACAAAAAAAACAGACTATTTTTGAATCACACATTCTCAGTCTTCTTCAGGGACTGATGCTTTGCTGTGAAATGAAGCTATACCAATTTTTCATTTATTGTGTTTTTTGTGACAGAAAAAATGTGTGCTTAAAATAAAGAAAGACCTAAGTGTAAAAGTAAAATGGTTTTGTACAAGAGGAAAAATGGGATATTGAAGACAAATATATTACTTATATATTAAATGAAAACTGTTTGAGAAACCTGAAAATAATTTATATTTATAATAGTTTTATGAATGTTTATATTATTTAAAAAGAAAAAACTTACATTTTTGTTTGGTTGTGAGCTGTTTTCATTACAGTAAGTGGGAGATCTGTGGACAGAGGAAGGGACAACTTGTGTCTTGTCAATAATAATAATAATAATAATAATAAGAAGAAGAAGAAGAAGAAGAAGAATACAGTAGAATTAAACTATCTGGCAGGAAACTTGTACAAGGTATATGAAACTGCCAGTCCAGGTTTTGTGTAACTCAGTAAAAAAAGACAGCATGGGACACCTTTGTATTTTGACAGCGGGGAAATTTGTGTTAAAAAAGGAGCCTGGTTAAATAGATATACAGACAGATCACAATAGGACACCAGCAAGGTTCACCAGAGAGACTTTTGTTTCAGAATAGACAGACAAATGACAGAAACTTTGATTTCATTTGCTTCAATGTACATCTGTATGACATTTGTCCATGTTTTTGATGCAACTTATTAAGTATTTGGAGGCATGATAAGATTAAAATAATGCTTTAAATGTGTTTCATATGTTCGTCTATATGCTTGTTTTTTGAGCACTTTACTTTATTTGCTGTCCAGGAAATGCAAGCAAAGACAGTTGTATTTGATTTGGGGCAGAACTGCAGTGTCTCAAAAAATAAAAAGGAATTCTTGTTTTTATCGCCTTGTTTTTCTCTTTACTGATATATTTTACAAGTTTAAACTGTTTTACTTTGGAGAATTGTTATTTCAAAAGACAGAACAGAAGGGATAAAATAAAGATTAATTCCCAGGGGTTCAATAGGACTGGAGCACAGCAGCTTTGCCTGGTTTAGCCCTACTGTCCCAGCAGTCAGATCCCTGGTTGGGTTTGGGTGTGCAGTGGATTTCACAGTGGGGGGGATTTGCAGGCTTCCCCAAATCCTGCCATTTCTGCACCTTATTGACAAAGAAGTTTATTACATTTACAGTACCGGCCATTTTGAAATACTTGAGAAAAAACGCTCTTCTGCCACATTGATGCCCGGATACACTGCTGTGAAAAAATATTTGCCCCTTTACTATTTTTGACAGCTTTGGATCACCTGCAGGAAGTGTTAAGTTGCCGTTGTTGTAGCTAAATGTGGCCCAAACTGTTAAGGGGTTAAAGGGTTCTTTTTCACACATATGACAGCACATTTTGCTATCCTCCACAACAAGGAAGTGGCATAAAAGTAACTGAATTTGACAGAACCTTTTTTCAAAGACAGAGAAAATTGAGAAGGTGGCAAAAACTTTTTTATAGCACCCATGATGCCAGTTACATGGTTCTAACATTTGAAAGATAAATTCATTTGCGTGTAGGCAGCTCAGAAAACAGAAATCTGCTGACATAACTTTGCCAACTATGTTTGTAACTAACATGTAAACAAAATGCTCAGCCTGTATTTTTGTATATCAAATGTTAAACTTGTCAACATGTTCAGTAATCCAAAAACATTATTTAGTCACTTTTAGTTCTGCACTAAAGCATTCAGGGCATAAACATAAAATCATTGAATCTGAAGTCTAAAGTTAAAAAGCAGAGGTTTGAATTGTTCTACTGTACTTCCTATTTATGATCTTTTAGTCACACATTAGGTTGGGTTATTTAGTTAGCATACAGTTGCTGATTTCTGGTAGTTTCTGCATTATGCTAAAGAAAGCAAATCCTGTAAGTCAACCCAGTGTCTAAAACCTTGGGCCAGACATTCCCCAGCTTGTCTCAGTGTTTCTTTCCTTTGTAAAGAAAGCCTTTACATTGTTATTGGTGACTATAGAATCATTAACAAAACTTCCTTTGTCAGTCAAAACACTGAGCAGAACATGTTGATATTGAGATAATCTGAATATCATTTTCAGTCAGGCAAGCATCTAGGGCCCCAATCCTACAGCCCCACGAAAAAAGACATTTGCATTTGTTTATTGAGTGGTTTTTAGTTAAACATATTGAAAGATAGTACATACTAAATTTGCTGCTATTGCTATTCTTTTCTATAGCCTCATATCACTGTGGGTCCCCCCAATGGTCCCTTGACATTGTTGCATCACTATGACTTACAGAGGCTACTAACAACATAGCGAAGATTAGCAGGCTGGCGGAGTTATGGACTGAATTTTGGACACGCCAGTTCTTAAGCAGGCCTGGGACAGTCATACTCCTGGAGTTAGAGCAAATCACAGGTATGAAGTCACTACAATACAAGCAAATGCACACTTTGATTTTATATTAATTGTCAGACATCCTTTCCTTCTACCTGCGTGAAAATCAGAATACTGCTAGATTTCAAAACCTACAATAAAACTTTAATCCTTACAGAAACGCGGTTAACAACAGGTTTTTGCTGTTCTTGACAATGAGGTTACCTGTCTTTAGCACAATGCACTGAACATTGAAGCCTCAAGTGCCGCACTGTATGTTAACAATGTCACAGCACCTGTTACAGATTCCAGCTGTCAATCATTTTTAACCTGGTCTGCTATAGTCAGCAACAGTACAGCTCGAGTCAAAGTGAACAGTTGGAGATCGATGGCAGGCATAAAGATGTGATCTGCTGATGCACAGTTTTAAAAATGGTCTGTTTTTTGATTTTATTTTCATTCGAGGTTTACATGTGTCAGACATCCTCTCCTGTTTTCTGCATTCAAATGAAAACAGTGGTTAATAACAGCTAGAATTAAACACTAGTGGAGCAGTCTGGGCAGCCCAGGTGGAGAACAAGGTGAGTGCTTAGACTTTAGAATACATAGTGGGTTGCATTGTTGAATTCATGTTTCACTCAGTGACTAAATATTGACTACGTTATCATTTTCTCACAGAATAGTATATTTGCAATATACAGCCTTGACTTTTGCAGCAGCTTTTCTACAAAGCAGTACAGGGACCAGTGAAAGGCATTTTTTAACTGAGCCTGACTGTTTAGACTAAGTATAGAAAACTATGGGAACTGGGATTGACAAGTAGCCATTCCTACCTTTGCTTTAGGCCCCTAAACCATTAAATTCACCCCTGATCTTTTTACAGCTCTGCAAACAAAGATTCCTCACAGATTTGTCATCAGATTAATAAGTCAGTATCTATATTTTTACTCCAGGATGAATACTGGTAATAATGGTCAGTACTGAGTATGGCAGACAAAGAAACACGTGAGACAAATGATTGTAAACCCTGTTATCCTGGCTGTCTGCCATGATGTGATGTAGAATAGAAGGTAGAAAGGTACTGGAAATAAGCTGAGGTTGCACCATGGAAAGACTAGACGCACTGGACACACACATGACTGACAGCAATTTCAGCCAAATGAGTGAAGCTAGAAGGCCTGCAAGCAACATGCATTGAAACTGCCCTGCCGCCACAGTACCATTCTTTAAAAAGTACACTTAGTACTTTATCAAGATAATTTGTATTAAAGAAAATGTTTTTAATCAGGCTCTTCATATACGCACTGGCAAAGTTTCTTTCCAACTCTATTTATTCTCATTTATGTGCAGGAGCAGGAATGTATTTTAGCCACTTACATTTACTGTATATCGTGTAGCACTAAGTTCCTGCTTGTGAGTTTGCATTGTAATTCTTCCAGATGTAGTCAAATTCAGGCTCGATCAGAGTTGTGGCCTGACCACAAACAGAACAGGAGTTATGATTTTCGCCAACCCTGGTTCTGCACTCTGACCCTCTGCTTAAGTATGATTATTGCATGAAATGAGAATTTCCAAGCCTTTGTGAGGTCAAAGAACAAACTTTGCTCATCATAAACTCATCACAGCACATTTGCTGGTGCCTGACATAACGCTGCAGAGGTAGAAAGGACGTGATTTTCCTTCTTGTGTCTGAACCGGCTCACAACACCTGCTGAGTGTAGGTGGTGACTCATCGCTGTGATGGACAGGCCAGCAAGAGGCCTCATTGAAGTTTGTGGCAAGTGATGATGTGCAGCCCACAAGCAACTGGCCCATCTGACTGGCAGCTGAGTGAAACCAGGTGCCCTGTGTCTCCAGGCTTGTCAAGTTCAAACCAATTGCTGAAAACCACTGCAGGGTTAGGAGATGCCCCCACTACAAAAACACCAGCTGCACACTAACTGTACTGCAGGAATGTAAGATATTTTTTCATTCTTTGTTACTATGTCAGTCAACCACAGTTTCACTGAGATTATTAGATGGATCCAAGTTGTGATTACATTCAGTTATTAATATTTTCTTTTATGCTGCCTGGAATAAAGTAAAATTAAATTAACCAAACAATTTAATACCGTTTTAATCGATCTGTTTCGCAACAATTCGGGTGTGATTTGTTGTAAAATCTATCAGCAATTGTAGCAATGCAGTGCTAAAATGATTCCTTGAGTAATTCAAATGATAAAAATACCTCGAAACCAAAAATTTGAATCATTCCATGCAACTTCAATGTCTGTTGAGAAGTACAGGTAGATTCTTATCTACCATCAGGGGGGTTT
>UFQX01000406.1:381091-431262 GCA_900497675.1 Arapaima gigas | reverse complement strand
ATTGTTTTAATAATATATTTGGCTCAATGTGAGAATATATCACAAACAAATATTTGCAGAATTATTCAAAAATTTAATACTGTACTTAAGTCAAATAGGAGGATCTTGTTATGTTAAAGTTGGGCCTTCTTACTTGTGAAGATGGTTTTAGAAACAGCAGCACTTTGCATCTTATTTTCCACAACAGTGGAGACACTGACAGTGTACTCAGTTCCAGGAATCAGTCCTGTGAGTTTTATTTCCTGAGCCTTAGTGGAGATGAACTTTGGTTTTCCTCCAGAACTGTGATAGGATATGTTGAACCGGTGTGGAACTTGATCCATTCCATGTGGTTTTCTCCAGGTGAGAGAGATCAATGTTGGATGAACAAAGTCTACTGTCAGTTTTCTAGGTTGAGAGAGTTCTGTGAAAATATTGCATTGCTATTATCAGGACACCCATCCACATTTATACAGACAATCATTGCAAAGTGTGACAGACCTTAAGAGGTAATCTGAAAAAGCAAATTGTGCTCATGCAAAGGATGAAAATGGCAAACTTGGTATAATGAAAGCAAACAAAACAACAGTGAGACTCAGAACTGGTAACACATGGAGCAGGACTATAGATATGTGTGCTTTAGTTGGAGATCTACCTTCTCTCACTGCAAGAGAAACCTGAACTGTTTATCAGTCTTGACTGTTCTGATGAGAATTTTAGTTTCCCCACCCCATGTAGTGTTGCAGTACTTTACAGATACAAGCAGACACTGATTTATCCAGACTTCATAAATTTACACTACTGACTGGCATATAAAAACTTCATCCTTGGTTACAGGAGGTAACCTGTCTCAGGGCGAAATGTCTGTGATCATACAAAGAAACAACAGTAACTCGTCCCACGTGATGAGCACAACACCACCCATGTTTAGAGGCTGAGGATGCTGGGAATGGATGCCATCTCAGGTCATATTTACATTAAACTGTGTTTCATTCTCTTACATATCTCCTTAGTTTTAATATTTAATGCTGAACGTGGTGAAAAGAAGTGTTTTAAAGTGCTACTGATAAACGATGCCAACTGTTCCCTATGCTGCATTTGGTTTTTCACTATTTCATTTAGATTATAACTACTATATAGATGCATTTCATAAATAGCACAAATTGACCAGTTAAAAAAAATATTGTTTTCAATTATTTCCATGCAATTATTTACAGTTAGACGTTGTACTCCACTGGTGGACCATCCATAGCATCCCACCTTCAACCACACCAATGGTACTATTTTATGAATCCTAAAAATAGAACAACTAGTTTGACCAGGGGGCCCTTCTTCATGAATGTTACTATATTATTAATGGTTCTGTATATTTTGGATGTTTTTTGAGTGAAATCATGGTGAATACAGAAGAGATTAAAAATTTTTCCTTGTAAAAAATAATGAAAATAGCTTCTTTGCAATCCAGACTGCTGCTTTACATAAAACTAATTAGTTTTGGTTTAATAGGAAAAGGAGAATTTGTAGTGATGACACTTGCACTGTATGGCACAACCGAACCGATAGTGGAAAGTGATATAGTGCTGTAAGCTGTTATAATCGTGTAATGTCTGGTAAAAACATTCATTTACTACGTACTGGGTTTTAATAAGTGGCAGCACACATCTAGTTTGTGTTTCAGGCAACACTGTGCCAAAACATCTGCCTCGTTCAANCGATAGTGGAAAGTGATATAGTGCTGTAAGCTGTTATAATCGTGTAATGTCTGGTAAAAACATTCATTTACTACGTACTGGGTTTTAATAAGTGGCAGCACACATCTAGTTTGTGTTTCAGGCAACACTGTGCCAAAACATCTGCCTCGTTCAAGAATTGCCAGGAACGCAATGGNGCTGTTATAATCGTGTAATGTCTGGTAAAAACATTCATTTACTACGTACTGGGTTTTAATAAGTGGCAGCACACATCTAGTTTGTGTTTCAGGCAACACTGTGCCAAAACATCTGCCTCGTTCAAGAATTGCCAGAATCCATCAGGTGGGACATGGCAGCGACTGTTCAGAGCATCATCACTGTTAAGCTAGTTACCTATAAATGTTCTCCCTCTACCTAAATGAAGCCTACAGATGTTGTAGTTAAAATATGTAAATGGTTGTGCATAAGAGGTGGACGCAAACAAAAAATAGAAAATTTAGGACACCAAACTTACCAGTACAGACAGTTTTGTGCCAAATCTGGTACTCTGTCCCATTTTTGTTCTGGCTTTTAACTGTAATGGTATACAGAGTCCCAGGGTTTAGGTTGGAAATGACAGCTGTGTTGGTTGTGGTGGAGATTAATTTCTGTTTGTCTCTGGAGCTGTACCATGACACCGTGTAGGTGTTTCCATCCTGCATATTAGTCAGGTTCCTCCAGCGAAGAGAAACCGAGTGAAAGGTGATCTTTTCAACTATCAAGTCGTCAGTCTCTGTTGGTTCTGAGACAGGTAAGGCGACATTACCACAAAGCCAAAAAATGTACACAGTAATTATTTCATTTACATTGCATTTATTTATTAATTTACCAGACCTTTTCCTCCAAAGCAATGTACAGTTAAGTATAAAACAAGCATTCAGACTTGCTGATTTTTTTACTTGGGACTCTTACTTACCTAAATTTTATAATATACATGCTATAATATAATTCTCAATCAAACAGCATCAAACAGGGCAACTAACACAGGCTGATGGAGCTACACATCCCTGATAGCTGACCATGCGCAATCTGCAGGAGGCAAAGGAGGTTCTGAAGCAGTCAAGCAAAATGCACAATAAATCTTATTCCTGCAGCACCATTTCAGTTATGGTCTATCGAAGAATGATAGTCATAATCTTCATAGTCATAGTCTGCAGTATTTTAGATTCAAATTTTCACTTGGGTTCTCAAGGGACAATACCTTTTTTTGCTCCAGTCACATTTTCTTCAGTAGCCTCATCATTGTTTACCAGGGTCTCCTGGGAATCCTGAAATTCCTGTTGTAAAAAATAAAGCAGTTACTAATAAATAATGATTTAAGGGGCATGTCCAGAATCTGTAGCACTTACAGACTTGTTTCTTTGCTTTCAGTTTGTCCATAAAAGTTATAAGCTGTGACCCAGGTAAAGCGTCTGTTGTCTCTAAGGAGTGCCCTGAGGGAGAGGGAAAAACTGTAGGAGTTTGTGCTGTGTCTTCAGGTTGCGTATGTGGAAAACAGGAGGCTGCTGAGCATATGGATGGTCGGGTCGTGAGAAACGCACCCGAGACGTCACGTAGACTGCCAAATTCAGAAATGCTTCGAGAGTTACCTCAGTTGCTTAAGCATTTACCTGACCCTCAAAGAGAGGATGTTATACAGTTGATTAGTGAATTTCCTTCAATATTCCAAGATGTACCCACACAGACTACTGTTCTGCAGCATGACATTAAAGTTACTACAACTTGTCCTATCAGACAGCACGCATACCGAGTTAACAGGACTAAAAGAGCCGCTATGAGAAGCGAAGGAGAATATCCACTACAAAATGGTTTTGCAAAACCTAGTAGTAGCCCCTGGAGTTCGCTGTGCTTACTGGTGCCGAAGCCTGATGGCACAGTAAGGTTGTGTACTGATTTTAGAAGGGTGAATGCTGTCACCGTGCCCGATTCGTATCCCTTGCCCAGGATGGAGGACTGCATTGATAAGGTTGGTTCAGCTCTTTTTGTTTCAAAGTTGGGCCTCCTTAAAGGTTACTAGCAAGTGCCGTTAACCTCCAGTGCTTCTGAGATAGCAGCTTTTGTTACCCTGGACGCATTTCTGCAGTACACAGTGATCCCTTTCGGTCTCAAGAATGCTCCAGCTACTTTCCAGAGATTACTGAATCTCGTGTTGTCCGGCGTTCCTAACTGTTCAGCTTATCTGGATGACTTAGTGGTGTATACCATGGACTGGCCATCTCCCTTAGAGGCGTTGAGGACTGTTTTTGATAGATTGCGACAAGCCTCGCTAACATTAAATTTAGCAAAGTGTGAGTTTGTACAAGCTACTGGCATGTGCCACAAGCATGGTAGGAGCAGGTGCTGTGTTACTGCAGGCGGATGACTTGGGAATAGACCACACAGTCTGCTATTTCTCCCGCAAGTTTAACAAACAGCAGTGAAATTATTCCACCATAGAGCAGGAGACCCTAGCATTATTAATGGCACTGCAATTCTTTGATGTGTATGTCGGGTCCAGTCCTTTGCCTGTTATTGTGTATACCGACCATAACCCCTTAGTGTTCCTAAATAGGATGTTTAATCACAACCAGAGACTGATGAGATGGTCTCTTATTGTACAAGATTATAATATAGAAATTAAACACAAAAAGGGATCAGAGAACGTTGTTGCGGATACCCTTTCACGAGCATAAAACCTTTGCTATGAATGGTTCTTTCAATTTTTTTTTTTTTTTCGCAAACAGGTTTGCTCTTTGGGATGGGCATGTTACGTGTCACGTGTGTGTTGCTCCTGCCGTTTGACAGTTGTTTTTCTCTGTTTTCCCCTGTCTCTCTTCTGTCCTGTGTCGCAGGTGGTTTGTTCCATCTGTCAATCACCGGCCATCAACCTATCAGAATGTGCCAACCGACGACCTGGGGGCAGGTTTTCTCCGTGATAAGCAGCACCGCGGCACCCCAGAAGCTAGCTATTTGGCTCACTTTGTTCGCTGTTTTCCCTACTAGTATTTGGCTTTGTTATATTATTGCGTGTGACTTCTGGCTTGACTTTGTTTTGGCTTAGGATAGCAGTTTTTGTCTAGTCAACTGTGTAAATAGTCACACGCTTGATGTTACGTTTTTCACTGGCTTGGTGGCTTGGATTGAGAACAGGGTAGTATGGGCGCGCACCTACATTGTACTTCCCGTAGGACTGTGCATACTGTTTAGACACATTAGGTTAGTGGCTGGGTGCCAACCCCTGTACTTTCTATTTTAGTTTAGACTAGTTTAGTTAGATAGGTATTTATTTTTCCACTACGTTAGGATAAAATGCTAAAAATACAGATCAGGTTAGTGGCAACTTTTGTTTCTTTCTTTGCTTAGGCACTGTCCAAGTTCTTTATCCAGGTTAGCACCTGTGTTTGTATATATTTGTATATTGTATCACTTGTGTCCTGTATCATACACTGAACAAAATCGCTCCACCCCCTAGACAAGAGTCAGTAGTGGGGGCGTAACTTTTTTTTTTGTTTTGCACTGTTGTTAAAGTGTCAGGTTATATTCCACCAACACAGAGGAAATGCTTTACATTCTGACTATAGTAACACAAAACTATAACATTAGCAATACTAATCCTGCAGTATATTAAACTGTCAGCACAAGTAGTTTAGCAAGTAGTATTTTTGCTGTAAAAATAATGCATGCATTGGAATTTCGCTAGTAAAACAAATTTCTGCTACAACCCATAGATCGCCAACTAAATATAGGGATGCACTACATTTTGCAAAAGGTCACTAATGATGAAATTCTGATGAGCCAAAAACAATGTATTATTGAAATGAATTTATGCTGAATGCAGTGACTTACTTCTGTAGTATCCTTATCAGAAAAACTTTCCTCTATGTTTGAGAAGGATGCCACTTTTTCACTGCATCCCTTTTCTTCGATCTCATTCTGGTGTCTAGAACCTGCTGCAGAAAAATACAGAAATATAAATAAATTGTAGATATTTTCAACCAAATGTGAAATTATTGTCCTATAACTAAATGATACACGGCTTTTGAAGACGACGAGTAAATACCAACACTGGAACACCAAAAGTGTCACACAGCTTTCAGTGCAGCTCATTATTAAATACAAAAGGACTGAATGTTGGTCTTGTACAGAACCTCAGAAAACCTCTTGGTTACTGCATAGCTATTTGATGTGGGGGGAAAAAACCTTACTACCTTACACTGAAATGAAACCCACTAAGATTGATCTCAAGGTATACATATTAATTTAATCTTATATAATTACAGTTTTATATTAGAATACAGATATAAAACTAGGGTTAATTTTAACAGCACCATTTTTGTCAGAAGTTACATGCTGTAGCTTTGTTGTTTCTGTCTCTTGGTCTCCAGTCTGATCATTACATCTTTCTTCATCCACCAGGGTCCAGTCATTAGCAGTTTCCTCCTGAGAATAATCCAAATCTTAAATCTTGCAAACTGAACTGACATGATCATTTACTCAGGTTGCATCGTATTTCAAAATACCGTTCAAGATACAGTGGTAACTTAGAAAAAGCTTTAAATATTTTGCCTCAGAATAAAAATATTGAATAACTTAAATAGTTATCCATTAATAATCTAACTTAATTTTCTTGGAAATTTGCAATTCTGACTTTACCTACACAGTTTGACATGGTAAATAATTTCTGACTACTTAACAGTTCAGAAACATTAACAAATACTGCAGGTACCTCACTGGCATCCTTCAGTAGTCCTTTAAACTCATCCACAGATGAAGTTCTTTCAGACAATTGGGACTGGCCATGTTCATTTTGTTTTTCATGACCTGTGATTACAAAATAGTGACAACAAAAACAAATATCATTTAAGTCTACAGAACATGATTTTCTTCTGCCTATAACAGTTACATTATGGATCATTCATTCATGCATATTTCACTAAACAAAGTTGGGCTATTCCATATCCAGTGTGTGACGCCATGGGCGGGAAGCAAACGTATGCAGTTGGCAAATGGTGTTTACTGTCGAGGGAAGTTCCAAAGTCACGGTCACAACACAGGCAAGGGTCAGACCCAGAAATCAACAAGGTACAAGAAATGGTCAGGCTAAATCAGCAGTCAGAGACTGGCACGCAGGCACGCAGGCACGCAGGCACAAGTTGCAACACAGGCAAAACTTCACACCAGCTTGTTAGGCTACACAGGTTTTACACCCTGCTAGGGGAAACAAGGAACAGGTGAGGTGCCGGCGATTATGGAGGCGGGCGGGACGGTCCCGTGCAAGGAAATTGTAGTTTTGTGAAAGTACATGAAATACTTGGGTTACAAATCTTTGATTTACCAAATTTCAAGTCTATAGTCACTCAACTATTATTTATTCTACTACATTTTTATTTTATTCATGTACCCATTTTCTAAAATGCCTTGCCTGTTGATGGAGTAAACATGGCCTGTATTTATGTAGCCAGCTGTTATTGTCACGCCCCCTGGTCCTGACTCTGCTGGTCTTCATTGCTGGTCACGTGCACCTGGCTATTGTTAAGTTGTTATATATACCTGTCTGTCTGATGTGATCTTTGTGGAGTATTGCTGTGATCCTATGTGTACTGAGCTTGCTGGTTGTTTGACACTCAGGTTCCTGACCTGCTTTTTCTGATGGCTTTTGCTTGTGCTTCATCTTTGTTGCTTGTGTTGGACTACTTTCTGGTTTCGACCCACACCTGTTTTGTGACCAGGACTTTGGCATCTCCTTCAGCAATAAAGAGTTCATCACTTTACGCCTGCATGCATCCGCACTCATCCTTCAGCGTGACAGTTATTTGGTAACAAAACGTATGCAGACCAGTGAGAAGCGTAGGACGATCTCAACTCGACTTACTTCCCAAGTGTTTGCAGTTCATGTCTGCTGTTGCTGAGTGTTGGTGATCAATAAGCAAAAGTACATCACATTTTTATGGGGTGAGTGAGTTGGCAAAGGGAACAGAATAGGAGTTTGTGGAGATGGTGCATTTTTATTTTTGCCATATTATCTGCAAGCTAGCCTTTTTTTTCTTTTTTAAATGTTTAGCTTATGGAAAATACTCAGTGTTACTCATGCCAAAACACACTTGACGTGGCTAAACCATGCTGGTCTTTGTAACCTGACTTTTAAAAAAAGTAGGTAACAGAGGGCGGTTAGGCCAACCTGTAACATGTGGTGTATTTGGTTCTCAAATACTTTGATTTGATTTCTGAAAGATGTCCATCTGAAAACCAGCTCCAAAGCAGCATTGTGTCCACAACACAATGACGTCTGGAGCTACAGGTTGTGTGGTGGGTAGAGATGCTGCCACCACCACAGCCCTAGTGGCCATTAGCAAGTTGTTGACTGAGTGGATGGAGTAAAAGTTCCCTGACTGTATAAATGGCTACAGAACTGTAAAGAGCTTGAAACACAAGTGTTTCTTAATCAGAATAACTAGCCAGTTCTGGCAGCATTTTGCTGTGCTGAAATATAAAGCTGCACTTATAGCAGGTGCTTAGTTCAAGGCTTTTCTAAGTGAATTTAAATACCAAGTTTCATTTTACACAGCCATAAGACACACCAGTAATGATACTGCAAACCTGTGTGCATTGATGGTGGTGTGGTCATGCTGAACCCTCACAAGGATGGTTTGAACCCATTCACCAAGGTTTAGTGTTTTAATAATATGCTTCTTGCCTGGGAGTATAGGTTTACATGTGAAAAGTAGAACATACAAAGGTGCTGTGGTTAAATCCACTAGCTAATGTTTTAAAAGTTGTGGGCTCAAGCCTTGTATGGGACTAAAAGTTCTTATAAATTTAGCCTCTATTTCTATATACCATATTTATGACCATGTGCATCCTTTTATGGTCACAATTTACACATGACTAATCCAAGTATGATAATGTAGCATGTCACAAAGCACAAGCCAATCTCAAACTAGTTCAATGAACTTCAGTGACCTCCCCAGTCACCAGATCTGAATCCAGTAGAGCACCTTTGAGGTGTGGTCAAACAGCATGAATGTGCAGCTGATAAATCGGCAGCAATTACGTGACACAGTCATGTCAACATGAACCAGTAAGAATTTCTAAGGAAGGTTTCCAGCACCTTGTTGAATCAATACAATGAAGGATTCAGACTTTTCTGAGAGCAAAAGTGAGCGTACCCTGTATTAGAATGGTGTTCCTAATAGTGGAAAAAAGTGGCTGATGGGTATATATACAGCGTATATAGTGACCTCAGATGAGAATCAATGTCTGCGCAGTAGATATAAAGGAATACATATATTTAGTAATTTACTGGCAAAGAAACTGAAATTATATTAACAACTAAATGTGTCTTAGTGGAGTAAGAATTAACCCAATACTGTCTACTCTGAAATATTCCCAATAAATACATGAAAAAACTGACTTATGGAAATAAGCTTTAGGTGAGTTTCCTCTGACTGGTCACAATAAAGTAAAATCAAATAAAACAGTAAAACTTTTCATGTAATCATGAGAAACACCAAGGAATTACTGTATTGCACTATGTAAATTCCAAAAAATCATTGTAACTTCAAAATCTATGTTGAATAGCCCTCTGAGTGTGAACGAGGGGGATCTGCTGTAACTTTGAGTCCAAAAGTCAGTTATATAGACATATTACGGTGTTTTCACCATGTATGGGAAATTGTTTGGGTTGTTTTTGGAAGGGGGGATTGAAACAGATTATAATTTTTCTTATTTAAAATAATGGGATATAGGGCCCCTATTTATGTTTTCCCAGTTGTAGTCCAGATTTTAGGAACAGATTAACTAGTGGGGCATAAGTGTATTTTAATGGACTGCAGTTATTTGCAAAAGACAAACTTCATATGTACACATTTTCATACTTGTGATTACAGATGCAGAAGCACTGTTGCTCTTGCTGTTGCCCACTCCAGTAGTGACCACACTGAACACATACTCTCTGCCTGGAGAAAGTTTTGGCACAGCCACACTTCTGCCATTGTTAACCTTGATGTGATTTTTTTTTCCCTTGAAATCCCAGCTAACCATGTAATTCTCACGATGGCCTCCCAATCCCTCTGGGGGCCCCCAGCTCAGAGATACAGAGTCCACTGTGACTCTGTGAACTGTTATTTCTCCTGGTGGGGGGAGGTCTGGGAAGGAGACAGATCAAGTCCATTCTGGTAACACATGATGAAAATGAACTATGAAATTTCAAATAATCTAACTAATTCTTCCATGACTCCACTTGACAGTCTGGAAAAATATGTTTAGCCTAAGTAGTGTGTTCAAAAACATTATTTACTGCATGACTAAACACGTTTTTCTTCTTTAAGAACGGAAAAGATCGACTTACCTGCGCGGACTGTTGTTTGTAACGGGTCACTCTCCAGTCCATTGCAATCCAAGACAGAGCGCACAGACAAAAAATAATCACATGCTGGGTTGAGGCCATCTACCTTAGTAAACGTCTCTTTTGTTGCGATTGACTGACTTGGCTGGTTATTTGTATGCCAAGAAACATTATATTTATGTAGAACTCCTTCCATGTCTGGAGGTGCCTCCCAGCTGAGGGAGACAGATGTTGCATCCAAAGTGCAGATTTTCAGCTTCTGTGGCACTGAGGGTTCTAAGGAATGATATGGTAAACATGGGTCCCATTTTTATGGAAAAATCAGAATAAATTTTGACTGTTACACATTGTTTTAATAATATATTTGGCTCAATGTGAGAATATATCACAAACAAATATTTGCAGAATTTTAGAAACACAAATTCCACACACATTACAAACAACAGATTGACAAGTTCTGAAAACAGTGAAGATTTTACCCTTTAAATCCTTTAATGGTTCTGAATTTGGCTGTAACTTGCAGCCACACTGGCTGCAGAACTTGTCCTGATCCCCACATGTCCAGCCACACTGGGGACAGTCCATCTTCCAGTGAAAAGGAAACGTAATGTACGACATTTAAGCATGAACTCAGAGCAATTTTAAGATGATGGCTCAGCATCCAAACCATTGCATATAACAGCATGTTTTTGCTTTATTAACTATATTTGATTTTTTCACATTACTTCACAGTTCCATAATCTGATTTAAAGCATCTGCATGTGTAAAAGTACTTTTCAGCAAATAAATGCAGCCATTTCCGCCTTTAACTGATATCGTATAGATCCAATAAAACTAAAAAGTAAAAATCAGTGTCTATAAAAAAAGTATAAATTATAATTACTCCCCCTTGCATATAGTTCGATATGTAAATATGTTAACAGTGAGAATATAAAGTACCTTATACATTTCAAATTCTGCTACACATACCGTTACTTTTTAAAGTTTGTCCTCCACCATCCGAAGAACAGGAAACAGGTAATCAAAAAAAATTACTTCCTGTCCACATTTAACATTTTCCACAAAAATATTGTCGTTTGTCTGTAAAGATGCCGTACTTGTACTTCAATGGTCTTCAAAAACCAGCCACGTCCGGTTATCCTGTGAAATCAGAAGTTAATGCTTATAAGATAAATGACTGTAACATGTGACCTAACCGGGGGGATCGTGATAAATAAGTTTCATTTGCTAAGAAATCGAAAGCTAGTATGAGCTAAAGGTTTCGTGTTCTTGCTCGTGTCAGCAATAATAACTGGCTACACAAACACTCTGTATGTGTTTATGTATATTTTTCCAACTTTATTACATTTCATAAATTATTTTAAAAGCACAATTTAAAGAACACCAAATGCACTTTTAAAAATATCTTCACTTAAAAAAAATGTTAAAGGTTACGGCCAGTAAGCAAACAATAAGTTCTTTTAGTCTTATTATCTAGTTTTAAACCCTTTTAGTCTGGGTCCAAGATTTTCATTTTTCCACATATTTTAAACAAAGGTAATTTACTCCACGTTATAATGGTCTTGTGAGTTAAAAAAAACAGTTAAAAATAAAACAAATCGCAAATTGATGTAAATGCGCCTTCATATACTTGTCACTTTCCAGCTCCAAAGTTTGTTGAACCTCAAGAAGCGTGGGATGCTGCACTGTATCCAATACAAATAAACTGGGAACACCAAAACAACAAAAGCAAACTCAACACTATCACATGACACGACTTTGTGTGTACACTGTGGTGTATGTGTTATTTTGTTTTTGTGTGAATGTGTAAACTGGTATGGTAACAATTGTAGTGAAATCTGATTTTTTTTTAAAATTATGATTACTTTAAGAATTAAAGGACCTGCAGAGCTGTGGGCTTTTTCAAGTCGTATTCACATTACACTCCAGTAGGTGGCAGCAACGCGCTGGTGTTGATTCCGCTTTCAAATACTGGCGAGGAAGAGCACTTCCTGAAATGGAGGTCGTACATGTGAGATGCAGCTCCTCAAAAAATCTGCGATTACTTGTTTAAATGCTCTGCAATCCAGCTGAATAGCAGCAAGACAATACATTACAATGGAGGAAAGTGAATTCTTTGTGACATTTCAGATACACCTCAGCTCGTGCATGGACGCGCTTGTGAGAAGGAGCACTTCTGAGATCACCAGTCTGGTGAGGAGCTCCTTTTCCCTCCTCAACAGTGAGATCGAGAGCAAGGAGGCAGAGAACAGACGACTTTGGGCCAGACTGCAGCTACTGGAGACACATTTGGAGGGGACCAATGTGAACAAACCCCATACTGTAGGGGAGCAGAGGAAGGAGAGCCAAGAGGGGGTGTGTCTGATGCACTTCCACACTACCCTGAGCTCCTGCATGAACTCCATTGTGAAAGAGACTAAGGCAGAAATCAGCACCTGGGTGAAGGGAAACTTTAGGCAGCTTCACACAAACATGGAGTCCAATGGAGAGAAGACTGGCACCTGTCACTCACCCAGTGTTGATGGGTCTCCTTCACAGAGGTTTGAGGAGCTGGAGCCTGGATTTTCTGATCACGGTGATGATGAAAATTCATTAAAAATCATGACTGTGCATGTTAGAATTGTTGATGAATTCAGTCTGTATGGATGTTCTGTGTGTGTGTGTGCGCGCATATCCTCTCGCAGTCAAAATATGAGAATGAGAATATGCCTGCCCTAGGGTCCTGTTCAGGCTGTACTGTGCCTCATCTTGTATTTCTACAATAGATTCCAGACCACTAGGTCTGGACAAACAGTCATTCATAATGAATGAACAAAAGGCTGTGATTTTAAATGTTTCTATTAGTAACAAATCTAACACATTTTATTTTCCAATTTTTCTAACCTTGGCTATTTGCTGTCCTTATTTATTTCCAGTAGGGTTGATCCAGGAAAAGGACACCGTAGCAACACGGCAGGTTCCAGAAGCAGCTTGCTTTGTTGTGGCTGAGCCATCTCTGGACTATGAGCTCACGGTGGCCACTACAGGCATGGAGGAGCATCTGCCTGGCAGAGAGCGAGAAGAGGTAGAGGAACCAGGGGGTTGTAATTCTGACCTTCACTCATACAGCGGGGCCTGGGTTGCAGAGGAGATGGAGGAAAGCACTCTTCAGCCAGTGCGTGAGTCTCTGGTGACCACAGCTACCCTGCAGCCTGCGCTTGAACTGGGGTCTGGTCAACCAGAGAGAGCGCTACATAGCTGCAACCACTGTGGGAGGAACTTCAGCAAGGAGTGGATCCTGCGCAGACACATGAGAAAGCACAGTGATGGGGGTGGCCTGGAGGCCAGGGCTGCAAGCCACAGCTGCCCCCACTGTAGCCGCAGCTTCAAACAGCGGAAGGGTCTGGTGTCACACTTGCACAGCCACAGTGGGGCAAAGCCATATTCCTGTAGCGTGTGCAATCAGCGTTTCACTCGGCCTGAGTCCCTCAACAAACACCGGCGGCTACACAGCGGCGTGAAGCCATTCAGCTGCTCCCTCTGCCCACGACGCTTCTTCAGGTCTGATGGCCTTAAGAGCCACATGCGGACCCACGAAGAGGGCAGGAAGCCACTGCCATCTCCCACACTACCAAAGCTGTGCATGTGCACCCACTGTGGAAAGGCCTTTTCTAGCATTACCCAAGTGGCCAACCACGAGCGGACACACACAGGAGAAAAGCCCTACGAGTGCATGTTATGCCACAAGAGGTTCCGCCACGCAGGTGCGCTGAGCGTCCATCGCATCACCCACCAGCGAGAGCGACCCCATGTATGCCCACGCTGCCCCAAGACCTTCCGCTGCTCCAAACATCTGAAACGGCACCTGGTCACACACTCGGATGCTAGGCCTTTCACCTGCGACCACTGCCCACTCACCTTCCGCACTGCCAATGAGTTGAAGGGCCACAAGACCCGGCATGGCCTCCAGCGGACGCACGCCTGCCCCGACTGTGGCAAGAGCTTCAAAACCGAGTACGAGGTGAAGCTGCACCGACGGGCACACAATGGTGAGAGGCCCTACTCCTGCCCTGACTGCCAGCGGACTTTCCGGCGGCCACATCACCTGACGTCACACCGCCTCACGCACACAGGGGAGAAGCCATTCGCCTGCGACGTGTGCCAGCGCCGCTTTGTCAGGGCCCGCGAGATGAGGAGCCACAAGAAGAAGGTGCATCTGGCTGCCGAGCCATCCAAGTGCGACCGGTGCCAGATGGACTTTGAAAACCTGCCACTGCTTGAGGCTCACAAGCGCTGCTATCACAGTCAGGTAGAAAACCTGAGTCAGGAAGTCCAGGGGCTCAGCAGATTCCCCAAGATCCTCCCAAGACACATGCAGACTGACAGACTGCAAGGGGATGTGGGTCCCCAGTGTAACCCACCTGGGAAGACCATGTTGGTGGAGCAGCCAAGGGGCAAAGTTTTGAGCCCCGTTGTGTTGGTCTTGGCTGCTCAGGGGGTCACCTTGCCCATCCTGCAACCCAGTGATGTTTTCACACCTGCGACAACTGTAGTGAAATTGCCTTTGACAGCTGCACCTCTCAATCAGTTGACAGCACCACTCAAAGTTCGAATCCCAGCTGCTTCCAGAAAACCTATAGGCAGAATTGCAGGAATAACTTCTCCCCCGAAAAAGGCGAGGTCCACGGGGGGCTCTGTGGTGACAACGTTCACTGGTCCACCAACGGAAGTTGTAGCTGAAGATCCTGCTACAGTTGCAGCCAGAACTGTTACCGGGTCAGTATCTAAAACGAATGTGTCCGAGCAGCCCAGCTTACCCAGTGAGATGGCATCTAGCACCCCCACAAGGACAATAGGCACAGTCACTCAGAGATCCTCAATTAAACCATAACAAAAGCAGCTGATTCCAAAATGTCTCTGCACTTGGTGAGTGAAACTGAAATCTCCGGTGGCTTTCAACAAAAAAGAAGCTGCCATTTTTCAGTGGAATGTGTGTGCACTCTTTTTGGGTGGGCAAGGATTAAACTGTTGTATATATCATGTTATGTATACTAATTCGGTATAAATTGTAGATTTTTAAGACAGTTAAATTTCTTGTGATTTCAGATATCTGCCAAAATTCCACACCTAAATGTGGCTAAATGTGTTGTGATGCTGTCTGTGTAGCAGGTGTTATACACTAATGAAAATGGGGTTTTGGACCACAGTAATTGCAACTAATCATATGTCTTTGGTTTGCTTTTATTTTATTTCTTGCAGTTCTATAATTTGTATTTTAATAGCATCATTATTATGTCAACTACTGCAGATCATTGTGTGAATATTTAAATAACCACACTGTACTGCAGTGTAAGTATAATGTACTCGGTTCTTTACTGCATTCATGTGACCTGAATGTTGTAGCTCTGCTTCAGTTTTTAATGTGAGAAAAATGTGATGTTCATCTCCATTCTTCAGCAGTATGTCACACCTCTTTGTGTGTACGAATTACCTTGTGTGGGATATGAGCTCCATCGATAGATGGCTTGATGTGATTTTTCTTCCTGCTGTTACCCCCATTCTGACATATGTGCTAAACTAATCTTATCTCCTTGCCCACCCTATTGGTACTTCAAGCAAAATAAAGTGGACTTCAGTTACAGAAAAATCTTACTTTTTAAAAATTTCTTGAAGCCCTGTGTTTCCAGTGGACCATAAATGTGTAAAAAAGGTGTTTCTCCTGTTTCTGTAGCAAGGGCAGCCATTATTATACAGCAGGATAGCTGATGGTAGGAAGTGCTTTAATTTGTGAAGTAGGTTTATGCTACACACAGAACAGTAAAGCATTCATAACTTATTTTTTGGGAAGAAAGGTTGACATCGAGGGTCAACGGTGGATGAAAGGGCTGCCCGAAGGGGAGAGGAAGCCCTGTGGGAAAAGAGCTGTGGTGACAGTTGATGGGTCACCAAAATGGCAGCTGGCAGGAGCTCAACTGCTGCCTCTTCACATGGAAAAGATCAGGGAAGTGCCTGAACACACATGCTGTGTTTGCTGTGTGGTTAATTATTGAAGACAGTAAACAGAAATGCAACTGACACATAATACACAAACACATGTAAAATAGATAAAAATGCTGTGGATGCAGATCATCAGTCAACAGTATAAACAGTCTTTAGGACTTTATGCATTTGCTTTCTGGTGCTGTTTTGAGGGGAACTTAAATTCAGCCCTTTAGATTCATGTAATACACAAGCTGTACAGTATTTATTTAGCATACAATTACTGTGTCCATTGTGGGCTGCAGGTTAGAAGTGTTTCAATGTCCTGTTCCACATAAGCTATAGCCACAATGGAGGAAATTAAACAAACAAACACACACACACACACACACACACACACACACACACCCCATCTGCTCCTGAGACAAACACTGACTTAATGATCAGCAGGAAGTTTTCTTAAAAACAGTAAATGTGGTCATGTGCTGAAGCTGTTTGTTCCAGGAATAACATCTCCCCAGTAAAAACAGCTCAAGCTATATAATAATGCGTAGTTACAGCTGCTGCCTTTGCTTTTGGACATGTTAACTTGACTCTGAAGTGATATTAATTCAATCCAATACAGCATCAAGCTAAACACCTGTCAGTAACTCCCTGAAATACACCTTGTGTTATTTCCGTTGGCACGGATATTAAAAAGTATTACAGCACAGTATCAAGATATAGTCATTCGCACTCAAGAGAATATAAGATTAACACATTTGAACACATTTATTTTCTTAAATTTGTTTTGGACATTATCAAATTTCCATTGCATAAGACAAAAGTAAATCATTATAAAATGTCCAAATACAGCAAAATATATAATTAAAAAATAAATAAGTTTTTTACATCACTGTTCACAATTAAGCAGCTGAACACACTAACAGTGGGTTGGAGGGAGCTGGACTGTGTGTGCCAATCTCTGATGCCGTACCAGGCCGCCCTTCTCCTTGTAGCTCTTCCCACAGACCTGGTACTCAAACATCTGTGGTTGGGCCTCCTCAGCAAGAAAGTTGATACGCTGGTTGTCCAATATGGAGAAAGCCTTTCCCAAGCATGGGCAGGTGTGAGACCGCTCCCCCAGGTGTACCAGCAGGTTTTTGTTCATGTTGCCACTGTCGCTGAAGTGCCGATCACAGTGGTAGCAGAGGAAGGGCTTCTCCCCAGTGTGGATGCACGTGTCTCTCCAGGTCTTTCCTGCTGAGGAAAGCCTTAGGGCAAAGCAAGCAGGAGAAGGGCCTCGAGTGGCTCATACCATGGGGAGCAGTCTTGGGTATCAGCTGCACAATGGCTTCTTTTGCTTTGATACCCTGACATGCTGATACTTACCCCTGTGGGGCTGTTTCTGTAATGGCTGCGGCCATGTTGGGGTACCCAGGTCATCATCCTCCAAGTTGGAGGTGAAAGAAGGTCTGTCAAGCAGCAACACAGTGTTGCAAGAGCACAACCTCAAATCATAGGGATCCCTTGTTTCTTCATTACTTGGTGCTTCTGCTGTAGATTTCTTCTCCACCTTTTCCCTTTGGAGTGCCGATTTCTTCCTGCCCTCTCCATCAGGGGGACCACCATCTTCACTGCAGGACTTGCCACTGGGTGCATTGCGCTCTCCAACCTCCCGTTGGTCCTCGTCCAACAGTGGTGCCACTGCAACACATTCCAATAGACTGTGACTCTGCCTCATTTTTCATCCCCTCAACTGCAAACAGGAAATCTCACTCTTCTTTCATTCCTAGAAAATTCTTTCTTTATGTCACATTTCAGAGATTGAAGCCTGTCTTCTTGGGGGACTCCCTTTCCTGCATCCTCCTCTTTCAGTTTATTGTTTATGTTTTAACACCTTTCTGACCATTCACCTCTTTAACTTGCAGGACGCTGTCATCATAAGACAAACACGGGATAACAAAAACGCTCAAATCACTCAGTAAAATTAGTTAAGTTCCTCTTAAGAAAGTATTAACCATTTTCATGCAAGTGAGGAACCTGTCCTCTGCTCGCGCCCTGTTAAAATTAAGCGCTGAACACGCAGCTTACGAACCCCGAACGAGGTTGACGTGAATAAGATGTCTTAAAAAATGTGTCATCCAAAATATATCAGACTGAAAAGGCCCAACCTGCAGTTCCCCTGAGTCCACGTTAGTTCAGCACTGGGCACCCGGCTCCCAAACCCAACTTTCTCCATTCTGGTGTAACAGGAAAATCCGCCCCCCACCTACAAGAACCCCGCTTAAAGGATCCCACCTGCGTCACGCTCTGCTCCTACAGCAGACATGGTTAACATGCTTAACAAAATCATAACAATAATACCTAATAGACTGTGGCCTTTTATTTGGTTTGTATTTTATTGGTATAAATAAATATATCTCATTTCATTTGCATGGGAGATTTAGTTTATTGATGAACTTTTAGTTTTAAGATGTTTTATTAAAGAAGTTACTCGTGGTTCATATAATTAAAAACAGTATCAGCACCTGCGTAGTTTTGCGACCTGATAGGTTTTTTTTTACTTTAACTCAAGGAAACTTTAACTTGAGTAATTATTTTTTAAAGCAACATTCCTTTTATTTCACTCTATTTGGCTACTTTACCCACCTCTATTCATGCTGCATGTGAACTTGTTAAATTTATTCACCTTAGAAGTTTGTGAATCTTCAGGTAAGCAGGACATTCAAGCTGAGGGTAAATTTCATTACTCCAATATATTCAAATGAGGACACAAAAACTTAAATTAAATCAAGTGTTTTTATTGCAAAGGGGTTGGAAAGAGCATGAAATAATTTAGATGTACAGGTTTTTCTTTAATGGAGGTTTTATTCCTCACACCAGAACATCGGATCCCAACCCAAGAAACAATTGGATATTGTTTCCTTCAGTATTGCTGAAATACAGGGAAGAAAGAATAACAAAAAAGAGGAGTCTGGGGAATAAAGTTTATACTGAGGATGAAAGGCTAGAGCTGAGAGAGAAAGAGAGGGATTGAGGGATGGCCTAAAATTTTGGACGTTTTCATATTTAACAATATCTAGTTATTTTATTTGTGATACAAACTAAAAGTACAGGTACTGAGGTAATAAAATTGTCATTTTATAATAGCTAAGTGAGACATAGACCCCACTGTTTGTACTATAGAACAAGTACTTAAATATTTTGCTATAACAGATCAAAGGCTTCATGGGATTGATGAGATCTCCCTCTGTCTCAAGTTTTAGTGCCAGGAGGTGATGTGCGTCCATCTCTCTGCATCCCTCTCCGTCTGGACTGGGTGTCTGTACTCAGACATCATCCTCAGACAACTCTCCTCCTCTCCTTCTTGCTGCTGCCCTCCACCTCTCGCCCCCTCTCTCTCTTTCTCACCCTCCTTATCCCTCACTTGCTGGCCATAACATAGGCGCCGTGTGGGTGGAACTGCATGTCACGGATGCGCCTGATGGACTGCATCTGTGGATGGCGGGCGCCGTACTCGTTGAAGTGCCTGTAGTCACCCTTCTCCAGCAGGTACTGACTGCCACGGTAACCAGGGTACTGGTATCCCACGAAACTGAGGATAAAGGAAGAGACAAGGGCTGCTCACATGGGCCAAGAATTGAATTCTCTTACCGGGTGCCTCCCATGCAAATGATAATCCCCCCAGCACAAAATTATTTCAGTATTTGATAATTAATAATATAAGTTACTTACGTTCCACAGCTCACCATAATGCTACCAACTCTGTCAGTGAAGCCATAGGCGAACAGGCTGGGCACATCATCATCCACGATCTCCATCTTGCGGCCCTTGAAGTCCCCAACCTCATACAGGCAGATCTTGTGCTTCTCAGGGTCCTGATATGTACAAATTGGGCAGGTTTATAAAAGAGAGTTAATAGCAAACTGGTGTTTGAAAAAAAAAAATCAGTGTAATATAACAAACATATTTCGAAGATGTTCTCCAGTACATTTTTAGACTGCAGAAAATGTATTAGAAAGAAAATGTATTAGAAAACTACTTTTAATTTTTTTCAAGATTAACCACTTCATGTTTCAAACAGAGTTGCAGCTTTAAACAGTAAATTATGTTGACTGGATTCTAATTGAGAAGTAGCATGTAGGGATTAAAAGAAAGAGGAAAGGAGTATGATGGTGCTCACCATTCTGACAGGTCTGAAGGACATGAGGAAGTCGTTCCTGTAGCTGTTGCTCCAAGAATCCCACCGAGGGTATTCTCCTTTCTCCAGGACGTACATATCACCACAGAAGTTCATCTGCTCATAGCCAACAAAACTGGAGGGATAGCAAGACAGGGTCACACGCACATCACAGTCAGTTCTACACCATACTGTTGTGACACTTGGGAGATCTCAAACCCAACTGTCTAGCCAGCTAGTTACTGATATATCTTTGTGGAAAAGAAATACTTACGGACCACAGTCGACACGCAGGGAGCGCACCCTGTCGAATCCACTATCACAGATGTTCATACACTCTCCTGTGATCTCCATGCACCTGCCCTGGAAGTTCTCGAACTCGAAGATGCACATCTGACAGGAGAAGAATGTTGGGATAGGATTGTCAGGGGAACAGTGTTAACATGATTCACAAACTGATAGATGCATTACATTTTAGTTTATTGGTAAGGGGGGGGTTGCTCTGGGAATTTTTACAATGTAACATATTTCAGGTGTCAGGTTGTGAATGTTGAATATATTGCACATATAATCATCTGATCTATGTCTGTTTCTGGGTGTTATTTATGTATTTTTTTACCTTGTAGGGCATCATGCCCATCTCAGCCTTCTTGGTCTGGGCAGTCTTCCCATCGGTCTGGGAAGGGGTCTTAGTGGCCTTCTCTCCGCTGGTAGACATGGTAACTGGGACACAAAGACGCAATTTTTTTAAAAATCACAAAGCACAAACAAAACATTGGATTCCCAGGTAAATAATAAGAAAAGTAATGTAAATTATATTCCAGTCATGTGTATCTTAAATTTAGCAAGTTGTTGCATCCTTCCTTCGTAGTTTTTACACGTGCATAAATAAAGTTATGCTGAGTCTTAGGCACCAAAGGGTTATTTTTAACCACAAGCTCATACAATGTAATTTGTAATCTCTCTTTGCACATTTCTGTCTTTTTCCTCTCTCCCTGTGTCTTACCTCTGTGTGTGAGACTGAATGCTGCCTCTCCCTCTCTGTGAGTGTATCCTGCTCCCCTCTATCCTCACCCTTTTATACCCTGGCGCCCTTCATGGGGGATTAGTTAGTGAGAAGCAAACGCGCTGAGCTCACAGGACCCAGAGAAAAGAAAGCCCCCATCATCAAACCCTGCCAGAGAAGCATCTAGACCAGGATACACAGACAGAGACAGAGAGAAAAAGAATGGTAAAATGTTTTAACCAGCAACTGAGCAGTCATGAGCTACTTAGTATATAGAGAAGAATATATGTTTGTAATGTAATAATGTACCATATCTTATATATATGATCATATATATACAAGTTATTATAATGTTATGTAATATACATTGTTTAAATGCTACGTTTATATATAAAAACTTCTGGTCACAGAACCCCTTCTGTGTATGTAAAATTCCAGCCAGCTTTTGGGCTCAGCTCTAATTAATTTTATTTTGATAAATATGAAGGCTCCTAAAAGATTTCCTTAAAGCAAGGGATGAAATTTGCTGGAAAAAAACAACTGTTTTATCAGGTTTTTTCCCTGAGGCACAATAACATTTAAGTACTGGCAAAATAAAATTCTTCCATGTATCTTAAAAATTATGCAAAAATACACTATGATGATGGAAGCAGCATGAAATTAAAACTGTGAGAGACTGAAATTCTGATTTAAAGTCTGCAGAATGATGCATGATGCAAATTTTACATATGACATGTAACAAATCACATGAACTTCTTGCAAAAGGTAAATTGCACTGATTTCCTCCATGTCAAATGCACATAAAGCCTTTTATACTTTGGCAACGACAGAGCAATAGCACCAGTTGGTGTTCAAAACTGTCACCTGCAAGCAACATGGACCAAAAAGAACAGTGTGAACTGCAAAAGATTCCACTCTGATTGCCTGGATAATATAAATACTGTGTTGGTCCTTTATTACCACAGGCATAGTCTTTAAAAGTGTATTGTAAAAATCTAACTACATGAAAGTGCACAGTAAAGTAGTGTTGACACCTTCAACCACACAAAACAATTTAAAATTAATTTAAATAACTATTTAATTAATTTACAAGTCATTTTGATAGTAACCCTCCAAATGGGATAAAATCATTCCAGTCTCTGCCCACCAAATTACACATTGTAATGCACTAGCTAAGGTTATCCAAAATGAATGATCATTGTACCTGATGATGTGTGTAAGGCTTAGGTTTTCAAAATTAGCAGGATTTTTTTTACCGAGGGGATCTGTCACTGACAGAGGGGAAGATTTGTCGAAGGCCACTTAAAATATTTCTAATTTTATATGGTAAGGGCATATGTCTTAAGGATTAAGGGGAAGTTGTTCAAGAAAATATGTACACACACCTAGGTGTACTACACACGTGTGTGTCTGTGTATGATAATAACAGATATTGCAAGGCACTTTGTTGGTGGAGCCCATGCATATAAACATTTTAGTAACATTATAATGTGGATTCTTTCTCTCTCAGTGCATAATTTACAATCTGTGAGCAAACGGTTAATAGCCCAGTTGCCCACCTATAGCTTCCCCTTTGTGAGCCAATGTGGTAGACAGTGCTGACCTACATGAATATACCGGACTTACCCTATTGTGTGGCTCCCATTCACATTTAGTGGGCTTATAGCGCCTTCCATTCGCCACTATACTATCTGCTGAGTCAGCTTGCAGAACGATTACATAGAAAACGTGGCAGAAAGAAAAGAAAAGGACATGTCAGTCCTATTTTTTCACACAGCTGGCTGTGGTGTCTTTGACGCGCACATACGGGGACTCAGTGTGGCCATCAGTATAAAACCGGAGCGCCAGATTCCCACAGGACTCCACACAAAGCCTTCGCTCGCAAAGGCCAAACTCTTTACACTGTTCACTAGGTAAGGAGCCAGTTCTGCGCTGCCTGAGCAAATGGATGAGTTGGGAACAAATAATTGCTTTCAAAACAAAACATAGAAATGTGATTGATAGTGAACCTGAAATGGGAGCTGTATATTACAAATGTGACCTTCAAATGCTTTTGGGTTTGTACTTTTTGAATGTAGGGACATAAGGCTATTGGCTGCACTTGTTGTTGGTAGATGTACAGTTAGCCCTTATAAACCTAAATGAGGGATAACCTGAATGTTAACAAACATGGATTCTTCTGTTTATACCTTACTTTATGATAGTCACTTTAGTTTTGATTTTTCATCTGAAAAGAAAAGAGTAGCATTTACCCAGACAGAGTTGAAGAACTGAGCATTTGTTAGGTTGTGCTGCTTGTAGTTTTAGGAAAAGATATTATGGATTGAGATTCAGATGTTTGTTACATTTTGTGGCTGGTTGGTCTCTTCTTTATAGTCATAAAGTGCCCTTTAGGTTACATGTAGATTTTCATTTTCAGTAGTAACTACAAAAGAAGTCTTCACTTACATTTGATTTAAGTTTCCTTGGAAGCATATACCTTGGGATATAACAGGTGGAAATACCACAGGAATTACCACGATTCACAAAAGCAAAGTTCTTGCTGGTCTCTTGATGGGACCTTCTGCTACAGTACCAATGTAGCTGGAGTATTTCAGACAAGGAATGGCAGCGGTCTTAATGGATGAAGGTTCAGAAAGGTGACAAGTACTCTTTCTGTCTTTTCTCTCTCCATCTCATGGTCACACTTGTACATGTTCTTCAGCTCAGCTGCCAAGATGCAGAAGACTTCCAGGCCCTCCATGATGGGATTTGGGATGGGATATGGAATGGGATACGGAATGGGCATGGCACCATTCTTCAAGGTATTTAGTTCCATCCTGACACTCTGAGCCATTTTAGGGTAATATTAATGTGCAGTATTTGTGGCTCCCCTGGGTGGACTGAGCTGTGACCACTGCCACTCCCTCTCCAGATGGTCGTGTTTGAGCAGGAGCACTTCCAGGGCAAGTGCCAGGAGTTCACCAGCGAGTGCTGCAACATCCAGGACTGTGGCTTCGACAACATTCGCTCCATCAGGGTGGAGAGTGGCGCGTGAGTGTGAAGGACACATAGACACAGAAGTCCCTTCTTGGTGTTGTGATAGTACCTCAGTCTGTATTGTATTCCATCATCCTTTTCTTTCCATGTTCCGGCAGCTGGGTGGGCTTTGAGCACCACGACTTCCAGGGCCAGCAGTTTGTGCTGGAGAGAGGCGAGTACCCCCACTGGGATGCCTACAGTGGAAACCTGGCCTACCACGTGGAGAGAATGATGTCCTTCCGCCCCATCTACTGCGCTGTAAGATCTGTTTTTGTTTGAGGTTCATCCAATGATTCCAACACGTTATTGATTTAAATGTTTATAATAACATTATAATATACTGTCAATAAGTCTTCTTAGTGTAAATCCATTCCCCTTTTCTAACATTGGGACAACTGACCACTGTCCACCTGCCTCTTTCTCTGACAACAACATAGTCTCACCAGTGCAGCCGCATGATCATTTACGAAAGGGAGAACTTCATGGGCCGCAGTGCAGAGGTGTGCGATGACTACCCCTCCCTGCAGGCCATGGGCTGGTGCAACAGTGAAGTGGGATCCATGCATGTGCAGTGCGGAGCGTGAGTCAACCAAAGCTACCGGCTCGGCCCCTTGTCACCCTCACTTTCAATGACAGCGCTTACATTTACATTTATTTGCTTAGCAGATGCTTTGTGTGAACATAAATTCATTCCACCTACAGACAGAGACATATAGATGTAGAAATGCAATTGTTAAAGCACAGTCAGTTTGTCTAACACTACAGTTTTTTGCTGCACATTACAACAGAAAGGATAAAAATTACAGACATGACAGCAATAGATAATTTCATACAAATTTATGGAGCGGATAGGAGATCAGGACTGTAGTGGGCCTGTTGAAGCCCTTCTGGAAAGCAGAAAGGGCAGAAGGAGCTCATTCCACAACATCAGCACCAAAACCAAGATGCTCCATGCTTTTGATTTTGAACCTTTTGTGGTTGGGACCACCAAGCAGTAAGAGTTGGAGGAGCTTCACAGTCTGGCTAGAGTGTAGCTAAGTGTTTCACTCATTTTCATGATCATAGCACATTGCAGTTGCATCCATCCATCAATCCATCAGTCCATTTATTATCAGACCATCTTAAATATGACACCATAGTGCCCTAAGCACTGAGTGGTCCTGTTCTGTGACACGAGTCCTCAGACCGCCCGAGTAAAATCCTGGCTCTTTTTTGCCCATTGAATTTTCAGTTGCTATGACGATGGACCAAATCAGTTTTAATCAGAGCCACCCGGTGTCTCTGTTATACAGTAATCCTGTTCTTTGTAGCATTACTTTAGCACCTTTGTCTTGTCCCTTTGCAGTTTTGTGTGCTACCAGTACCCGGGCTACAGGGGGCAGCAGTACATCATGGAGTGTGAGAGGCACAGTGGGGACTACCAGCACTGGAGGAACTGGGGCTCCCACAGCCAAACCCCCCAGATCCAGTCGATCCGTAGGATCCAGCACTGAGAGGGAGCAGCTGATACCAGCCCATTGACACCAGGCCACCGATGTTGGTCGAACTGAGAGCCACACCTACACATGTCCCTGAAACACACACACACACACACACACACACACACACACACCGATGCACTGACACTGAGACAGGCAGTCTGACTGACACACCAAGGATCTGCAGGGAGACCGACACACACGCTGAGACTTTGGAACTGTCCACACACACACGCACGCACGCACGCACGCACGCACGCACGCACGCACGCACGCACGCACGCACGCACACACACACACACACACACACACACACACACACACACAAAGAACACTCTGTACTTCCTTAACCAAAAAATCCGGTCCAGCATATTAATATTAGTCAGTAGTGTCCACCTGACCATTGACGATCTGTGTGTAGACACAGCACAGCATCATGGCAAAGGTGTGTGTCCATGTCACAAAATGCAACAGGAGCTGAGAGGACTGCACTTCAATGCCTGTCATCCCATGTTGGCTAATGCTATACAATGGTATCATCACATTGCATGTTGCAGGAAAAGGAACTGCAGGGCAAAAACTAATAAACTCATGTTCACTTTGGAAGTGCATCTCTGTTCTGTTTTACTGTGTCTGAGCACGAGGATGCAGTACTGTTGTTATCAAAATTCTTGTTGTATCTATCTTTGTGCAAGACTCTCAATGTCTCAAAAGTACATATATTACTGTTGGCAAGATCCAGACACAACATGTTCCAATCTGACGGTTATTTTGAAAAACTCCCTTAAAAACCATCAAGAAACAGGAATTTATTGCTGATTATAGACACTGTCAAAGGAAATTGACACCTTGACACCTGCCAAGGCAGGATTCATTAGCATTAAAGAAAGGTAAACACATATAATACATGCATTTTTTGCACCAAGTTATTGTAAGCTTTGCAAAGATACATCGTACTTTGCTAATGAAATATCTCACTGTTGACCACTTCACTGCCCTATACTGCAACACACCACATTTTCCCTTTTCTGTCCCATTTCTATTTCAGATCTGAGATCAGGGTTAAAAAAATGAGATTTCACATAATAAATGCAGTAACTGATCTTGGCAGCATGGTTTTGAGCTGGAAATAATTAAACTGAAGCTTTCTTCTTCCTTCTCTCTCCTCTCTCTACTCCATCCCTCCCGCCTGCTCATAAACATCTTCACATCTCCGCCGGACGGCACCCCTTCCCTCCCCTAAATCTAAGTGAGAGCCCTGAGAATCTGCATCACCAGCAACATTTCTGTTCACTTCCTCGCCAGGCCCCCCACCCTCTTCTTCACTCTTCTCCGAATCAGATTCGTCAGAGTCGTCTTCCTCCAAGTAGCGATAACCTTTCACCTGACAATAAAAAATGTTCCTTAGTGTCACATTCTGCTCTGTAAATGCATTTACAAACATCAAAACAGATCATTTCAGCATCCTGATTTTATGCTGAACCTTGTGCCGTGGGCGGGGAATTCGAGGCAGCCGAAATTGCACTTTCTTTCTCAACCGGTGTTCCATCAGCAAGTAGCAGAGGCAGGATAAGATCAACGTGACCATCAGAATTGATATCTTGGCCTGAAAATAAGGAGAACAGAGAAACGTACTGCTGTGTGTCAGAGGGAGACGGGAGATGGAGGGAAGTGTAGCAAGTAACACCTTACCCACCCTCATAGGAAGTCTAGACCACAGGTAGACAATGAAGATGGCGATGGCTTGCCACCAGTGGTATATGGTGTAGACAAAATCCAGTCTTTCCTTGTCCTCATACAACATGCCAAGGAGAACTGGGAGCATGGGGGGAAGGAGATGAATGATACCGAGGAAGGACTTTATATGTGTATAAACATGCAATAAATAAATCACATGCAAGTTTTTAATCATATTTGGCCCATTTAAAAACAAGATAAAGAATTATTCCAGTACAAAACACGATGAAAAAAGGAAACGAAAGCAGAGAGGCTTTTCATGCGACCTTCCCCATTATCTGTTTCTCTATGTACAACTGCACTGTGTTTGGGCTCTTGCCACATCAGTGTCCCTCAGTCCATCAGACAGATGGTCACAGGACCCAGAAGAAATTGGTATTTGCTCACATGGAATTATGTTAGAAACTGTCCCGTTAATTCAAATTTCTAATGATGCATTCCCTCAATAAGGAGTTAAAAAACACCGGTTAAAAACAGACCCTCTAAAGACAAGAGTGCTATGTCCTCTCTGTCACCTATGGCCACACTCCAATTATTGTTGTCCCTCTGAGTGTATCTGTATCACCCTGACTCTTCTTCTGGGACATTTTCTGGCAAAGGATGTGCCCTTTCCTGAGGAAGCTTCTCCTAAACAGGATTTCCTCCTTAGATGATGGGAGTATTTTGCCACAAGATCCTTAGTTACAAGTCAACTTAGTAACTTACTTAAAAATAAAATCTGAAAAACATCTTTCATAGCTATTGATCCACATTTGCAGCCTTTGGGAAAAGCTCTTTGCAGGGGAATTTGGAGTCTATGTATCCGCTATAGTGCCCTCTTCCTGAGACACTTCTCATTCACTTACTACTCAGGCTGGTCTTGTTCAGCGCTGATCCAACCCCCCACAAGGCTATGACAACCAGGAGCAGGGGTTCCCACGTGGGGTCGCGTGGTTTTGGGGACCAGGCCATCAACCCCACAAGCACACACAGGTGGAGGATGGCACCCCCGAGCAGGGGCACAGGACGGGGCAGGTACAGGAAAGACAGGGATATGGCCGAGGAGACAGACGCTGACAGGCCATACACCATGACCAGGGCCCAAAGCCTCTGCAGCCCGAGACTGCACACGCCATATGACTGTAGGGAGAGAGGAACAGGAAGTCCCCAGTGTGGTCAAACAGCCTTTTACCAGAGCACTGAAAGTGTCTTGCATGAAAACAGAGGAAGAGAGACAAAAACACAAGATGATTCAATGGATCAACATGGTATGCTTGACCGCAGAGGGCTGGACAAGCCACACTTGAGGACACTTGTTTAAATAGTGAAAGGCAAGAGGGCAGTGCTGACCACAACAAGACCGGAGACAGCAAAGAGCGTCTCAAAGCCACTATAGATGAAGAAGGGGCAGAGCAGCCGGATGCGGTAGTCCCGCAGATGCTTGAAGGGCAGCTGGAAGATGTTTCCCCAGCCAATGCTGCGCAGGTCAATCTCCTCCGTGGGGCGGTAGGCTGCGCCGCACAAGACGAGGAACTGAAGGGAGTCATAAGTGTATGTGAGAGTGTGTGGGGGGATGTTGATATGAAGAAAAGCTAAAATGAGAGCAGCCTGGTGTTACACAAGGAGTACTGGTACTGGGTCACATCAATCATCTCTTTGGGACCAATTTCCCTCCAGAGCTCTTAAACCTTTATAAGTTAGTCCATCACCATTTTTCTGGCAGTGTGAAACAGACAATCATTTGTGTGTCTGTTGTAAAACACACTTTTTTATTTTGCTTTGGAGAAAAGTGTCTGCAAAATACATAAATGTAAATGTCCAGATCACACCTTTATGTTTAATTAACAGATTTTGCTCAACCATGGTGTGTCACATTCACTGGTCAATTCTCAACCAATGCCTAAAAACACTGAAAAAACTGATTTTTCCATGGTCACTTCCTGCTATTAATATGCATCTAAATATATAAAAACTCCTCAGACATTTCCATTTCCGTTTAGGTGTTCACCGCACCTAGGCACCAAGGAGCAAATGTGTGAGTGATAGTATGTGTGATGGAGAGAGCATGAAGACCACAAGGTGACCCTGAGTGTATGCTGTGGCTGCAAGCCGTGTGACCAATATGACGGAACGATGACCGCTAGAGACTTACAATGATCATGGCAAGGAAGGCGGCCCCCATCAGCACACTCTCCACCTTGATCAGGTCCAGAGAGCGTGGTAGGTGCTGCAGCACCGTTTTGTTGAGACCTGAAATGTAGCCCTGGGACTGGGCTCCTGGAGGACACACACACCACAGGGATTCATCATCATGCTGCAAAGTGACAAATGACACCTTCAAGACAACACAAAAACCAACTAGATCAGATTTAAGTCCAGCAAATTTGAATAATACCTCTATAGAAGTGGCATAGTAAATTTTAGTAAGTGACTGTCCTGCCCATTAGACATTATTTGCATATTTTAAGGGTGAATGGATTATGCTGGATAAACAAAATTACAGTATGTTTTGTGTTGAAGTGTTTATTATGTGTCAACATGAACAGCATAACAAATACTCAAAATAAAAATAAACATGTGGCAGCTGTGTTTACCGCATTCTTTTACTTCGCACAGCGTGTGGTTGTAGTCATAGAGATAGCCGTCGAGGAAGAAAACCATGGGGAACTCAGCGAACACAAGGCACAGCTAAAATATACAGAGTAAACCGGGATCGGTGGAGACCTCAGCAACTTAGTGACTAAAATATACAAACACTAAGTAGTTTATAAATTAAAAAGACTTGTAAAGCCAAGATTAAATAGCATAAAATCTGAAAAACAACTGCAGAAACTCACATGGAAAATAATATAGAAGACAGACTGGAAGATGATAATGTATCGGTGACAGGCCCCTTTGGGGAACTTCTTTTGTTCCTGGACATGTTTCTCGTTGTAGTTAACAAACTCATAGTACTGCTGCGCCATCCTGGTGGGGATAGAGGGTGTTTGTGTAGAGACACATTACAAAAACCTAAGACTCAATTGCAGTTTATTATGACTCAGCAGAGATTTATGGTATGAAATGGTTATTTTCCAAGTCATACAGGTACTGTATAAACAATGTTTTATTAGCCTTTTTAAAAAATTAAAAAGCTAATCATTACGTACACTACATGGGTCTAAACTGTTTAACAGTTTAAAACAACAAAAAGCGAAATGACAATAATGTGGACATTTTTATAAGTCTGACCCCTTATTATTTCTGCTCTTTGACCCACCTGGTAATGTAGTTCCCGAGAGAGGCCCATAGTGGAACAATGGCCACCCCAATAGCCACCGCCGATGGTACCAGTGTGTAGTAACGCTCCCAATAATTAGTTGATACGAAAAGAGCATAGATTCCTGAAGCCAGAAACATCATCCACTTGGTGCCAAGAAACCTGGATTATCATCAGCAGTCAGCAAGTTAAAGTGATCACAGACAGTATATGCCCAATTACTAACAAGGACAAATGGAGACAAATGGAGAAGGACCAACCGGATGAGGACTGGAGTGTAGAGGAGGCCAATGATGGGTGTAACGTTGATGCCCATCAGCATCTTGTTGTCGATGTCCTCCAGGCCCATGCTGCTGTACTTCACCTCCCGGTAGGTCTCATCATAATGCAGGATCAGCTGCATCTGGAGCAGGCCTGAGGGAGATGTGTGATGACACCGAAGTTCATATTCTTTCATAATAACATCCTCATCCATCTTTAAAACATGCTATCACTTATTTTTCTACAAACTTTTTTGGACATCAGCGATGACATTCTGGAAAATGCATACCTATGTAGACACTGTATGTGATCATTCCCCCAGTGCTGGCAGCCACAACATTCTTGACCACCCCCAACCTCTTCCGGCGGTAGTATTTCCTCTCCTCCTCTTCCTCATCATACTCTGAATGAGGACCCAGGAATTCCTCCACCTGAGGAAAGCATAAGAGACAGAGGTGGACCGGTGTTCATGTTTGTTGAGGCACTGAAGCCTGAATATGCGGTTAGTAGGTCTGAAGACTGCAAAACCACAATTCAAAGAATGGAAGCACAATAGCCCAAAAACAAGACATTTACCTCCAAAGCAACTTACAGTGTTAGGTTTATACAACAAGCCTCTTAAAATTATTTATCCATTTACCGACTGAGCGTTATTTTTCCTTTAGGGTAGGTACCTTGCTAAAGAGTACTGCAGCAAGAGGTGAAATCTGAAGTCTGGTCCTTCAAACAGAAGGTGACAACTTTAACCACGACACCACCTGTTGACCTATGTGTGAAAATACAGTTTCATAGCAAAATTATCTACAGTCTAGATCAGTGTTGCCAACCTCTGATTTCAGAAGGCCTCAAATATTGTTTTTCAAAATAATACTTGAATTGGAGTATAACCTTCCACTACAATAAGAAAATATAAGCATAAAAACTGCAGAAAATTTCAAGGTGACTGATATTTAGTCTCACATTCAAGCAATGTTGAAGGGGCACTAAACGGCAAAAAAAGAGGTTATGAGAGACAGTGGCAGAATGAAATGCTTCTGTAATTATTCTGTTTCTATTCATTTGGGCAAAATTGTACATGCAAATCAACAAAGTTAAATCTGACAATAATAGCATGCCTCCACTCATTCAATGATCAATTTTATATAATCTGTTCATCTACTTCCGATCTTTGCAATTTAGAGGAAATTATAGGAAGAAAAAGGGTTCAAGCTCCCTGTCTGCTGACTACTCCAGTATAAACACCATACAGTGTAAATTGGCAAATAAAGATGAATATGATTACTGAACATTTTAAGTGGTCTTGAGAAAAAATAAAAACTGAATAAAAGAGAATAATAAAAGAATCAAGTGGAAACAAGCAAAACAGTAGCAATATTCACAAACTGTTTTCTAGCATTTTAGCTGTACTGGATTAATTCCTATTAAATTCCTAATATTGCTGGTGTAATATTTGACATATCTGAGTCTATATTTCTGTGAAATATCAGTACAAAGATAAGTTCCACTCAAACTCTGGGACTCACCTGTCCCTGGATATTTCCCTCCGGCCCCACGGGCTGCATCAGTTCTCTGTCGCCACCAGGTGGCGCTCCGAGCGACTCCGCTTCTCTGTACACGTTGTCGGCTTCTTCTGCCATCTAGTGGACGGACGAGACGGTAACGTGAGATTTTTATGCGCATTATTCTGTGCAATTTAAAAAACGTGACGTGTGACACTTGTCTCAGTAAACTTTATTTTTTATCCCAATGTGATGTCTGTCCATTTACAGCGAGAAATGACAGCAAACCCGCACTAAAGCGAGGAAAACGTGAATGGATGAAGTCTCATATAATAAGAATAAACAGGAAGAATGAACTTTACTTGAAAGCTCAAATCTGTGAAATAAACCTGAATGCAACGCGCGTTCGGTAGACAAATACTATTTCGTTTCGTCCCATCTGAAAATGGCAGCAGAATTTATGACAACATATGTTCAAACTCACGGGGAAGTATTACAGCAACTATTGCGTGAACTTTTGTATCTGGCATTATTTAGTACACTTTAGTACAAACATACCAACAGGTCAAAGACGGCGCTGGGTGTAAAAGGTAAAGATGTGCCGTTCGACGCACCAGCTTCGTGGAGCCCGAGTCGCCCTGTGAAGTGATCTTGTGGGGTGGAGTGTGTTTGTGAGATGGTCTCAGTAAACCCTCGGAACCAGCCTTCCTCTTTCTGCACAAAACTTCCCCATAAGTCACATTAATAACCGTGCAGTTCGTTTCGAGAGAGAAGTGAAAGCGGGCGCTGGTGCTTCTGTGTGCCTTTAAAAACAAAGGCGGGGCCAAATGTGGTCACACACTCACACAGGATCATATATGCAGAGAAATGTGCGATTATTGGCTGTGAAGATCCACGAGAATCTAAATTTTAACCACTATTCCTGAAGGTGTGTCCTGGAGGAGCTGGAGAAGGTGCTGCTGCTGCTGTTGACTGAACTATTGAATTATAACCTTGTGGTGCTGGTCGAGTTGGAGCTGAAGGTTGGGTTTGTAATGTGCAAAAAAAAAAATCATTATTCCTGAATATCTGTCTCCCCACCTGCACTATATTAATTGGTAAAAACTGATAATGTTCCTTGAACCTTTATATATTCGTACAATTCATAACATGAAGGCCTCCTTCATGGGGAATGTAAAAAAATGTTCAACAAGAACACCAGCTTCATAAAGACTTTTTTAATTGAAACCATTTTGGAACAAAAAAGTATCAAACATACAGTAAAAACAATACATTTACATTATATAAACATAAATTTACAAGTCCATGACCGGTATTAACTTCCCAATCTGATTAAGATCCTCTTTTGTTTTGAACATCAAGATCTGTTGCAGATGTTATTTAATCCAACTGTAAACCTGGTTATGTGGGGAAAAACTGCTCTGAAGCACAGAAAAACCTGCATCTTCAGTCCACCCACTAAATAGAAAATATAAATTAAAAATACCATTTTTTTGTTTAACAAGTGATTTAAACCACTACTGCATCCTCTGACTTCACATATTTATTTATATTTCCTACTAAAAGTTCCTTGTCTTGAGTTTCATTTGAGGAGACAAACCACAACGTCATGGACACCTTCACAGGAAGAACATGCATATTGCCCAACCCCCACACGACCCTCCCTTGTGTCCTGAGCACCACCCCACCACCCCCCCGCATCACATCTCCTCGTCTTGGACAGAGAGCTCGGTCAACACACTTGCGGTGGCAGGCGGTGGTCATGCTGCCACGGGGGGGGGGTCAGCTCTGATCCACACACTGCCAGTTGTACCATCAACATAAAACCCGTACAGGGGCGTCCTCTAAACCAGGACAACACGGCTGAAGTCTACTCTACTTACTACTATTATTACACTTTCCATCTGTAATTCATCACTTCACGTGGACGTGACCAAACAACACGGTCAACATCCCGTCCAAAAGAGCATCACTGATTACTGTAGGCTTTTGTACAGCAAATCGGAGATTAAACATCGTCCAAACATGTCATCTAGGCACGTAAAGGAGCTACCAATTCTGATCACTTAAAGAGAACAAACACATTTAAATCAATTTGAATTAATAACGCTGAATGCTGAAAAACAGCAGAACAATGGACACGTCAACTTTTAATATAAAACACCTGCAAGAACAATAAACCATTAATGTAGTAAAACAGAATTTAAAAATATCAATTTTATCCACCAGGTAATGAAGTAAGTCGTGATTCCAGTTACCGATTGTACATATCGGCCATCATTTCCACTTCAAGCTCCGCCGCCAAGTGCTGCGCTTTCAGTGGGTCCATCCGAGTAGCTCACTCCCACACACCAACTTTTATTATTTTCAAACATGTTCTAAAACAAAACCACGTGTCGCTTACGTGTTAGCGCTAACCTGGTGCGTGGTGCGCTGTCAATAAAGTTTCCTATTCAAGTTGGGACGGCATTCGCGTTTAAAAAAAAACTATGACTACCGGTACCAGCGCCGCCTACTGGTATGGGATGAAACTGGAAGACTAAATCAAAGATTTAAAAAAAAACGCTAAATTGTGGATAACCACGGTTCATCTGTATCTGTGCCATATTATCATTATATATGAGACTTTATCAATTATGATCAAATTATGTGGACAGAAAACAGCATAAGCTATTTAAATAGAGCAACGCCTGCAGGTTCTGGCACAGTTTGTTAATACAGCTGTAAACCAGCTCTGAAATATGATCCCAACATATATATATGTTAACACCAATAGACTCTTAATACCTACAGATATAGATCTACAGATATACTGCACTCTGCATAACTCCACTCAACCTCCAGCATTAGAGATTAAAGTAAAACATAAGTAAACAAATTGCCCTGTGATAAACATGCAAACATACATCAGCAGCCCTTCTTTAACACTCCTCAGCAGAGACACTTAAACTGGCTTCTTGTAATTAATAGCACCAGGTTGTCAACAACAACAGCACACACACACACACACACACACACACAAATAGTGCCTGCAGTATCCGCACGCCCCTTGCCTGGCACAAATTCAAAAAGAAATAGGAGCTTTGCTGGAGTCTGAGGTGCACAGACTGCATCAGCCTTCCTGGGATACTCATCATGATGCTCTTCTGCCAGAGTTCACACTTTGGTTGATCTTCTGCAACACAATCCCAAACACATACCCTACTTGAGCCAGCACTCAGAATCTTTGGAGGTACAAGTATTTATTATTATATACAAATCAGGCTACGATCATTTCCATTTTATTTTGTAAATGTAAAGTGATCTAACCTTTGTAATACATTCGTATTAATGTAGTTCCAATATCGTAAAACAAACCACAGTTTAACGTTTTGATTTTGGTTGATGATCAGCATGTTTGGCTCCAGAGTTTTCCATAATTTTCTGCTGTGTGTGTCTCACTGATACTTTAAATCTTTAGAACACCTCCTGATGAGACTGCTCACCTTATGAAGAGTTTGGAGAAGAGACAAGGAGGACAGTTTTGTCTAGGGCCAGGAACTGGAATTTAATCTGTCTCTTCTCCAACCACATCAATCTCTTCATCCTCCTCATTTTCCACCTCATTAGATGATGCTGAACTTGTCCAGTCATCCAGGGTAATTAGAGGTGCGATGAGTGGAACAGGGGGGAGGCCTGAACACCCCACCACATCAATTTCCACATCTTCGTCTTCTTGCTCGAAAATCTCACCCATAACCCTCTGTGGTGCCTGACAGGATGATTCTGCTGTTGAACTAAGGTGATAGGAGGTAACTACATGACTTGTTTCAGGCAAGACACACAGTTCTTCTGAGATTCTGCCATCTTTTTCCATATCTTTCTCTTCTGTTCCAACTCTGTCATTATCTGTAACACAGAAAACACAGATGCTATCTTTTACTAATTTATTTGTTACAAACTCAGGTTACTTTAAAATACAACAAATTTCCTGTTAAGCCTGTTTTAAAATAATGAAATACTGAGTACAGAAGTGTGGTGCTTAAATCTGCTTCAATCTTTGTTGCCTTAACATTTTTTTATAACTGTCACTGAGGAAATACTCACCAGAAAACAATGAATTTTTCATTAGCACACACTGGATAGGAAACATGGTCTGCTCTTCATTTGTTCTCCACACCTCTCTATGTACAATGTTGAGTTCACTATTCTCAGTCTTATCCATTCCATCCATCTTGCTTTGTTTGTTATCTTTAACATCTCCCTCTTCACTGCACTTGCAGACCTGTTCTTCAAGTGCTTTATCTTCAGCAGTTTTTTTGTAGCTGCTTTCCACTGCTGTTCTGCCAATGGATTGCTCAACATTGCTGCCTGTATCTGGAAATTTACCCTCGTTGGTGTAACTCCGCTCTTTCCACAACACATCTCCACCAGATTCTTCTCTTTCTCTGTGACCCCGTTCTCCTTCCCGGGCCCCTTGCACTTCTGACTCCGTGTAGCAAGTCTCTGTTTCTCCAAACTTCACCATAGTCCTCCTGTACTGGTTGGGCAGCAGTAGTTCTTTGATTTGTTCAAATGCTGAAGAAGACAACACTGAACCACTGCTGTTCTTCATGGTGCTCTTCTCTATCGCAGTCAGACTTGGAGACCAGTCATACGGCTTTATTTGTTCTCCTATCTGCATTGAAGAACCAGGGGTAGGACTCTGTAGTGTGATGGCACTGCAAGGTCTTTTTTGAGGGCTAACTGTGTGAACTGGATCAGCATCCCTTCGACTCCCAACATGGTCTAGTCTAGGCTTCACACATCGCACATCTACTAAGTCCTCCATCTTCCTTTTCCTCGCTCTCATAAGTAGTCTACTACATTCAAACTGCTTTTGTCCCATCCTGTTCTCCCCTTTTTCCAGACCACAGTAATGAGATATTTTATCTGGTGCCTGACCACTAGTCATTGTAGCATCTCTCGTCACTTCCTGAATGGCTTTTTTCAGTTTACCATGAGGCTGCTGTTGGACAACACTTGTATTGTTTACAGATACTACTTGGTGTCTGGCATTATGCTCTTTGCTAGACACATCTGAAGACTTCATCTTTTTGTGTATCAAATTGTTTATTTCTGCCACCTTCTCCAATTTCACTGTGGAACTTTTCTCTGTACAACTGCTGCACATCTTCACTTCAGAATTCCGTGATCTTGGCTGCTCTGCATGATCAGCAGGGCTTTTTCCAACATACATGTTGATGTCTACCAGCTTGACCACACACTCTCTCATTTTCCAGCTGTCTGTAGAGAAATCATGTAACACTTTAACTGCACCACTTGTATTTCTAACTTGCATTTTTGAATTTCTAGAGAAGTCTGCACCTACAGTCTCCTTGTTCCTTCTTTTTGGTCTGTCATATCTGTCTGGATATAACCTGCACCCTTTGTCCTTTCCAAGCCAAATGTTTCTATCCCTCAAGCACTTTCTGCTCACTTTTCTATCCAAATGTGCATCTTGTGTTTGCATTAGGGTCTGCAAATCTCTCTTCACACGTAGTTTGCGCTTAGTGGGTTTGGTCTGCACCTTGTTGTCCTCGGCTTTTACAATTCTTGTTCTCAGAGTCCAAGTCTTAGACTGACTCCTGATCTTTAGTTGCTGATGCTCAGCATTTAATCTTCTTGCAAAGTCTTGCCCGTTTTTCAATCGTTTCTGCAGGTCACAGCTTTGTGCAGATCCTTTGGAAAAAGCAGTGGGAGCAGTCTGCAACTTGGTAGAACAGGAGCATTTTGGGTCCTGCAATCCTTTATGAGAGGGAGCGCTTAGAATGCTTTCTGCTTCATTCATTAAACTTGATGGGATCTGCAGTCCCCTATAGAAAGAGGACACCCACCTTGGTGGCTCCTTTGAAGACTGATACCTACTTGATGCACCCGAAGACAGTGCATATTGTGCCCCTATTTGCTTGTTAGAGGTGGCTAGGCAAGTTTTCCTTGGGTGTTTGGGGGTATTTGTTCTGCTGCCTGTACTTTGCTCTTTTTCTAGATGACACACTGTGTCCTTATCACTTGTAATTTGTAATCGCTGGTCCTGAACATCTGCTTCAGAGCCACTTTGACCTGTTTCATTGGCTCTGTTTGCTATCATATCCTTTCTATTCAATCCAAACTCCAGCGTGTCAGACATTTCTCTTCCTTGACCTGCCATCCTGTTGTCCAGAGAATATTCCTGGTTGTTTTGTTCTTCCTCCTCCAACCTCTGCAATCCAGACAGCTTCTCAGAACTTTGCAGGTTGTGGTCCAGAATTTTGTTCGGCTCACCTGCTGTATGCTGAGTTATCCTACAGGCATCTGTGGAAGAAGTTCTGTAGACCTCCAGGCTGAGGATTGTGGGGTCTGTAGAGTCACCCACACTTAAGTTTTTAGGTACACCCTGTGGTTCCCAGGTGTTTTTCCTAGTCTGTTGGCTGAATCCAACTGGAGACCCCACAGAGTCAGATCTTTCTGTTAAGAGACACCTCTGTATCTCCTCTGGAAGCAAACTGCAGTGTGAAAATGGAATGGCTGTCTTAGCTAAATGGGTGTCACACTCTGAGGAAGACCTGGTAAAAGTGCTAGGGGACTGTGAGTACATGGTAGAAAAAGAAGGGTGGTGGCAGCCTTGAGGTTCAGTCATGGTGCTGAGAAAGGACTCAAGTAAAGGTTCTGGGGTTTGGGAGCAAGGGGTGGGTAAGACATTGGAGTCGGTGCCAAAATAGGGGGAGGTGACAGATGGGGCAGCTGGAGAGGGGAGGGAGGACAGGAGTGTTACAATATGACAGAATATGAAGAGAAACACAGCATTACACAAAGACAGCAACCCTAACCCTGCTTAAAACTCAACATCGCCAATAATAAAATTGCTTAAAAACCCATGACCACACAATTCCAAAAGAGAATTAATGCAATTCTAAATGTTTTTGTTAATGCACATTAGTATTATGTTAATGTCAACATTAATGCGCTACAACACGCCATCATACCTGTCCCACTGAAGTCAGAGAAAGCCCTAGTTGAGGACTCTGCTGGGGTAACACCACCCTGAGAACTCTGTACAACCTCTGGTTCCTGTTGCTGCTGCATGTCACAAGACCTCACTGCAGGCTCAGGATTGGTGTGATGGCTGGATTGCCCACCTGTGCTCTTGGGCAAATAACTGTTTGAGTGTACATTCTGACCAACAGGGCTATTTGGGGGAAGGAGGTTCAGCCCCATCAGGATGTCCTCCAACAGTTTTTCAATCTGCTCAGCTGGCTCTTCAGAACTGACAGAAATTTCTGAACTGATTTGGTCAGGAGGCTGGCACAAGGTGTGGAGGGGACCAGGCCCTGGGGTCTGCTGCAGTGGATGAGTAGAGTTGGGGAGTAAGGAGCCCTGGGGCAGGGAGCCACAGTTGGGGACACTGAAGAGTTGTCGAGGAGGAGTGCAGGGTATGGGATGGATTCTGGCTCGACCTCTCCGTTTCTTTACGATTGAGACAGTGCCCTAGGTCAGAGTGGAAAGACATCCACCAAACACACTGGTGTTAGATACTACTGCTGCATAATGGTGACTCACTCTAGGTGCACACAGAACTGCACAATGTAACACCACTTTTACATTTAAAGCACATACAAATATGAAAGAGTAAAAATTATAGCAATTAACACACAAAAATATTACAACACTAGATGGGCATAGAATGTCCAGTGCTGTAGTTATGTTAACATGATGCCCGCATATTGTCCCCCTACAGGACATGTTTTGTCAATCTTCACCCACCTTGCTAAGGGAAGGCTGACATGCTCTGTGGTGTTGATGACCCCTCTTCCTTTGTCTTGCCTTGCCAACCCCTCTCAAAGCTTGAGCCATGCCAGCTTTCTCTGCTACCTTCACAATTTCCCACAAACGTCCATTTGAGTGCCTTTTCAGCTTGAGCTTGATGGACTGCCCATGCTCAATCCCTGTTCTGATACCACTCCACTGGTCCACCAAACCTCCCCCCTGGCCCTTCCTCCATGATTCCAAAATTGTCCCAAACTGTTGTCTCCAATCCCCAGTCAATTCCACTGGTCTCCCCAGCACCCCGCAGTCATTCTCATCCTCCTTTGCAGCTAACTCTCCTCTGGGTTTCTCACAGTTCCTCTGCACCTCCCTCGTGTTCATCCTTTTGGTAAGCCGACTTTTCTTCTCTCTTTTCCTGAGTCCAGTTGCAGCATGGGCACTTTCCTTCTTAGAAGAGCTTGTATTCAGGAAGTAGTTGATGAACCCGGGAATGTTGCCCTCAAACATCTCAAGTCCCACTGTGTCTTCATCTTCCAATGCCACCACAGCACAATCCACCACTGTAGTCCCACCCTCTAATGCAAGTGCACCACCCACTTTCTCAGCAGTTGTAGTGGTCCCTTGAGAGGAAATACGGGATGATGGGGCTGGCTGGGTGATGGTGATCTCTGGGACTGATGAGGGCAGACAGGAGGAGAGTGGAGGTTCTGAGTGAGTGTGGGCAGTGTTCATCACCAAAGAGGAGCCACTGCCTATGTTGGCAATAGGGATGCATTCAGCAGCAATGGAAGTTAAAGATGCTCCTGGGTCAGGGACAACAGATGCTTGAGTTGCAGTAACAGTAGCTGGACCAGAAGCAACAGCATCTAGTTCAGGGTCAAAAATAGTAAGCACAGAAAGAGCTGTGTCAAAAACAGTAAGAGTTTGACTAACAGTCTCACTGAAACTGGAGCTTTCCAGGTGAGCTGCAGTGAGTATCATATTGCCCTCATCAGTTGTATGAGTCACAAAGCCATTGGCCACCACAGAGCTCTCTCTGTTCAGGCTAGAGATGTGATCCTCACTGGGCTTGGGGCATGACTGCAGTGGCTGCAGGTTTGGGTGAAATGGTCCCAGCTGAGAGTTGTACTGGAGTGGAACACAGTCAGGACTCTGTTGACTGTCACTGGAGTTCGATGTCACCAAGGGTAGGTGAAATGGTTGAATGTTACTGTCAACATCAGTGGGCTGAAGTGCATCGGGGTCTGTTCCGTTATCAGTTGACACATTTGTCTGTGACCCTGAGTCTCTCCAGTTGTGTGTTATTTCACCAGGTTCTATTTGTGTCTCCTTATCCCTTGTGGTTACAGCCAGCCTCACAGCTTTGCTCAGTATAGTCCTTTGCTCACCTTCTTCTACTACTGAACACCTTTTATCCTGTCGGTCAGTCTGGGACTCAGTCTGCACTCCTGCTTCTTTCCTCCCTTCCACCTGAACGAATAGCTCACTGGGCCCTTCCCAATTTACACCAAAGTCTTCATCTCCTTGCCTGCCCAAGTTCACCAAACCCCCAATACCCAGTTTTGAGATTGCAGTGATGACCTCATCCCTCTCTCGCCCTCCTTTGACATCCAACTTCCCAGTATAAAAGAAGCCCACCAGCTTCAGAAGTGTACCAGCATCAATCGTTTGGAATTCCAGGAGTCGGTTCTGTCCAGCATGGAGGGAGGGGGCAGTGGAGAGTGTCTGGGCAAACTGGGGGCTAAATGCAGAGAGGATGCAGCTGTGGACTGGCACAGATATACCTGGTAAGAAGAGGAGGAAAGTTCTGACCTTTTACTGTGGCTTCTGGAAACAATACAAAACACTAATACTCCTGACTTCTTGGACATCCAGTTACAAGCTGTGCAAATGGCATTAAGTTAAAAAATTCTGAGACAAACCAGGACAAATGACAGCACACAAACTAAAATAAGAAGACTGTGTACCGCCAGCTTGAAGAACCGTGTCGCAAAACATGCTGAGACGCTGCTGTCTCTGTAGCTCCTCCAGGAGCAGCAGCTCAAACCTGGGCATGCGGTACTGCCACATCCACACCTCCAAACAGAGTAAACAGTGGTTTCATATGGATATACAGCATAAACAGTGGTTTCATGTGGGTATTTTATTTTTTTTACAGCAGCATCACTGCTTGTATGAGATGTTTTGGAACTTGGTATCTTCCACCCAATAGCATGCTGTGCCTCGGTGGTGTCAATTTGACCATTTTCCGGATAAATCCAAAAGCGGTTCATCTACTGTCAAATATTTTTAGTAACAGCATAGTGACCACAGGCTTCCTGAATAGACTCTCAACTTAAATATAAGAAAAAAAATTAAATAATTTTATTTCAAATATTATAAAATGTTCGTATCATCGTTACGCATAAAATGGCACTTATTTTGGTGTTTTAACTTATTTGAGCGACATCTTCCGTCCAGAAACCTGTTATTTTTCTTCCATAAGAAATAATGGCAATTTGACCAAGAAGAAGAAGAAGAAGAAGGGGGTCATTTCCGGTGCGCGTTAGGAACGGGTGCATAAAGAAGTTCAAAACAATGTTTAAGTGCTCTTTTAAGCGCCTTTGAGATTCAGCGTGAAACTTCGCAGCAGAGATAAAATCAAGACCAGTTTTTAATGGGTTGAATCAAAAATGGAGGCCGGTGTCCAGCATCAGGAGCGCCTGCAGACTGCCGTTTGGACACATACAGCAGCGCAGGCTGAAATGTACTTTTAAAGTTATGTTTTGTATAAAGTTACCAAATATCACAACCACGCGAAAGAAGTAAGCTACTAAATTATGGAATTAGATCGCTAGTAAACTATGTGTAATGTGTGTTTTAAAGTTAATGAGTGGAGGTCGTTCGATTGTAGCAAAATCGTGTCCGCCACTCACCGTTATTGTGAAATGATCGTATCGAGGTGTCGAACTTCCCCTTCAGAAATAAAACCAACTCTAATACGAGTTTTCCAGCTATATTAGAAACTAAAACATTGTAAATTAAAATAACTTTCAAATAAGACGCCGACTTCGTTTCCGAGCCGCTTCCCAATATCGCCGAAAACAGCAAACTGGAGCGATTCGGCACCCCCTACCTGTGCATCGGGGTAGTACTGTTTAAAATCACGCCGTAGATTTAGTTTAGCAGCGCAAGTGTAATGGATGTAATTATTCGTTATTTTATTAATTTAGATTTTGCCACCACAACAATATAAGTCTTAAAAATCCCGCCAGCGAATATTACTGACCTGTGAGGCACGTGATAGGGCATCACAACGTAAGGACGTTTTGAGGAAGTTGTTTTTAAACACTGAGTGGTGTTTTGCGTCGTGATTTTCCCTCAAAACTACTATTGTAGGTTCGGCCTGTACCCCCTCGTCACATTAGTGCATTCAGTCACTTAGTTGTGTATATATATTTACTAGATACTCCACTTCACTAGTCATTATTTATCATACATGCAAACGGTATTCGATTTTGTACATATGGATGCTACATTTTCATAATTATCCACCATACCCTATATACAATATATTTTCTACTGCCAATAATTATGTTCAATTTATTAGATTCTTAATATGTAAATAATTGCGTATTATGTATATATTTACATTAAATATTATGTCAAATCATGGAGATATCTGTAGAAACGTTAAATGTAAATTATGCCTTTGTGATGGTAAAATATAGAATGTTGACTTTAGGGATAAATACAAGTATTTTAAATCTTTATTGATTTTTAGCTTTCAAAATTTAAGGACAAAATGTTTTAATTAAACATAATCCAAACTTGAATAATGAGAGAATGTTTTTTATATATAAGAAATTCATTTTATACATTGAATTCATGCCTTCATTGTGGACATCAATTCAATTAGGATCCCTTTCAAGTGAAATATTCACATTTATTCTGTTTCTGCAGTTTATCACATTTGATAAGTTACATCTGAGTTGTAAACGATTTCATTTTGAATAAAATACATTCAATCTCTGGGCCATTTTAAAGTAATGATCTTAAGATGCAATCAAAATATTAAAAAAACAAGAGACTGGGGGGAGGTTCAAAGCTGCCCTGTTAACCCACAAAACTTGGGCCTTTATTTTGACTGACGAACACCTCAGTAAGTTATGTTCTTGCTAGAGTCCAGCTGCTCCACTGGGTCCTTTGCTGGGTCATGAACAAGGTTTTGGCTGGGCTTCGGCCAGCGCTGCTCAAACTTCTGGAAGAAGAGAGGGTCAGTGAATGGACCACTGTAAACGATGGTATGGAGCACATACACAAGCACCACCACCAGGCAGCTGACAAGGATAAAGGGTAGGAAGGAGCGGAGTTGTGCCCAGACCACACCCAGGCCATACAATAGCCCTCCCTGGTTTCGTGCATGTGTGGTACGACGTGAGGAACCGTTGGAGGTCTCTGGACCCAAGGAGTCATCCAGACAGTGGGGTGGACCCTCTGTGGAACTGGCAGAGGAGGGAGAGGCTGGATCCATGCTGGAGGAGTTAGTTAGTCCTCACACTGTCACAGGCTGAAGCAATAGTGGCAACAAAAAAAACTTCTCACAAAAGATTACTGAATACAAAAAAAGTAGGCTATGTAAACAACAAAATCACTGAGTTTCACAGCTGCCCCAATGGTGTCTAAAACAGCAACAGATATTTACTCAAAAACAGTTCAGTGGGAAGAGTAAAATTACGGTTCTATATGGGAAAAAAAAATCAGTCACACACCGGTGGTTAACATTACATTATATCCAAAAGACTGTCTATATTCCTTGTTTGCAGAGGTGGTCCTCTCGTCTTGTGATCCACTTTGGACTGTTAACGTGGTGGGACAGTAAGAGGTACAGCTACATAAATGCACATAATCGCAAAGTGTTTCTAGCAAGTATATCAGGAGATCCTCAGAAAAACCTGAGAAGCACAACTTGGTTAGTTCTTCACACTGGTTAGATGTGTACCATGGTAGAGCTGCATTCTTTAAGTCCTGCCGTTACTCGTGCCAATATCCCATTTGACCGTGGATCTTCTACGGGAAGCTTAACTCGTCCATCAATATTTTAAGTCTCTGTCCTGAAGTTCGTTGTCCAGTGCTTTTCATTTCAAATTCAACATTTAATACGTCAAAAATTCAATTACTGTTGGTAACTGTCTACAAATGTCGAAGCCGTTCCGCTGTTTGATGAATACTGAGATCAGGAGAGAGAAAGTAACATGACCTTGGCCTTCACGGGGAAGGAATAAATGAGTGGCAGGAACCCTAAATAGATCTAATATTGAGTGACAGGGGCAGAAAAGGCGGGGGAGGTGGAGCAATATAACAAGCATTTGCTGTGTTTAGCATTTTTTTAAAAAATGTTTTGTATGATAGAAAAAAAAACATTAAGCTAAATAGGCAAGCAAAGGAAAAGGAAAACTGCTTTAATACTGCAGATGCTGCTTACAGGTGAAAGGCGCAAAACCTTGGTTTCTATATATAAGATGGCTTTAATTATCACCTAGAAAAATCTCACGCATTTACAAAATTCACACAAGCTTCATATGCTAACCTCACACACAGCAGATGTGTCTGCAAGCAACAGTGCTGTTTATCACGCTCACTATGTGGCACTTAAACCCAAGAACAGCCCAGTGGACTATATATTGCCTCAGAGGGGTCTATATTGGCACTTGCAACTCAAATGACTGAAAATGAGTGAAAGTATCAATTTACAAATGAAGTATCCCTTCCCCTTTTCCAGTGGGAGCCTTTCTATAACCAAACTGGTTACTGTTCTTTACAGTATTCACTGTAGCTGTTATGTTAGAAATCTAGAACAGAAACCATTTAAAGTTATAACTTTATGAAAGAGAAGAGGTTCTGATCTCGAGGTTTAAATACCAATTATTGGGGTGTCACGTTTGTTGTGCTCTGTTCGTGGTAGAGAACAGGTGTGGGCTTGTCTGGGGTCTTCAGTGTGGCTCGTCTGTGGCTGGTTTCCATTATTATTCTGCTTTTTCAGACAGCTCTGGTTTCAGTGGGGTTCTGACCAAAATACTGAACCTGCAAGTTCTGAGGATTACAGTCAAAGAAGCATTGAGGAAAAGTTTCACATGATCCACACCCATATGCCCTCAAAGATCCAGTCAGGCAGGTTTGAGAAAAGATCTTTATTTTTATTAAAAAAGAAAAATACAGTATTGCCAGTTATAGTTTATTGAAAAAACTGCAACTTTGAGAAGAAAGGCAAAAGAAATTAGTTTCAATATGATTTAACTTACATTTATTTTGTATTTAAACAAATAAATGGAAAAACATTAAAACAGAAGTGATTTGTCTTTTTCCTGTTTTGTCTAAAATAGTGGTAAATGTTTAAAGAATTTGCATATGTTCTTGTCAACCAAAACCCCAGTCCAACAGCCCCCTGCATCAATATCAAAATGCTTAAAAACAAAACATTAAAAACAAAAGTTCTCATAAAAAGTCAAATGTGCTTTTTTCTTTCTTATACACTAGAACCAAAATCTAGTCTCGATCACTCCTTTTCAGGAAAAAGAATTTTCCCCAAATTCCAAAGCACGGGAGGAAAAAAAAAAACATAATGGGTCAACTGACCCAATCCCACTCCTCTGCATGCAAATTTCAATCCCATGATCCCGTGGGCTGCCTAGTGTCTAACATAACGCCCTCATTTGTAACCAAAAATGTTGCTGTTACTCAGCTTCTGCATATTACTCAAGCCCGTTAGGAAAGTTGTTAGTGTTCTGTAGTGTCTACTCCATTCTGACCTGTTTGTTGCAGAGATATTGTACTGTAGTGTTAAAACTAAAGCAACATGACCTTTGTGACACAGCTGTACAATCCTGTTTTATTCTACACCATCTTGTGCAGTTCAAGACTGTAGACAAGACTGCACTCAGAACACTAACTCACTGCACCTGTGATGGCTAAATAGATGTATCAAGTTTGATGAGGCAGGTTTATGAAACTCTAAATTTAAGGATGCATACAAAAATAACTTTTGAAATATGCATTTGCAAAACAAAACTTTCAATGCAGAAAAAGGGGAGAAATACTTAATGCAAATGACTGGTCAAATTCCAACTGGTCCCTACATAATGCACCTTTCCTGACATTTACTGTCCAAGCTCTAGTTCTTCAGAAACAATATGGCTCACTAAAATTTCTCCTCCTGCATTGCTGCATTGCAATGCCCTTAAGACATCCACACCAAAGACATGTCCTAACAGACCATGCTGGTTTGATGTTATGGAGGGTTCAATGGAAGTCCATCAATTTAATCAGAATCGCCCCTCTTAAGTTCTACTATTTCCCAAATTCTGTTAAAAACAATGAAATACAACTGAAAATAGATTACATTATTCTATACAAATACATATACATATCTTTAACCTACAGGAGAGGGGGAAAATATACATCAAGAACCCCAGGACTATCTTACCACACACATTTCCTTAGTACTTTAGAGCTAGCTATATGACGAAGTAAATTTATTTTTCTTCACAAAATAAGGGAAGAGCCTTATGGGAAAGGTGATTTAAAAATCCAGTTTGGTTTTCCTTTACTAATGTTTTTAAAAATGGGTTAATTTCTGTATTTCCAAAAGAGAATGTATTACAAAATGCAATGGAACTCCTTGTCAGAATATGAGAGGACAAACTGTTTGGGAAGGGTTGGTAGGTGACAGAAGGATAACCATTTACATTTTAATCCACACAACACAGCGCCCATCCAGAGTCAGTAGACACATAATGGGGAAGGGTTAGGACCCCCTTTTCATAAAAGGATTCTTAGAAAAAGACCTGACATGTCCTGGAAACATATCAAGTGAAAGGCCAGAAGAGGTGCAATCTGACTTTGATAAACTATAGATGTAATGAACAAGCAATGACAAAGGCCCACAACAACAGGACTAAAGCGTGTCTACTTTGTGAGGAACATCATTACCATTTACAAACAATGATTGTCAAAAACAAAACTGCTTGGAGGAGACCCATCTTAAAACAGGAGATTCTATTAGTGGTATTGTAATTTTCACTGCACAGCTAGGGTGGAGTCCTGCCTGTCCCTGACAACACAAATGGACTAAAGGTGTTCGGTGTCAATCTTCCAGTAAACTGCATTTATTTGCCCAACATGCTAAGTAGTTAGCATTTTTGGTCACAAACTTAGATCTGGATTACACTGGATGAAATCAGTCAGTGGTCACTAACTAGCATGGACTTTCAAAACATGAGTGGAAACTGAGGTGGAAGAAAATACCTCTTTAGGTCAAAAATATGGGGCAGGCATAAAGGCAGTAAAAACCTCAAGAATTCTGCTGGAGTGTACAATTTTTAGACGGGGTGGAATTCCTCTCCAACGATATGACATTTACAACAGACATAGCCAAACGCCACTGGTACTTATCGTCATGATTATGGTTACTGTTGTAAAAGGTGGGAGAGTTTGAGGTTTCCATCTGATCTTCCTCAGACAAGGAGGAAGGAGGAAAGGTTGCTGAGGATTGCCAGGTCCTGTTGCTGCAGCTATTGAGTGTTCTTCAGCAGCAATGTGATGGAAGGGGCTGATCTCACCGAGTGATGCACACAATCAGTTTTTCTGTAACAGATTGAAAAATAAATTCCATATACCGACCTATTCTTAAAGTGGTAAAGAAAACTAGTACACTGAAATCACTGACTTGAACACACCGATCTGCTTAAAAAGTATGACAATTTGGTACACATTATGAACCACTTCAGTGAACAATCAGTACAACATACTGAACAGATAGAACTCATCAGTAAAGCAGAAAGTATGTTAGGAGATCACACTTTCGCACCAGGAGAGGAGGCACCAACATCACAGAATGTAACAAAACACAGGGACACAGGACAAGGACATACGCAAAAACACCAGAGAGGGTATTAGGACACAGGACACGCACATAAACATTGCTAAACACGTTCCAAAGGACATACCATGCTGTGACATGCACTGTGTAAGGGGGAAGGGGTTAGGGCTAACCGTCGTAAGAGTCGACCAGAGGCAATGAGGCTTTTCTGTCCCCATACCTCCCTCCCTGAGAGAGAAATGCAAGAAAGAGGAGAAAAGCAAGAGGGAGAAGTGGTTTTGGTGAGGAGAGTGAAGGTCAGTGAGGACAGCCAGATAGGTGTAGCAGGGAAGGTGTCAGCAACAAAAAGAGAAAAAAGATGTTAGGGAGACTGTTTCGGTAAATTCACAGAACTTTAAGTGTGACAAGTGTTTTGTTGGCCACAAACTACTAATTCTCAGAACGGTACAGATAGATATATCACAGTACTCTTTATGGTAAGTTTAGATCTGCTTGGATGCAGCACTAAGGCTGAGGCATCGGTAAGCCAAGACAGTGGTGAGAATTATACAATTTCCTCAACTTACAAGCACAATAGACAAGAGGGCTGTTTTCAAACCTCAAAGGCACAATCAAGCTAATAAAGCTTTCATTGCAGGTGAGGTTCTGTTAAAAACCTTAGACATAGGTGCCATAAATTAAATTCTACAAAACATTTAACTTAGAGCTTATACATCAAAATGAAAGAGTAAATAAAAATACATTGTTCACACAAATTCCTATTTAATTTCAATCACTGAATGATTGAGCCACTTAGTATGTGCAATGTGTCATTTTTCAACACTCATCTTCAGCTCTAATATTCACTACATAGTTAACAGTACAAGCTCTCATACCCCTGTTCTGTTTGGGGATATCTTTTTGTCACCAACCTGGTCTGTAGGCAAACAAATTGTGACTGCCCCAATACAAACAAATTTCAGAAAATAGATAAGAAAAATTAAAAGCTATAAAATTTCAAGAACACTGCTGACCATTTGTAGCCTGAGGACCAGTGAATGTGAGATGAATTTCAGGTTCATGTTTAATTTGGTTTTTGTAACTTAACTGATGTGCCATTTGATCTTCAAGAGGCACTCATGAAAAGCATTACTTGGGGGGGGGGGGGGGGAAAAAACC
>UFQX01000406.1:366550-381072 GCA_900497675.1 Arapaima gigas | reverse complement strand
GGGGGGGGGGGGGGGGGAGATAAACCATCAATGGTAAGTACAGGAGTTTCCACCAAAAAAAGCAGTATTTTTTTAGGACAGATGAGTAACTGTGTGAAATGGTCAGGGTAAAGAAAAAGTGAGCCTTACCTGTAAAGCATCCCTGTCTGATGTATTGAGAGAGTTATCCAAGCTGTGCCTCCTCTCTCTTTGATCCAGTGTGGAATAGGCATCTACAGAAAGAGAAACCTTATTAAAGTAGCTGTGCTTTCACTATTCTGCATACAACAGTACTACAGTACTAGCCAGAGGGGAAAATGAAGCAGCATTGAAATGTTTCATCTCACCAGGTCCCATGTCATTCAGAGGAATCATATCTCGCTCTCTGTCCTTCTTCTCTCCTGCATGAGAGTGTGACAATCAGTCAATAAATCAGAATTATGAAAATGAACCCTGCAGGCTTAATGTGGTAACAGATTGACAAGTTAAGAACTTGATATGCAGTCAGATGAGGTATCACAGAGTGACTGCTCACCTCTCTCAATTAGAGGCATGGTGCTGTCCTCATAGCCACCATTGTTGCGGGTGCTTGGAGCAGGAGGGTTAGGGTTCACCATAAAGTCTGTTTTCTTCCAGCCATCTTTCTCCAGGGTGCGACGCAGCTCCTTGTGGGCCCACACAATTTGGAGCACTTGGCCGGCCCCACGCACCTCCCGGTCTGACCGGTTACTAGGGTATAGACAAATCAGGGTCCTTTGGTAACTTAACTGTGTGACCTCTCATTTCTCCTATGTAGAAACATACAGCATACTTGAAGTACATCTAAAACAGGCATTTACCTAAACTATAAAACACTCCAATGTACATTCACTGTCCACTGCACAAAGACACTATCAGACACTACCACATCCCAGGTTCATTCCCTTTACCCTGAATGCATTTTTAGTCTGACAATGTACTGTAGTTGCCCGCTGGCTTGGTGTAATTTGCTCACCCATCCTTGTTGATGAGCACCAGGCGCTCAATGCCTTGCGAGGCTCGTAGTGTCTTAGCTGCTTCCACACTGGAGCCCAATACCTCAGCGAGGGTGCTCAGCACTGACACCACCGTTTCCTCGGACAGTGCACGTGCTGGCTGTTGCTGACCCCCACCTGGCAGGTTGGCCACCAGGTGAGGCACTGCATGCTTCCCTGTCGGGGAAGTGATTTATAATTTAGATCACTGTTCTCAGATTATTATGCTTGAAATTTGAGCCAGAACAAATGAGAAGACAAGAATCACCTAGTAGATCCCGGTTCTTGGCATCAATGGCCAGGTTCCTCAAGGCCCCAGACATGGCTCGCACCACACGGTCATTCCCGTGACCAAGCAGTTCAGCCATCATGGGCAGCCCCTTCTCCTGGCGCACCATAGCACGGATATAGCGGCCATACTGCCAGATCATGAAATAACCCCATGTTATACAGTGACACAGTAAATCAGTGTTTTCTGCTCTGAGACAAAACAGAAGTGCAACAGTACTCACAGTCCAGCGGCCAGCACACAGGTTCTGAATGGCACCAGCAGCAGCTTCCAGCACCGAGGGATTCTTGCTTTCCTTCAGCAGAGACGTGTAGATCCGTACAACTTCTGGCTGGAACAGTAGCTCATAGCCTAATGGACAGTGGGTGCTGATCAGGCATTGACTGGCTGAACTTAAATATAAAGCCACAACACAACATGCCAAAGATTTGAAATCCAGGTAAGTTATTCTGCAACACAACCACGACAGCACAATCTACCAGAAGGAACGTTCTGCTTCTTTACTATTTAGTTACTGTCAGTTCCACTTTATTCTCAACGTCCCTGTTCACACCATAAAGCAAAAGGCAGGGGGTGTAAGTTCTTCTAATTTTACACTCCAGCCCGACGATGACACTGCAGGGTCAATCAAAAGCTAATGAACGAGTAACACAGTGGCAAGTTTAATAAATCCAAATCACTGCAGTAGGTTTAAGCCTGCATTCAAAGCAATCACCCACAGTGTAAAGACCACCAGAGATGCGGATTCTTACCTTTGGCAGGAGTGGTTCTTTTTGGGAAATCAATCATGTCTGCAGTTGTGTCCTCTGCATCCTTCTTCCCTGGGTCAGAACAGAACAATCAGGTAGGAAGACGCTACAGGACACCATAGCACCTACTCAATGCACAAATTACAGAGAGAATTAAATGCTACTCAAATCTTTAACCCAATATTTTAACATAAAAACATGTTTAACTTGTACTTAATCTGCTTTATTATTTCATCTGTCTAGAAACTTACTGGTTAAGGCTGCCAGCTGAAATATTAGAAATAAATTTAAGCATTCTTGTGCAATTCTCGCATACACATGAACCCACTACTCTCAGGAAATAGTTATTTATCAAAAGAGATTGCACTTGACAGGAAAATTTGAGTATCTAACATTAATTGAGAAATATGAATTAGAAGTTGCCTATTTTGATGGATAAAAACTTAAAATCACTTGCTTTTAGAAAAAGTTTAAAAATTTGATTTAAAAATACTATGGTGTTATTATAAAATTCAGTAAAACGATGTTCACTATACCTAATGAGCAGAAATGCTGTTCACTTAAAATAGTTTTAAACAATGAAGATCTAAACCACTATTATCACAAAAGAACAAAAATCTTCCCAATTAGTATTTAAATGATGCAGTGCCTGTAAGACCAGTGTTAGTTCAGCCGATCAACGCAGCAGCCCAGCAGAGGTTAAAAGGAGCTTACCTTTGGAAAACCACTCGTCTAATCAGGAGAAAGGGAGAAAAGAGAGGAGAGCACAGCATTTTGGGAAGAGAGAGAAAATTCAGCATGAGAAACATTAACAGTGTCCCAGCCACCAGAAGCATTTGCCCATTGAAGCCAAAACCAAATATAACCCCCTCAAATACAGCCGCAACCCACACCAGAGACAAACGACAGCATTGCAAGATGACCTTCACTGTGGGCATCATGGTTACTAGGCTCAGGTTACCATTTCAAACTTTTCATCTTATGCTTCAAATTGATGTTACCTGCACTTTCCCTTTGAATAAACATTTCTCAAATGTCTGAAAGAGCTTGAACTGAGAAAATGCCACAAAGATGTGTAGAAGTTAGCTTGCCAATGATTCCATTCATAAAGCTCAGAAATGAAAATTGCTTGTGACAAATAAGGCACAGAACAAGGCTTGCAGAAAGAAAAACAGTACAAAAACACAAGACTGCTCAGATCCAAGCACCTGCTTAACTAATGCCCACCTGCACATCACCTAGCCTCCAATACTGCAGTGACTAACCTTTGCCCTTGCGGGAACCAAAACAGCTGGCTTTGTGTGTGGAACCAGCACTGGGACCCTGGTTTTGGGGCACCGTCTCCATGTAACGTTCACATCCTGGTATCTCTCGATGTACTTGATAGGACAGGTTCCTCAGCAGACACACACAGTTCTCTATCAGCTGAAGAAAAGGCAGGAGACCAAGAGGAGGGTCAACACTATGACAGCAACACTGGTACAGCTACTTATCTGCTAATATTAGGATCCATTGGGAGACAGAAATGCAGTGAACAACACCCCAAGACAACCATTTCTGGCTGACAGACTGGTTTGATACCAAAAATCCTGCAATCTATGTTAGTTGCGCTACCTTGTTGTCCACATCCTTTCGGTCAATCTGGGACTGGACAATGTACATGATTGAATCGACCAATCCACTGCATTCTCTCAGCTTCCGCCTGGCTTCGCTGCGTTCTGAGCTCACATTCCTGAGGGCAGGGAAGCATGGATGAGAAGACATTTGGGCCACACCTTGCTTTCCTAGTATAACATCTCCCCAGTGTTGGTATATACCTGAGGCAGCCTGCAGTATTGGTTAGCGCAGTCTCCCACTCCAGGTGCCGGGGTTTGCAGCTGTCCTCACCACCCTTTCCCCCAGCACTGCTATCTCTCTCCCAGCCAGAGTGTGGCACTAGCACTTCATCTGAGAGAGCATGAAGGGCGTGGTCCACGATCTCCATCTTCACAGAGTCATGTGAAGACAAGTTCCACAGGGTTCCTAGAGGAATAAACACCAAATTTTTATCATTTGCTAGGATAAGGACCTTCATCAAAACATGTTCAAAGAAATAGAAATTGTTGATGTCACATAAAAATGTCAACTGGCCAGACAGCTGAAGATTAATGTAATGGCAAATGGGTGTTATTGGGTCTAAGTGGGTGTAGGACTAGGAGGCAACAATACCAGTGATGGTGTCCGTAAGGTCATGGTCCCTTGTCTTCCTCAGCAGTCGCACTAAGGCTGGGACCCCATCACAGTTCTTGATGGCAATCTTATTGTCAGGGTCACGGCCATAGGAGATGTTTTTCAGGGCTCCACAAGCTGCATAATGGACCTCTTTCTTGGGATTGTCCAACAGGGAGACCAGTGCTGGGATGCCTTTTAGTCGCCGAACATCCGATTTTACCTGTGAGAACAAGACACAGTTGATCACTACACCTCATGGCACCCCAAATCACCCTTAAAGTAACTAAAGCTAGTACACATGCCATCATAAAGTTTCTTCATGTGTACCACCTTGTCATTCTTAAAAGTGAGATGCTGCAGGAAAGCAGCTGCATTGCTCTTGACTGGGTCCAGGCGGTAATTGAGCATAGCAATGACTTCAGGCAGCTCCGGCTGCCTCCAAGACGTGGGTGCCTCTCCCTTCCTCAAGGTGCTGTCTAGTGATGCCATGCTGCCCCTTTCCATCTGGGCCATGGGAGGAGCCCAACCATAAGGGTCACCTGGACCACCCATGTCACCATCCAGTGTGCCCTCACAGCTCCTGTAAAAAATTAATTTTTAAGCAATGTCATTGCTACAAGATCTACTGCCACCTCCTTGCAACTTCTTCCACTTAACTTCTAATCACCAATGTTATTATACAGCTCCTCCACTCTCACCAGTATGTCTTACCTGAGCCTACGGCGATCTAAGCCACCCCCTCCTGGACCCAACCGTGGTACTGTTCCATAGCCAGAATACATGGAAGGGGGAGGCATGCCATACTCCATGTCATCATAGCCCAGGCTGCGTTGGTCATCCTCAGGGCCATAGTGCTCAGGTACATAGCGGGGCATCCCTGAAAGCTCCATGGCACTGCCCATGCGTACCTGGGGTTGGGCAGCATACGGATCGATCTGCTGTCGGCTAGGTGCTCGGTATCCAGAGTCCAATGTCCTATACCCATCCACTGGCCTGTTCAAAGGGATTAAGAGAGAGGGACTTACTTAGTGGGTAAATTGTGACCCAGAGCAAACAGAAAGTAGAGGTATGGTGACTAGGCAAGCACTCACCTGTAGCGCTCATCCATCCGTGCACCCCTGCTTAGGCTGACATAGGTCTCAGGGATCTGAGCTGGCCTATAGTCATCATACCCCCCTGTAGGGCCATAGTGATAATTCCTGGGCACAGTTGTAGTGGGGTAATCTGGTCTACTCTGTCCATAGACACGATCCAAAGTGGCTGAGTAGCCACCAATGCCTGTCACAGAGCCACCACCATCCAGTGACAGTGAGTCTGAGACAGAAGGGATCACTGTGCGAGTTTTGACAGTCTTTACAACTTTCTTTACCTAAACAGGAAAGGTTGGAGTCAGTGCATGGCACAGTTTCATTTATATGTTAGAGAAATCCAAAGTCACAAGATTAACAGCCTGCATTCCATGCACTCCTACTGTGGTCTCTGTGCGTCGTGTTGTTCCATCCTCATTGGTCTCCACGGAGACAACTGACGGGGACTCCTGTGGGTCTTCCTCCACAGTGTAGGTTTCTTCAACAACGTGGCCTGGGTCCAACATTCTGTACTAAAATACACACAAACCCATAGGTCTGCTTATAGCGGCACAGAGACTTTTTGAAAAGTATAAATCCAATTTTTTTTTTTAAATTTCAGTTTAAGATTACTAATAGTCACCTGTGTCCCGTTAATGTATCCCTCACTCAGTTTTAGTCTGTCTATGTCAACATCACCAGGCACACCACCGTTCTGAGAGACAAGAAAAAACTGGTCAAGCAAATATCACAGCATTCTCTCACCTCCTCACTTGTAGCACATCCATGGAAGTAAACCACCCAGGGGCAAAATATTACACAGCGACAGGCATGACATCACTGCAGCAGTTCATCAGTTCCTATTCTGTGCACAAAGCAGGCTACTCTTGTGTCAACCTGTCAGCATCCCTGCTGCTGAAGACCATGTGGCACTTCTGGTATGACAGGTGGGATGTTAAGCAATTGTACCTGAATTTCTGGCAAAACTATGGTATCCAACAGAGGTGCTTTTTGACCATTCAGAAGCTGGCATTACACCATTTTACACAAATATAATCCCACGTGCCTTTGCTGTACAATCATTCTTTTAAACAATCACCTTCATACAAAATAAAATATACCTGCGGCAATGTACTCCAAAAACTAAGCACGAAACGGCACAATTATCTGCTGTGACCACAAGGGGATGCAGAGCCCATTAAATGAGGAAAAAGTGATGTAGATATTGAAGATATGGCTAATGCATGCAAGTAGAGAGGTTGCCAATCTTTTGCTGGGTTTGGGGAATGCTATCATCTTTCCTCGCCCACTCAGCCAAGAAATGAATGCAATTACTGCCCAGTGTGTATCCATGTGACATGTTGATCCAACTGCTATGAGCTTCTCTCAAACACCTCACATCTGGGCATTGTGTTAGTTGAGGCTCCACACAAGGAATATAGCTAGAGGAAATTGGACTAATTGGTTTAAGTGCTTTGGAGGGGGCGGGGGGGGGGGGGGGGGGNGGGGGGGGGGGGGGGGGGGGGGGGGGGCGGGGGGGGGGGGGGGGGGGGGGGGGGGGGGGGGGGGGGGGGGGGGGGGGGGGGGGGGGGGGGGTGGACACAAAAGGGGACCCCTTACAGAGAAAGCAGTCACTTTACGGGAACACCTGGAAAAAAGCAAATCCAGTCCCCCAGTCAGTCATGTAATTCATAGTAATACAAAATATTTTCATCAAACCTGAAAGGATGCAAGATATGACCGTTGAAATGGGAAGATGAGGGATGGAAGCACACACAAAACCATGGAGATGGTAATATGGGTAGGACTGAGGAGTTGTATGGCATTAACTGGATGAAAACGGGGGGGGCATCAAGACAAAGGCTGTGGATGGAGAGGTGGGCATCCTGAGGCGAGGTGACTTGGTGGGGGCATGGACTGAGAAAGGAGGCATTACCTGCGGAATGGGGAGGGGGCGGGGGAGGGGGCTGGAGTGTCCGACTCGTCTCCTTTCCTCCTCCAGAGCCCGAGTCAGGCGCTCAAACTGCACCTCCTGCTCCCGCACAGAGGCCAGCAAGGAGGCTGCACTCTCACACTGCTCCATACACACACTGAGAGAGAGAGGGAGGGAAGGTTAAACCACCACACTAAGAAAGAGGGGGGGGGGGGGGGCAGGGTTAAACCTTTGCAAAGATAGAAAAGATAAATTGGAGGCAGAGATAGGTCAAATATTACAGTTAGAAGGTGAAACCATCAAGACTAGATAATAAAATAAGATAGGTTAAACCATGGTACAAAAAGAGGAGTAAGAGTACAAGGCTTCAACCTACTCAAAGAGGTACAGGGAGGAATTTAACAGCAAAGCAGAAATATGCACAGATTTAGAGAAAAAGGACAAGCAGAAAAGCAAGCAGACACTGAAGAGTGGGGAAGGGACTAAAAACAGATCTAGAGCACAGAACAGGCAGAAAAGCAAACAGGGGTGCATCAGCACAAAGTGGCTTGACGGTAGAAAAGAACATGACAGGAGAAGAGCTGGAAGACCAGTGGAAAGAACCCTGGAAAGTGGACAAAATGCATTTATAAACCCACAAACCAAAACTCTAGTGACCACACATATAGAGTACCTTCACTGCACATATCCTCAGCTTAATTCAGGGACAAATATTAACTACAGCACACTGAAGGTGTCAGCTCAGGTGTGTTATACCTGTGGCCATTTGCAAAAGTTCTAAGCTCTGATTTCCAAAATGCCTTAAGAATTCTAACAGAGTCATCATGGTGCTACATCTGCTAAACACTTGGGTACTTAATGCTTAAGTTCTAACACGATTACTCTCCTGCTACTTTATCTCAGCTTATTTAATTGCAGGTTCTGCTTCAGACCTCTCATAGCAAAGCAACAGAGGCCTTTGGACCTAATGAAAAATCTTGGAAGTATAATTTTATATCTTCACTCCTTATCCTGCTCTTAATTGTTAGCCTTGAAAAAAACTGTAACATAACTGACCACTGAAAATTTTTTTTCCCTCAAGGATCTTAATCTCCAGCACAACAAAGACTTCCAAAGTGTGAATTCTGGTCTTCGAAGTGTGGAAAGGGAAGAGTGAATTTTATAAAAGCAGACATGAAACCTTATATTTTTTATTATTTGAGAGAAAGGACTTTTTTGGAATTAAAGATGTTTTAATTGGCATCAAGGACGATGTTTACGTTTGCCTTGCAACTCAAAATGATATTTCATGACAGTGACCATCTAGGCAAAAACTTCAGTCGTTTTTTTGAACTTTTAGAAGTTTTCCCAAACGAGAGCCATAAAACGCCATTTGTAACACTTGCAAACTTAATTATGTTAGTCAACCGCAAGAGATTGTTCAGTGTTGCTTCTAATATGTTCAACAAAAGCAGAAATAACTTTCTGTAACAAGGCAGATATACGCTTTTTGTTTATAAAATGTGCCCTGCAGAAATCGGGTATCGGCAAACTTCCACGACAGAAATTTTTCTACTGGCTCTCAGTCACAAACATTCTGCTCATCCAAAACACAATATCTCATCTTATCAGCTTGAATTATTTGTCAGATCTAAGGATTGACCCCATGCCAGTAAAATTATACAAATATTGTTCTGACTAATTTTAGCCTGCATCCCTAGAAAACAATCATTTGACATTCTTTACTCCTACAGGAGCGCTACTGAGAATGACTGCAGCATGGCAGTACAGGTAGTGCACAGTAAAGTACATAGGACTTTGCACTAAAGTATAGTGTAGAGTATTAGCCTTTCCGCAATTACAAACAGGTAGCAAACTGACACTTCTATTCTGGGTACTGGGAAAATGCTTCTCACCAGTGTGAGAACTACTCCTTGAAGGTGTTAATAACTGTCTTCTCTCCTTTCCATCTGCTCTCTTCTGTAATATATTTTATTCTATACTTCTCTTCAATCCCTAGAGACAAACTGCCACCCAAAAGCAAGACTAAACCAACAGAGAAGGGCATTAAAGAATATTTGAAATTGGCATTATGCCTTCTAACGCAAACCTCTAATCATCACACTGGCACTCACAAGCACTAGTTACAGAATATGCTGACTTTACCATTTTTATAATCACTCCAGCATAAACCCACCTTCACTACAGGGACAAGACAAATGTTTGCAGGAGCAGATGTGAGGTCCTTGCCTTCCAGCAGGGTTTGCCTCTATAGGACAACCCCAGATGGCACATAAGTGACTGGCTGGTGATACATACGCAAACAACTTCCCTCAGGGATGCACTGCATTACAGCTCACCTGGCTATGACGACTCGTGATGAGAAAAGCCATCTCACATGGTTAGCCATGCCAGCCACCAATCAGACTCTCAGCTCGGCAGCTGAGTCAGAGACTCACAAAGGCCTGGAGGGAGGGGGAGGGTCATTCCCACAGCTGGCATGAGAGCAGGCCACAGTGACAGTGCAGGCTTTACCCAAAATCTCCCCTACAGGCTCAGCACAAGTGTCCCTGCGTTGCATCAAGCAAGCACTTTGAAGTTAGACAGCAATTGCTGGTTACGAAAAGAGGTCAGGCTGTCAGCAGACCGTCACACATCACCACAGTCAAAGGAGACATTAAAATGGCAGAAAGGAGGCTCCTAGGAGTACTACTCACATAGTGCACAGCTAGTAAAACAGAGCTCTCATTTACACACACAATCTGGTCAATCCAGTTTGTCCAGGGAGTGGCTTTAACAGCGTGAAAGTGACTGGCTGAATCAGAGACATAGTTCCATCCAGTAAAGTCAAGGATTACTAACCCACTACTAAGCACTGCAGGGCTTCTCAAACTACACAGTTGCTTCACTCATGGGTTCTCTCTAACTGACAGATTACCCAACAGATCTCACTGGAGACATTTACACTCTAAGGAAAAACTCAGATGCAACAATTCACAGCATATTTCAAAACTGTATGCACTAGAGGGCATTTACAGGGTAGCACATTACAAAGTTATTTTGAAAAGTCTATGTTGCATTTATAATTCAGTAAATATATTTTTTAAAAGTTTTAGTACAGCAGGCAGACATGGGGATGGAGTGACTGGGCTGACCTCCTGAGCCTCGCAGACAAGGACAGGTTGCAAGAAGGCTGAACCATATAAGGGAAGCAGCCACACTACAATCCTATGCAGAACAGCTCACAGCACCACAATACTGCCAACAGCAGGTATCACCTCAGCTAACCCTCATGTCACTCCAGTGCATGGCACACAGTAATTCAGCTGCCAAGAATATATAGAAGTGGGCGCTGCACTGAAGTCTTGCCGTAATAGAACTAATGCTAGGGGAGGTACTGTTACTGCTTCACTACCCTACTACACCCCCCGCCCCCCACCATGCGCTGGGTTGTTGTGTGGGGGTGAGGGATGAATCATAGTTTCACCTGTGATGTGTGGTCAAGCACCGGCGATAAGCCAGACACAGGAATGCAGTGACTTCACTCAGTGGCTGTGGGTTTGCAGAGACAGAGGGAAAAAGATGAACAACAGGAAGCAAAGGACTTTCCTTCCACCCAACTGGAAGTGGGTCACTGAAAGCAAGAGAAGCACCATAAAGTCTGAATTTTCAAAAGAATCTTAAATGTCATAGCACTAATTCATTGAACTGAGAGTAAAAGGTAAAATTTGACACTGAAAGAGGTGGATGTGGAAATGTTCCAATGGGATCTGGGCTTCAGCACTGTAACTGCTACATTTGTCTATTGTACAGAACCTGGAAAAGCAGGCCAGCTGTCAGATAGACAGCTTTCTTAAATATTTTTTTTCCAAATCCGAGGGCATGTGCTCTGACAACTGGCTAATGAAACTCAATACCATAGAATTCAAAACTTCCATATGTTAAGAACAAAAGCAGCTTTTTCTAAGAGACAAAAATAGACTGCACAAAATTATAGGCATCCAATATGGCTGGGTACACTTTACTCAGGATCAAACAGCAGTGAGGAGGGCGCATACACTGCTGGTACACTGTAATGAGCAGAGTGCTAATCAAAGCAGACCAAAAAGTCTCACAAAAGTTCCAGACCACATCTGAAACACCATGTTCAGTTTGACTTCACACAAGGACAAAGATGACATCAAAAGAGTATTAAGGACACAAACTGGTACCAACAACTAAGCAAATACATGCTGATGACTTAGAATTTGAACAAGATTCAATGAGAAGTCACTATCAGTGGCTTTGACACTCAAAAACCAAAAGTGCCCTTAGTTCCACCAAAATAAAGAAAATGTTTCAATGCATTTCAGTATACAAATTACTTGAACACAAGGTGTGTGTTCCATATTTAACAAATTACTACATTATATTTACTTTTTAAAACTGAACAGTGCCACAAAACTGCCTTTATAGTTTACACCACTGAGATCAGGGCAGAAAATGTCCTCTGAGATGGTGCCAAAATGATCAGCTGTAAAGCCAGAAAACAAGCTCGTCCTCACAACTGCTCGTTATTGTCACCCTGTTAGAGGGGAGGGATGCACTTCTAACAAATGAATCCCCTCTGGCGACAGCAGCCATAGGTTTCTTTGTGCCAAGCAGACAATCGAAGTGGGGATGAAATACCAACATTCATCAGTTCATTTAGCAAACAAATAATCTATTCTTCTACAATTTGTCCTTCCCAAAGCCTTGATGTTGATAATTTCCATACAACTGCCTCATAAACCTTTTACAAGACCAAAGGGGACCTACAAGCACTCCCAAAAAGGACAGGTTTCACCTAAATTCATAGAACACAGATATCTGCAGGTATAGGTCACACTTTGTGACCTTAATCTGCATTTCCTCTGTAGTGTTAGTGGACAAATAATCACTAGACTTCAGTACCAAAGCTTTTTCTTCATTTGTCAGCACTAGAAAACAAGTCATTTTACTGAAACTCACTTAAATAGTTGCAGTCTAATAAGTACTGTACACACACATGCAAGCATCAACATGCATGCAAACACTTATGATGTACAGCACATGGAGTTTGTTGCAAGTACAACCAAGCCTACACCCAGGCTCAACTATTGGCTCATTTAAAAACTGCCACCTACTTCAAAGTATCAGCCTGCATTTGTCAGGGCATCTGCTTTTCCCTCTATTTAGGCAGTGTGTTAGCACACAATGTAGTGAGGGATATTAATCACCTGTCTCAGCTGCACTGCAGAAACCTGGTCTGAAAACTACCTCAGCCAAGCAATACAGTTCAGAAAAATCCTGTCCCATCCAGAGCTTTGAGACAAGCCAGTTCTTGCACCCTCTCCTTACAGAGCATCAAGAATCATGGGCGTGAGAAAAAAAAGGGGGGGGGGGTTGAAGGAGAGAAGGAAGGACAAAAGAATATAGGAAAAGTGTAAGGCTGGCACATGTAAAGGTATTTCACAACAGTAATCTCTGCATTAGCAGGGTTTGTGTGAAAAGCTGATTGCTCTTCCCATGCTCAGGAACGGAACTCTAGGATGACAGACTTACAGAAACACAGGATGAGGGACATGGGATGACATCACCACCACACCACAGCCCACAGACACCAGCAAAGAAAGCTGGCTAAAATCAGAACCACGGACTGAAGGAAAAAAAAAAAAAAAAAAAAAACACACACACACACACGAGGGAGCTGCAGCAAAACCTCTGAACATAAACAGCACAGCATAAAATTCCAGTCTTGTCAGGTAGAATGCTCTTATCTGTGCAAACAAAAATTAAGATCATGTAAATGCTTTAGTCATATCCCATTGATTTCCCCCCACTTCAACAGAATGTTATAAGGGATGCTTCACACAGAAAAGGCACAAGTTCAAAGAAATTAAAGAGAAGGCTTCAGCCACATTACAAAAATGTGAATATTAATGTGCCATTCTCTCCAAAATGTATGTATTTACTACATCACAGTCAAAGTACTATGGGACATTAGATCAGTATATTAGAATGTCTAAATCATGGTTTCTACTACACTACTGTCATGCAGTCAGGTCACAAACATCTTTTCAATTAAAGCATCAGAAAAACTGGCAACTTAAAAGCACACACCATATGTCCCATTGTAACCTGGTCACCCATCATGAGCATTTCCTTTGTTCCAACAGCAGTAGATTCCATCTCTCATCTGGAGTATGCCATTGTGTCATACAGCCCAAGACCCGCCCACCCCTCATTCAGTCTGATACCACAAACCCTTATAAGGGGTGGGTCAAGGAATGGCAAACTTATCTCCTCTGATAGCCCAGGGCAGGAAGGTAGGCAAAAAACTGAAAGACAGGGGTAGTGCGAGACAGAGTGATAGCAATACTGTTTGCAGTGGTAAAGCAAGTGAATTGCATTCCTCACATTATAGTGTGTAAGAAAGCTGGACACAAACACATGCCCTGCATGTCAGCACAGAGAAGCCCTTATCAATCTAACGCATTTCAAACAGCAAGTGCCAGATGTATACATGCTATACATGCATGCTAACACACAATACCACTAATAAGGGTGTTCCTTTGTGCTTAATGTGCTTCGCCAAGTCCTTAAAATTTGGACAACTTTCAACAAGAATCTATACAACAATAATTCTGAATTTATTGGGAGTGTAAATTACCCACTGGTTCACACGAGTAGCAGCACTGTGGTGCAACAAAGACGCTGCCTTGTGGCTCTTCTGGGAGTACCTTCATATCTAACTCAGGATGTGCAGTTTGTTTTCGCAGTGTTCACAACACAAAGAGCTGCATGGAAGAAGGCTATGGCAAAACCACATACCCTTATCAAGAAAATCATGTCCGTCTTCGGTACGAGTCGAACAAAACTGGACTGTAGTTAACCTTCCAATTACATCCCTCAGAGTGCACACGGAACACATACCAGTCTTGCTGGCACTTGATTAGTGCAACATGAACATGACAAAACACACATGGTACCACTATACATCACTTTACCTAAAAATCTTGCCTTCTTTGCTTAGCAGATATTATTCCAGAAGTCAACAGCTCACAATTTATCCATTTATGGAACAAAATATGGGCCAAAGCAATCCAGGTTAGGTCCCACTTGCTCAAAAGGTTCTACAGTCAGGCTGTTCTCAGAATATGATCACACACCCATACCATTTTTTGACTACAAACATACCAGTTTCCTTACATATACACTGGAGGGTTAAGCTACAGTAGCTAGAAACTACAGTGCATTAGAGATTAGAGGAGGCCCAGGGTTGATCTGTGGGGGGGGGGGGGC
>UFQX01000406.1:333618-366506 GCA_900497675.1 Arapaima gigas | reverse complement strand
TGGGGGGGGGGGGGGGGCACAGCTGTTAGAAGGTGGGAGGGGACAATGAGAAGTTTGTGTGAGTGAGCACAAGTGTGGGAGTGAGAATAGGGGTGTGTCTGTCAATCCATGTGCAAATTGGAGTGAGTAAGTGTACATTTGTGTTTAGGACAGGAAAGTTTTGCAACCACACACATCTTGTTGCCAAAATATTAAAGTCAATATTTTTTCAACTAAAAATCACTCCAATTAAAATTTCCCCCCATTAAACACAATCTGACACTAAAAGAATTAATCAGCTGAACCTCAGTTTGACTTCCCACATGATACTGGCAAATTTCTACAAAAAATACATATAAACCAATAAAATGTGTTCACAAGACAAAACAGAATCAATTTGTCTATAATGCATTAATGTGATAACATTATACAAAAAAAGATAAATAAAAACTTTGTTGACTTGTTTTGGTTGGCAATGGCCATAAATTTTATTATAGCAGTGATGCACTATAGCCACCTGGGGCTTCGGTGATTCCAAGCATTTCACATAAATCACCCATTCTGATTAAGTATTTAACATTTTGTTTTGGGAATGTTATGGTAAAAAGAAGCTTTTTTCAGATGCAGCTGAAGTATACTCATATTAGCAACTGATGGCATACAGGTATAAAAAATTAAAGTAGGCATACAATGACACCTCATTATAATGCAATAGTGTAATTAAGATGTTTAAAACATTTTCAGTTATTGCTTTATACTTAGATGAACTGCTTTACTTGAATTTATCAAATAGCCCATACTACAGTATAATAAGCCCTTTCTGAATGAAGTAGGTGCTCAATGCTGACAGGTGCAGTAGGGAACATTGTTTCATCAACTAGTATCGATTCAGTTTATAATTTCAGACTTACTGAAAATAATTTCAGTTTACAGCACTCCATATTTTTGCATGTAAATCCTGAACGTTCATAAATGACCCAGAGAAAGACATCAGTGGCTCACAGAACCCTGAGCTGGCCCCCAACAGCAAGACAAGCACTGATAAGTATGGTCTGCTTACGACTCTTACCCTGTAGAGACTTTATGGCCTTGAGGAAATCAGCTGCAAGTTTCGATGAACAATGAAAACACCCCCTCCCCACCCCCCACACACACCCTCCCATCCCCTTTTCCCAAGTATCACAGCTTCCTGAGTAACAGGATGTTATGGGTCAAAAATGTTGCTGTCTCCGTTCTCAATCACAGCTGGGGAGAATGGTCCAGCACTTCCCTCGCAAACTGTTCAGTGACTCTAGCCATTCAGCAATACAGTGTAACCCCTTGGACCAGTCACCTTTCCTGCCGACTTCTTATCATTCCAGGACGGCCAGGGTGAGCAACAAGGGGTGCTTAGCATAAAAAAGGTCAAAACACAAAAGCAAAAAAGGCTTCCAAGCTGAATTATGCGCCCAGGAATTAGTGAATTCTTCAGGAAAATGACACCCTGATTGTCATATGTCAGCCTTAGTCAGGTGTGCCCACTTTTGTTCTTCCTGTGTTTGCATTTGTGACTCCAACCATGAGGTTGCTCTACTCTAGTCTTTCCTCCATTCTCAGCTGATGCCAACTTTTTCTCTCTGTCCCACTTCCACAAAATGGGTATCCTTACCCAATCACCCTTGGCTCCCTGTTCAGAAACAAGCTCTGGCAGTAGGGAATCTACTCTCTGAACAGATGCTTATTATAAGACCATGCTTCTTTCTTTGCATCAACAGTAAAAAATAAAGGGCCAGCCTGCTGCACCACATACAGAACTTTCTGTAAAGCATTATTAATATACCATCAAGGTCATAACAACAATAAAGGTCCAAATCAATGTCTGAGAACAATGCTTGGCTTATATATCTAAATACTTTATACTGAGATTAGGGATCTTCTTCACATTTTCAGCACAGAAGGTGATGTCTCCAGTAGCCAGCCAGCCTGGAGTCCATTCAGATTTACAATGTTAGTAACAAATGCCTTTTGCATTTTAGTCACCTCTTTCTAACACATTAGTCAAAAATCTCTTATTACAATGCTAGGATAAGCAAGTGTGGCAGCATGTGCCACACCCAATTCTAAAACAATGGTAATGACATTACCACCACCTGACTGCTGAAAATACAAGGGTACTTTCCTGTTTTTGGACCACACACACTGAGTTCACAGGACTCAACACACACACCTCAACGCAGAGTACCTCCCATGGCTCTTTGCTGCCTACCCACAAGAATTTAAAAGAATCTGATTTGTTACATTACAGAAACAAATGTGACTGCTCAGCCTGCAAATCACAACACGCCCACAATACGGTGATGTCAGCCTTAAGAATAAAGGCACAGCTGCACAGTTTCACTATAAAGATGAAGCCAGACAGAGTGGGATGCGAGTAATTTTATTGCCGAGTCACATTAAGCAAAAAAAAAGCTTCCTCCTCTCTGGAAATTTGTCTCTTTTGAACAGCTTTCAAATGAGCAACAATATTTAAATCCAGTTGCTCTAACACCCAACAAAACAGGCATGACAGCTACTTACAGTTGTGGTTTATAATCACATGTATGTGGCAGATATGTTACCACAGCCATTTGATATCAATTCTACCTGATAAGAGAAAACATAAAGGTGAAAGAGGAGATAAGCAATGTTGCATCAGAGAGAAGACAATGCTGACAAGCGAGAGGAAATCCAGGGCAAGGTGTGTGTGTGTAGAAAGAGAGCAGCTTTGGGTTCCTCATGACCTCCTCCCAACTTCCGCTCCTGCCTGTTTAACCTGTTCCTGTGCTTGTGTATGATGGGCTCAGAGAGAGGGCTTTAATAGCACAGAAAGCACTAGGAGGTAAACTAAACCACTGCAGAAGCCCTGTATCCCACAGAGCTTAGACTGATTATATCATCATCTCTGTGCATTATTCATAACACCCTACACAATATATACAGCATTGTGTCTAGCAACAGTCTAGTTGTTTAAGCAGCCTGCCAAAGTACAGTGTCAGTGAACTGTTCTGACCCATCAGTCAGTGGCCCCAGAGCTGAACCATGTTCACCCCGACCTCTGCTGGCACAGCATTCACATGCCAAAGCGTTAGGTCAACCACAAGACCGAAGCAGTAGTCCTATAACCTCAGTCAGCTTGTGTGTAGGCTGATAGGATGTGAACTCAGATACCATATTCTCAGAAATGGACATAATTTCGCAACACCCTCTCAGCCTTCTGTGCTCTGCAGAAGCTCTGTGCACAGCATCTCTGTAGTACCCTGTGCATTAGCAGCACAAGGATGGATGGATGGTGAACAAGCTACTGTACAATATGAACAAAGGTGTGAGTTGCCATTAAAGTTTACAAAGTCCCTTTTCTCCAAAAGCAAGAACTCACAAAGTTCAGTTGCAAATCATATATTGAGTATAGTAACCAAGAGACAATCACTAGATTACCTAAAACAATTGTATGTAACAGTAAGCTACTAATTCTGTCTGAAACTTCAAAGTTCCTCATTTTACAAGCTGCACACATCTCTAATTGAACGTCAGTAACACCAGCATACAGCAAATCAGCAGGAGGAAAAGGGAGAAGGAAGGTCAGGGACAGATACATAAGGATCTTGTGGTAGAGAGAAGAGCGGTAACTGCTGGGCATTTCACAGACAGCACAGGCCATCCCAGGCCCAGGGCAACATTGTAGGGTTCTTGCTCTACTACCTTTAATTTCTTAATAGTTTCAAAAACAAAAAACACCACCTGACACTGACCTTTTGCCAACAAAAAATTTAAAACCTGCAGGTGTCCAGTTGGACAAAAATTCCAACTGTATCAACTAAGTAAATGACCTCCAAACGGGTAACATGTAAGAGGTCCCATGTTAAAACTTTCGGGTGACTACAGCAGCAGCACTAGTAGCTGACAGTTCATGGTAATCTCTAAGTGATTTAAGTCACAAGCACTAATGGGATGCAGGGTATTATACTGCTGATCCAATTACAGCTACAACACAAGATACATGAAAAAAAAACAATATAAATATATTAACCATTACAATTTAAACATATAGCCCTGCAGAGGAGAAGTACAAAAGCACACACTAAAGTAGTAACCAGAGCACCTGCTTGAACAGTGTAGAACTGCAAACAGTACCATCACAACCCCATTATCCACTTTCTGGAGTGTTCATTTTACCTACACAACTTTGAAAGAGTGACTAGCAAAATGACAAGTTACCACCTGAAAAAAAGAAAAGCACAAAAGGAAAAACTAATCCAGGGAAACTTTTTGCACCAAAAAATGCCATATGGTGTTCCTATTTTGAACTTCACCGTTTTCTGTTTCAAACAAGTAATTTGATGCCGTAACAGTGAAAATCCAGTAAGCTAAATAAAAAACAGCTAAAGCACCTCAACCAAAGAATATGTTTTCATAAAGGAAGATAAACACAGCAAAATCTGTTCCAAACTGCAGTTCTAGCTTAAACCATCTTGTGGTTGCAGCTTGGTATGCTGGTGTTACAGTGATCTGTAGGGATAATGCTGTAGTGGCAGCATTCCTTAGAGCCACAGTGACTGCCCTCTGGGCAGTGGACAACACTAGTTTCCCAAAGCCAGTGGCACCAGCACACTTAGTCACCACTGCTTTACAGGAACTTCACTTTAAGAATATTACAGGTAAACAATAAAGGAAAAGTGAAACAACATTAGTGTGTCCGTTTTCCAAACAAATCTGCTGAACTTAACTTCCATTCCTGAAGACTTTAGGTAGGTGAATTGAAAACAAAATCCATACAAGTAAAGGTTTTTGGCCAGAAAAGGTACAATTGGAAAGAAAAAAAAAATCCCCTCACCTAAACACAGCACACTGCATATCCCCACACTGTGTGTAACAGAAACAAAAAACAAAAAGTATGTACCTCTTTTATTCTTCCCATGTGGATGATATTTTTGTTAAAGTGGTCAAAGCATGCATTTTTCTTGTCAAGCATTTGTGAGGTAATGTGCTGCTAACTTACAAAAGTGCATTAATGTTAATAAAATAACAACATTTAAGCTAAAAATGTGTGAATTTAATCATTTAATCAGTATTGTCCATTTCAACATGTTATCACATTCTAATTAAACCAATATGCTGTCACTTTAAGTGACCTTTAAGGTCAATTCAAGAGTGAATATTTCACATAAAATTAATTAACCACACTGTGCCTTTTCTCCAAACCAATCTAAGATGCACACAAAAAGGTATGTTTTTAAAAAGCAGATATTTTCCTCTTAAGTGGACCACCTCTACGCCACATTTTAAGCTATAACAGAGATCAATCTTATACAGTTTCCAGAAAACCCAGCATTTACAATTACTTTAAACTATCTTGATTTCATACCAATTTAAATGCATAAAGTACATATAATGGAAACACTCACAGGAGATCTTATCTATACAACAATCCAAATAAAACTCAATACCAACAACCTATCCACATTTGTATTACCTTTGCATGACTGGAAACTCAAATGACCAAGTGAATACTAAGAACCCAAAGTAGGCAACATGAAGAAAGACACTGAAACCTAGGTAAACAGGTTAACTAATATTTTTAGAACCACACAAGAATTACCACAAAAAATAAACCTCCTGCAAGCTGCCCCATAAGATCACAATCCAACTGTTATCTAGCCACATTTTCTCTGCTGTGGACAGGAGATCAACAGTAAGACAGTATCTGCTGTTAAATCATTGCTGTTTTCCTGGAATACCTACTGCAAATCTAGGCTTTAATCCGAGAAAATAAAAATAAGATGCCAAAAGACAGCGTATCTTACCTGTTGTTCCAGCTGTCCTGGCTGCAGTGTCGGGTGATGTGGTCAATGTTGTCTCCGTTAGGTATTACAAGGGTCTTGGTTAAGCTACAAAAGTATTTCAAACCATTCGTGAGAACACATGGATAAGCATAACTGTTCTGCTTATGGAATGGACTTGTGCATATAAGACGACAGACACGCTTAAAAAATATTTTAAAAAGTCAAGAATGGTCGTCATTTACATAGATGGTCAACGCCACAAACATCGTAAGTAAAAATCTGGTTGAAAGGAAGAAAGGTTATGGGATCACAAGCGGGCGGGTGAAGTATAACTATCCTGCACAGCTGATGCAAACCGTAAATTTAAACAATATACTGTGTGAGTAAGCTTAGAGAAACTACTAAATGCTTTTAAAAAAAAGATTAGACGGGTAATGTCCATATACGGCGATGGCCTTGAGAAGAGACCACAAAGTGCCTCAGCAGAACTATCCATAATGGCTATTTAAACTTACTACGCCCTCCAAAGTAACCAGCTACCAATAAGAGGTTCAACCCACAAAAGATCTCACCAATGCAGTATTTTCAGAAAACTACAAGATGAACGAGGCCGTACAGAAAACGCGTTAAAATATTCCCCGAAATTAACACGCTTCGGGACAAACGGCGTTAATCTGGAGACCGCAGAAATCGAAAATTGGGATGAAAGCTGTAAAACACAGCGAGCGCCTTTATCCGTCCGTTGTCTTGTTAGAAAAAGGAGCCAGACGTCGAGCAGCGCAAGTTTTACCCCTTTGTGTCTGATTTGAGAATAAAATAATGAAATAAAAAAGCGCGTCTGGGAGCTACGACGACTTGGCCGGAGCCGTGGCGCATCGCCTCGTGCGCAGCGCGCGTCCCAGCACGAGCCAGCGCTCCGAATGCAAGCAAAAGTTCGTCACGTTCCACGTAACCGTCCGTTTCCAACCGACAAAACGGTCAAAGCGCCTCTTCACAACTCCGTTTAAACAAAAACACGCCGCGCGAGCTTTACCGAGCTACCGCATCCAATGTAAACTATGCAGCGCAAACATGAGACGTGAGCAAAAAACGTTAAAATCCCACAGTGATAATAAGGGGAGCATCGCTGCTAGCTACCATGCTAGCTACTTAAATTGCTCTAACACCAAACCAAGTGGCTATGCCGGTACCCCACCTAAAGCTACCAGTGTGGAATTTAAAAAAAATTCACATTAAAGGTGAGGGTGGGCCAAATTATTTGGTTTCTGCTAAGAATCGTCCGCCTCGGTCAACAGCGAACCCCCCCGCGCGCCGCGGAAACAAGGCGCCGCCGCATACAATGCAGTCCAACATTACCTACATTAAACATGTTAATACTACACCTCTCGCGTTAAACAAACCGCTTCTGTCCGCTCGTCCCAGCTTGTGATCAGGCTGCAGGCCTATTCACACGGGCTTCGGGGCACATTCCGCGCCAGCTTCAGTTGTAGTAATCCTAGTTGAACGGAATTTGGGCGTTTTAACCTCACTTGGCCGCCGCCGTTGTCCACACCATTCCCACTTCCAAAGGCCATCTCCCAGCCATCCGCAAACACCCACGGCGCTTTAAAAAGTATAATTTCATAAAGTCTTCTCTTCTTTTGTTCCCCAATCCCTGGAACCCACCTTTTCCTTATTCCCTCGGTCGCTCTCCACTCGATCCTTCTCTTCCTTCCTTCCTTTTCCCCTTCTCCTCTATCTGCCTCTAAGTTTCAAGTGGGAAGCAGCACAGGACGGGCGGGGCCACCAGGAGGAAACCAGGAATGCACGTTACCGTAAGTACGCATGGCTCTCCGGGTCTCAAAATCCTACTTAAACCACGATTGCGCTTTACCGTAAATATACATGGTTTTCCAGGTTTAAAAATCAGTTAAAATCTTTGCGTTTTACCGTAAAAGACAGGTGTTCGTCCCTTGCAGTTGCAGAAAAACAAAAAAAAAAACTACACTTTACCGTAAATACTCATTGGTTTCCCAGTTGCAAAAATATTTTAAAAAGCACCATATACAGAGTGTCTACAGCGCAAACACCAATTCTCTTGTAAGAATATCCTAGGTTTTCAGTTCAGTCTATGCAATATAACTGCGTAGGTTGCGACAGAAAATCCCTCTAATAAATTAACAGTACAATGCTATTGTAAAGGACATCTTTTGTTTTGGTTTCATGTTTAACATTTCCCAGGAATGTAATCTTCAGGGTAATCATTCATACACTGTCCAGTTATTGTAAAACACTCGGTTAGTATCTCCTTTGAGTATAATAAACCTTATTTTTTCCTTGTTTTTCTAAAGTGTTCATTGGGTGGTTTACATGGTATTTGCGAAATTGGGATTCCGGGTGTTTATATTTAAATATTTATAGGCGTTTCCCAACATTGTTTCTAACGTAAGACAACTATGTTACACTAATTATTTTTTTCTGGCAGAAAAATAATAGCTCAGGGCTTTTTGAAACTCCTTCAAAGTCTATTAATAATAAAATCGGAGCTGGCTCGTCTTAGTAGTTAAGAGCTTCATCTAGCGGTTTACAGCAACATTACATGTGGAGACGTACACTGCATGTACCACAGCAGAACACAGTCCTTACCACCATTTGCTTAATCATTTGATGCTCTAGGTTAAGCGCCATTTTTGCCCCTTTGTTTCTCCTCATAAATTATTTAAATGTATTTAAAGATCATTGAGCCCTGCCCAGATGAATAGCAGGCCATAGTGTGGAGTCATATTCTCCACTGTCCATCTGAAGCATCTTTTCTAAAACCATACCGATGACATAACATTGATACTGAGACTGATAACATTTCTGGTTGCCTGTGCAAGGCATCCAGTACTTTAGTCCATGACTTTGTATGTTATGAAGCAAGTTTTCAGGTTGAACTGGATCAACGGTATGTTTAATTCCGCCTGCAGGCATTTCCCAAACAGGCCCTAACTGAGCTGTATGACTATGTCCCACCAACACTTTTCCCGCTAAAAAATCTCCACGAAGAAGAGCTTCTATGCAAAATTCCCAGGTACTGGTATATGCATAATGTACGGACTATTAATGACAAGTGTCTTCAGGAGAATGTTTTCTGGTTACACTACTTACTATTATGTGTCAAGAAGAAAATTAAACACATTTGCCCCATTAAATATAATTTATATAATTACTGTATAGTTATAGTTAATCCAACTACAATTAGTATTAAGCCAGCAACCATGAATTCTGGGAGAGTTCATTGAAAATATTATGTTAAAACCACACAATTAACACAGCAGGTTACATAAGTATACAAATGACATTTTCAAGCATTTGTTTGGCAAAATTGATCACATTCATGTTGTACTGTATAGTAAATATACTGTTCTATAGGAATATGGCTTGGAATTTTAACATAAATTTGAACACTTCCCATCTGTGGGAGGAGTCTGCTGAAATACAAAAAAATATGGAGAAAAGATACAGTATATTTTTTTCTCCAGGAAATGACAAATGACAGAGGTGCTAAACTTCATAACTGTAACTGTTTAACTTGACACATTCATTGTTTATCCTAAGGCAGTGTCTGCCCAAAGCCTGAAGAGGTGATGGTCTCCTGCAGCTACAGACACAACGGCCTACAAGTTTCCTTTTTATGGACATACTGGCCAAAGTTTATGGACTGTAGTTTTGCAGCCTGGAAAATGGACAAATGTAAAAGAATACAGGCCTCAGAAGCAAACTGCAGCTGATGGAGAACAAGCGCAAGATAAGTTCAAATGTGCCTTTTATTGATTTTACAAAAACCATTCCACTGTAGTTTTTACTGAAGATAAACACTAAAAAACATATGTGATCAGATAAATAAGTTACAATCTGAAGGTGCCTGTTCTGAATCCCTCTCCCGCTGTAGTGACCTTGATCAGGTCCTTCACCTGAATTGCTACCATAACAGTATCCTGCTTTGTAAATTATACTGTACTGTGTTTAGTGTTTTTTTTTGTATTTAGGCTACCTTAAATTTCATATTTGAGTTGACACCCAAAAGATCACAAATACAGAAACAAAATCAGACTACCCACTCAGAACAGAAACCATTCTAATGTTCTAAATGTGAGAGATATTTTTGTAGGTATTTACTCCCTAGGAGTTCTAAGAAACCTCATACTATAAATATGTAAAAAGTGAACAACATTAAACATTGATCCATCATTTATCGGTAACCACTTTTCCAGTGCAGATTTTCAGTGGTTCAGGGCCTATCCTGGAGGCACAGGGCATGAGGCAGGGAGCACACCATTGATAGAAAACTAGTCCATCACAGGGTGCAGGACCATCAGACACACACACACTAGTGGCAGAATTGGAGACACTGGCTCACCTTTGGACAATGGCAGAAAACAGGAGCATGCGGATGAAACCCACACAAACATGCAGAGAATAAACAAACTCCACATAGACTGAGAGGGATTTGAACCCACATCCAAACCCACAGCTAAGGTGCAGTGAGGCAGCAATGATACCCACTGCACCAACACATTGCCTGGCTTTAAAGGTGCGCTGCAAAAATCAAAAATTCACATAAGAGGAAGTTACATCCCAACCCAAGTTTGATGAAAGATTGGTAAAATTTATGAGTAAACAATAAATTAAAGTGGACTGACAGGTAGAAGAACTGGCAGGGATCACAACCCTGACTGGTCACAACACAGTGCAGTGCCTGTTAGACTTTCAGGGAGCCCAGTTCTGCTCTTATATTCAGTATGGTGTGTGCTGGTTCACAGTGTGAAAGCTGATGGATGGAGCAGGAGCTGAAAGAGCAGATATCAGCACCCTCCTCTCCCCTGCCTAACAACTGAGTGCAAAACCTGAAAGATAGGACTAACTGGAGGAAGAAATCAGGGAGAGCAGGGGGGTTTGTCAGTTAAGATTCTGTTTTAGCAACTTAAGTATAAAAGTAATGTATTGTTATCTACCTTTCATGCAATTTGAAAAATGAGTGTTTGAGCACTTTAGAGGCTTGGCCTTTGTGGAAAGATGGAATTTATCAACAATGTTTGCAGGTGTCCCTCAAGATTCTTCGGCTTGCATATTTTATGCATACAAGTAAAATTATTTAATGCCCTTTACTGAGTTATGACCAAATATGAGACTGATTTTTACAAGAACCATTCTAACCAAAGGGGTAATTACATCTCTGACTTACAAGATTTCAGTTTAGTTTTCTCCAGGAATGCATTACTCTCCTAAGTTGGGGGATATTTGTATTTTGAGGAGCCTGCAATATTTCAAATGTGTTTGCTCTATAGGTCCCAACTCAATTACTGTGATCATTGCCACATTTCATTATTATTTTTATGAATTGTTGAGGCTGTTTTGTATGACAGAAGCAGATTTTTATATTTTTCAACATAGTGGAGCCTTGGGGAAGTCTTGGAATTATCTGAAGATATATGTCAACCGGGCTGAATGAGTCAGCTATTAATATGCTTATTGCTATCAATTGTTTACCAGTAATAACATTTAAAAGTAGTAAGTATAGTTAAAAAACATTTTGTGGTTAATCTTGGTCTAAACACAACCTTTTTCTCATGCACAGTGTTTGTATAATATGTTTAATTAATATCATACAATGTATATGCAAATGATATAACATAATATTTACGTTTTTGTTATACATAATCCATGCTTTCAGTTTGCACTTCATCAAAAAATCTGTACTAAAAACCACACTTCATACAACAATTTTTTTTACCTTTCTCGCATTTTAAATAACTTTTTTCTCATTTATTTCTCTTTTGTTTTTAAGATGGATTTTTGTGTTGTTATGGCATTCATTACATGTGTTTTAATTGTGTTGCAAAATCAAGCACAAAATCCACACCTTTTCTTGAGAAAGATAGTCAACTTCTTTTCCATCTATTCTCAGTGATGGCCAGCATTACATATTTAGTCACAGTTTTAATCTTCCTCAGTACTTTGATAAATTTACACTCCTGTCCTGCATCTCAGACTCACTTGACTAATGATATCACTTACATAACTTCTTTCTTTCTCCTTCATCTTCTTGTGCAAGGAGCTTCTGTATTTCTTCGGCCATCTGCTGCCTTTTCTATTTTGGTGTTTCTGCTTCTCTTAACAAACAGCTGCAGCCACAGGTTCCGGCTCCCTTCCCTCCTCCTCTTCGTCCAGCTGTTTCTCTCCAACCCCCTCCCCTTCTGACAGTTCACTCTGGCCCTGCTGTCCTCCTTCTCCCTCTCCCTGCTCTCCAGTAGCCAGGGGGTCCACTTTCACCCCTGCCAAACCCTCCTCCCCTTTGCCTTCATCCACTGTCTTCCTCTCTCCTTCAGTGCTGCCATTATCCTCAGCCTTGTCTGCACTGGTTCCCTTTTCTCCATTTGTCTTTGCCTCAGTTTCAGGCTTGCTTTGCTGTTGCCCTTCACCACTCTGTTCCTTCTTCTCTTTCCTCTCCTTCTCTATCTTGGACAAGTGTTGGCAAAGGGACTGTACATAAGTGAAGACACATAGGGGATCTGGTCTGTCTCCCATTAAAATCATGTCTTCTACTTCCAGCAGAGGGCAGCAGTCAGCCTTTGACCTAAAAGTAAAAGAACATACAGTAAATACAACTTCATAACAGCCGCTGTCACTCATAAGACAGTCCAAAGATTCCTGGCGAGGCCAGAAAAGTGTACTATGAGTCATTAACTCTTCTTGGCAGTACACATCTACATTACATTTTATTTATTTAACTGACACTTTTCTCCAAAGCAACTTAAAACTAGTTGCTGTTTTATACTGCTGCATAATTTTCACTGGAACAACTTAGCAGGAGGTTGGATTCAAACCCGGGCCCTTCAAGTAAATGGCAGCACCTCTAACCACTGTGCTATGTGATGCCCTTAAAGAATTATATTAGTTAATTATAGTAGTGTAATAAACGTTTCTCAGAAATATTCCTTTTAAGCTTAATTGACAAACAAGCAGTAGGTGCAGCTTATAATTCACTTGAAATGTTACACACATAAAGTCATATAAAGGTAATTTATATCAATTAGATTTCTTAATGGTTTGCATAAAAAATAACTACATAAAAGTAACTGAGCTCCAAGACACTGATAATTTAGCCCCTTGTAGCCAAAATGCAGTCGTACACACACCATAATCATTCTCCTTTTTACTCTGGAGTGCACACACATACACACACGCACTCTGCAGTGCTGAAGGCCAAAGTGAAATTCTTCTCTCTTTCCTCTGCCCGCAAGGTTGAGAAATCAAAAGCATCAGGGAAAAAGCGGTGGACAAGAGCACAGAAGGCCAGACCATCAGACCAGGATGAGGAGAAGTTCTCAATACATACTCCCTACAAAGAATAGACAGAAGGGGAACAGATAGATGAGGTGGGAACAATCACATGAACCAACTGAACAATACATTATGGATCCCATCCTCATCCTATGGGCGTTTGTTTAACTGCTTACCTCCCTTGGTTATGTGGGGGTTAAGTTATGTTGAAAATAAAATGAAGTTGAAAACCCCTCACATGAGGGATTAGATCTTGCACTATATTTGACATTTTTAAAAGGCCAAAAAATGTATTTAAAAATAGTAAGTAAAACTTGCTTCAGATATTCTGCAGCAAGATGAAAAACCCACTAACATAAATAAAGTGCCCAAAAACATATGCAGTATGTACACAACCTAGAAAGAAGCAAGACTGAGCATATAGGGAAAAACCATTTTAAATACCACACTGCAGAGAATAATAATAATAATAATAATAATAATAATAATAATAATAATAATAATAATCACTGTCCCTGTCAATTTAACGTCCTCACCTCATAATTGCGGGTCTTGTTGTGACACCACTGGAGCACTTTCTGCTTGATCGAACTCCCAATGGCACCACTTGTGGGCGATTTCTGCAACTTGTAGTTGCGTACAATTGGTGTCCTGAAAGACAGGAAGGTCACATGAACCACCTTGCCACTGCAGGCAGACTAACAACCCCTTGGTCTGAATAAGTGATTAAGTGTAGATTATACTGGGAAAATGATATGATTCACACACAGCACAGTGTGAGGAATGATGAACTGCTGGACAGGGCCATTTGTTACCAACATGCTGTGAAAAGAGGTGAATTAGATGAGCGACCACTGCTGCACTTTACCAGTGCAGTGAGGGAGGGTCAAGCTGTCAGGAAAAAATATCAGTTGTGACTATTTAAGCATGGTCATGAATTAAATGAGGCTCAGTTTTATGAATATAAATGTTTTGTCTTATTTTGGTATTCGTGAATTTAGTTTGCATATAAAATATATAATAGATATGGTCTGAATAATTGTAAGCTAAGCAATGAACTAATAAAAATAACAAGGTAGTACAATGGGTAGTGCTGGTGCCTCCTGGGCTTTAGGTTTGGACAAAGGGTTGGAACTTAGTCCATTCAGTCAATTTGCATGTTCCCCACACGATTCATAGACCAAAGACATGTGTTTCAGTTGAACTGGTAAATCTAAATTGCCCATTTTGTGTCTGCACTTGTGCATGTGTGATTGTTCCCATCCAGGGTGGACCCACCCTCACATCCTATGCCTCCAGGATAGAGACCTGATTACTACAATCCAGTATCAAACATGTGGTTAGTGAAAATGGGGGAACAATTATAAGGTAATAATAAAACAATATTAAAAGTAAATAAATGTTCTTACTCCAGTATTGGGTCTAGTGCAACCCCTCCCTTTAATTTTGCAATTTCAGATGTGTGTGATTTGGCTTGTATTGCTGATGTCAGTACATTGGACACATACTTACTCTGGGGCATTCTGTTCAAACTTGGCCATTATGTCCCTTTTTGTGCTTCCTCGCACGGAGTGCACGCTGCTGCGGGGCCGGGACAGGGAGAGTAGTGCAGACGGAGCTACACCTGGCTTTCTTTTTGGTTTTGCCCTTGCTTTCCCATCTTCCTTTGCTTTCTCAGGTTGTCCTTCTGCATCCTTCTCCTTCTCTCTTTCTTTCTCTCCCTTTGTTCCCCTTATTTCCTGCTTGTCACCTTCTTTCTTCTTGCCCACCTTTTCAGTCTTCTCTTGTGTCTTGCCTCCCTCTTTTTTCACATCACCTTCCTCCTGTGCCATCTTTTCTTTGTCTATTTTTGTTTCTCTCTCTTCTTCCACTCCATCTTTCTTGCTGACCTCTGATTCTCCCTCTTCTGCTTGTATGTCTTCATTCTTATTATATTTCTCTGCATCTGCTTCTCCATCCTTTGTAGCTGCCTCTCTATCTTTTTTGCTGTTCTTGTCTTCACTCTCCTTTACTCTGTCTTGCAAAGCCTTGTTTGCTGCCTCTTTTGCAGCACCTCGATTCAGATCACCACAAGGTGATCCCTCTTTGTCCATTTCTTTTGTCTCCTTACAGGTCTCTGTGTGAGACTCAGCCTCCCCTTCCTGCTCTGACTCTCCTTCACCAGGTTCCCTCTCACCTTCTTGTGTCACGCCCGGTTCCCTCTGGGTCAGATTCTTCTCTTCACATGGTTCCACCTATTGTAAAAAATAATTTTAAAGGAACCTGGTCAATAATAAATGGTATTACTGACATGGTTTATCCAGAGTAGCTTAGTTCCAGCTGACACAAGGAGATCGGGTATTAGCACATGCTTAAGAGAGAACACATGTCACTCTGCACGCAGCTGGCATCTGATGCATCCCTAGGTGGTCAGCCCAAATATCTTGGTCCACTTAATTCCACCCCTGAGATCAGAACAGGAACAGCTGCAGGACATCCCAACACTGGAGCCCCTGATCCAGTAACACAGCCAAGCTGAACCTGAGATATCCAGCCTGCACTTTGGATGAACCTCCTTATTAGGTGAGCATCTCTAACATAACACAACTATAATAATTCAGAGATTTTACTTGAAAATTCATTTATTACTATTTATATTTACTGCAACTCAAAGTATACAAATGAAGAGTTTTAGAAACTGATAAATGAACATTAAATGATGAGCGGTATGATCATTAAAACTGAATATTTAGTCTTAATAAAGCTACATTATTCAGTACAAATTTATTCTGCACAGTGTAATAAAATGAAACGTACAATAAATAATAACTGTGACAAGATACTATAAAATATAATGCCCACTCAAGGTCTACAAACCTCATTGTCATCCATCTGAATAGTTGGCGAAGTGCTTTCAGAGTCCTTTCTACATGATGAGGTGTCACCCATCTCCTTGCTGCTGTCCATTGTGTCAGTCCAACTGGGAAAAAAATAAATATGATCAAAATTGTTCCTTTATGAGGCCTTATATATGGAAAATGCTCTGAATTTCTATAGTATCCTTCTGTTACAGTCCTTTATGCAGTGACCCTGTGCTCAGTGTTCCTGTCAGTCTTTCTATATGTCACTTTATTATCTGTAAATGCCCTTCAGGAGTGTGTCCTGCAATATATAATAAATGGAAGGTAACAGTCAGTCCACTGATCTCTGTGTTCAGAAATAAATGATCTTCTGCTGTAGAGTTGTGATGTTTTCAGCTCAATTGGTCAGACAGTTTCAGCTGTCCCTCTCTCCTGTTCTTGGGTTAAATTCCAGGGCTCTTTATCGGCACTTTATATGACCTTTATATGACGCTGCTCTCCAGAAATAGAAAGAGTGACACAAACGCAGTGAAACCCTCGACAGCTGCCTCTGCAGGAAACTGTTGGACACAAACATCAAAACACACAGCTACAATTGTCCATGGGGCTGAGCATTTCAGAAGCACTGAGACTTTCATCCAGCTACAGTGTGTGTATAACAGTAATTACCTTTATTTAAATGCACTGACTGGTCCACAAACTTTCTTCTCTTAGATGTCAGAATTTCAAACACACCAAGGGTTTGTAGGACTTACAGGGCAGCTCCTCACCTGTTGCTTCTCATTTTGAGTGTGTTCTGAATAAGAGCAGCTCTGTGCTACTAATAAAAGCACTGAAAACTGTACCTTGTACTTCATTAGCAACAACTTTCCTTTTTAGCAGTGGATTAATTTGAACCACATTCATCTTCTGAGTTCTTTAACTGCATGATAATTTCTCCTCATAAAATCTCATTTTCACATCTAATTTGGAATGTTAATGTCTAATATTTAATTTACCTATCTTTTGGCAAGGAATATATTCCATGATGTGTCAGCCATTTTATCTTGTATTTGAAATAATTGTTCTTATGCCAGTTATAGTCCTTAGTTTCTCTGAAGTGTTTCATATTAATTTCAACATTATTATCTAGCATCTAAAACACTGGCAATTGCTAAATACAGTGTAAATTTTGGGCACATTATTAAACATTTCCACATGTACAGTACTTTTGGCACTTGTCGACTACATAGTAAGACATCTCCAGAAATAGAGCAAATCACCCCTTAAGCAATAATAAAAAAATCAGCTAATTTGAGCTGCCTCAGTAAGTGCAGTGGTACCGACAGAGAACAACTTAAAACCCTAAACCTGGTGTCAAATATGTTTCAGCAACCAGAGTTAAGGTTCCAAAAACACCCCATAAAAAACCTGTAAAATATATGAATTATATTATATTATGTTATCCAATTTATTCCAAAAACTATAGAAAAAAGAATAGCCAGTTAAAAGATAGTATTCATTCTTTCTGTCTTTGTACAAAACACGATTCAGAAACTACTTGCACTAAGCTAAAGCTGTCTGTTAACAAAAAACAACCCAGTTGTGCATGCAGTCCACATGCAACACACCCATAACAGTGCAAGAATACACAGGACATAGGGGTACTCATAGGGGGAGATAAAGAAAAAGACAATACTTACATAATTTTTTAATGGGTTGTTTCCCCTCTTTCTGAATACAGTGCTAATGTGCTGCAGGGTCCAGTCGGTCAGGATTTTGTGTGTTAACACCCTGAGCCCGTCTTTACCTCTGGCTCACAGTGTAAATGAACATTACAAGTTGTGTCCAGTGAGTCAACACATCTAAATTCACACTCTCCCCCTCTCACAGTGTGCCAGTAACATCCAGCAATGTCCACCCAGTGCCCCTGAAGTATATATACTGTGTGTGTGCGTGTGTGTGTGTGTGTGTGTATATATATATCTATATGTATATACATATGTATAATATATATACACACACATATACATATGTATATATGTGTATATATACATATGTATATGTGGGTGTGTGTGTGTGTCTGTGTGTGTGTGCAAGTCCTTCCTGCCCATGCTCCATCTCTCTGTCCTTTAAACTTAGCATCTTTTTCATTCAACACAAAGCAGATGTCTTTAAAAATAAACCACTATCTTCCTGCCCCCTTCTTTATCCCCATCTTTATCACCCACTCCTCTTTCTCCCTACTCATCTGTGGCTAAAAATACAATTAAACTTTCTATTCAATCTTCCACTTGTCCCTTTCTCAGCTATTTGGCATTTTGGCATTTCTACCATTACATTTGATGTACTTTTATTCAGAATAAGAGGCTGAATTAAAAAAGAGAGAAACATATTTAATGCACCACTGATTGAAATTTAATTAATAAAGATCAGCAAAACACAAAGCAGAAAAAATTAAATCTTCCAGCCAGAATGAATAGCATTTAAAGAAACAATATTGTATTAGAATCAGTACTGTATTATTTTTGAATATTACTTTTTATTAGTTTTGTGTTTCTAGAGTTTTTAAAGGCAACACAGTCCCTCAAATCCTAATCAGAGGAGAGGAGTCCCAGGCTGATCATAAACTGGGAGTCTTTAAGCTGTCAACTGTTTTCCGTGATTCAAAACAAATTGCAGAATGACATAATATTCACAAAAGGAAAATTCTTATGCTCTGTGTTAAATTATGCCAGAACATCAATTAGACAAACTTCTTTGCTAATATTTGGTTAAAATTGGTAAGATTACTATTAATAGGTTGAATTACTTATGTGATAAACATAGTGCAAGTTATTTTTCAGTGGCTGTGGGCAACTATTAATGTGTTTGTGTAGTAAATCTGGGGTGTAAAGGTTGGAGCTGGGTTAGTCGCTGAAGAGCGTCTAAGGTTGAAAAGCAACGATTGAGTGAAGAAACGTGAGCTATGCATTTAACAGTGGCGATAAAGTGAAGGTAACACTAGGAGGCGCCACATTTATGGAAATAAACTGACGCGGCCTCAGATGTATTTTGAAGAGTTACTGGAAAAGTAATAAAAATGAACACGTTTTCCTTTATTAGCGCAATCTCATTTTCGTCTGTTTATTCAAACTGCGTGAGACTATAGGAGATACCTCCCCAGAAAATAGTTTTTTTTTTTACTTTGCTCTTTTTTGTGTTTCTTTCAATATCAAATGTTATTTTGTACTGTAAAATTTGCCCTGAAAATAATAGGTTCTCTTATTGGCACTATGTGGCGTAGTATTTGAACGGCTACAATTTCCTGACATAAGAACTACTAAAGGACATTGTTTCCCCTTAAAGAGGTCAGTGTATGTGTAAAAAGCAGTTTATAATTGTATTTAACATATATGTGAATGCGTATGATTATATCACGCTGCAGTTTTTGTGGAAAAAAATCTTTTTCTTACTAAATAGTTTCCTTAGTTGCTATAAATAAATAAATAAATAAATAAATAACCTCAGTAAGCTTCTGTGGGACGTGGGTTTATACCTGGACCAGTCTATGGTGTTTGGATGTTTGATCTGCATTCACAGGTGTTTCCTCTGAGGGCTCCGGTTTCCTCGCACAGACCAGTTTCAGGTTAATTGGTTACACTAAATTCCCCCCCGCAGTGAGTGTGTGTGTGTGTGTGTGTGTGTGAGCCTCTGTACGCTTATTGATTGATAACTGATTGCTGGGATAAAAATTCAAGCAAAAAAAGCGGATTGTGTCAAGCTGAGCACTTAAAAGACACCATAGCTGATTCCCATAAAATCATTTTAGTATTAAGTACTACAGTGTTTGACCCATTTTAACAGCAGGGAATTGTCCAGTGAAGTTCTTTTTGCTAAGTGCCGACTTAATGGACACTACGGGATGGAGGAGTGGGACTTGAACCAACAATTATCAAGCTACGGGTTCGTGTCCTCAGCAACTGTCACTTGCTGCGATAAACTAAAATGTCAACAGAGTGGTAACTGTATGCAAAGTACAAAGCTGTTTGTTCCTTGTGGACAGTGGGCGGTTATCGTTGGGGTCCAAAGCAGCGCCCCCGACCACGGGTGCGTGTTTACCGGCCAGGACCGCGGCCGGAGGAGGGGGGAGACCGACCAAAGGGCCTCGCAATACGGGTGGGTGTGTATCATTTCCTCCGATTTCGAGCAAACGAGACACGCTGCGTATCATGGGGGGCGGCGGATAGGGGAAACAATGAAGTCCATTCGGTGTGACGGACATGCAGATGAATAAGCACACAGGCTCTGGCCGCGCATGCTGTACAGTGTACACGTTTTCCTCTTTGCTTGAGGGTTTTGACCAATGTAAACAAAAAGGGAATATAACAGGAATATATACCCGAGAAGGCGCATGCTTTCGTTTCTATGTAAATACAACGTTTTGCGGTCTCTTTTCTTTCTGTCCGATTTTGTGCTCCGCCATTTTTCCACGTTTTAATGTAAGTGCCAACTACATGACATAACCTTAAAAGAGATAAACTGTATAAGGATTGTTTTTCCCCATCGCAGTAGGTCAAAAAAACAGCCACATAACGTTTAAGAAGGACAAACGGGCTGTTTCGTGGTGCGCGGACATGGGTTGGATGCCGTGTAGTAATTTCAGAGATCATACAGTGTTTTTCCCACATATACACCGGATCTTCAGTTTATATAGCAGCTGGGATCTGGACTTGTTTTGTTCCTAGATAACTATCAATTTTACCACCAAGACACATCCAATAACCGTTCTGTGCCAGATTTTGGATACAGCTATTATACAATAAATACAAAAAGAACTTTTAGAATTTTCTTTTACTTTGAGCGGCATTAAAATTAAAACTCGCTTAAAATGATTTTTAAAAAACTCTCATTCATGCACAGTTGCTGACAGATTCAAGTGGAACATCCATCATTTTTTGCCACTCTTCATTAATCCATCTATTCATCCATCCGTCGACCGTCAGTCTATCCATCTCCATGGGAACAGGACGCCGCTTATAAGTGTTATTAGAATTACGGACACCCGCGAACACATACAGACAACGAGCGAATTGAGTTGAATTAATTCGAACCGGCACTGCTTTTTTAAAACTGCATTCTACTGCCCTCTGCCATGGGATTCGCGATAGCGGTAGAAGCTACTTTTTAAACATTTAACTTTTATGTCTTTGAAAAGTCGTAACTCGTTAGTTCGTAAGCCAAGAAGTAAGTGAATAAGCTTGCCGTCTTACATTATATTATGTTACTCTTTAACACTCTTGTGTTATCGCAGTGCATACGATTTTCTTTTTGGGTATTTTTACTAAAGCAACTACTGCCATCTTGGGAATGAAGTCATCGACTTCTGGAAGAAAGTGTGGGAGGAGATGTGATGATGTCAGCTCATTTAGGGTTTTAAAGGTAAGACCTCCTTTAGCAGGGAACTAAATTTGTCAGGGATAGGAAGCTGGGGGGGGGGTTTTAGTAAAAGATACCCAAGGTGAATAGCAGTGTGGAGGCGCTGGTGTTTGGGAGTGTTGGAGATCAATAATAAAATGAGAAATGTTTTACATTTATGGGATGAATTAATGGCTAGTCAGGACTGAATAGTCATTGTCATTTAAGCTTTTGTTTTAATTTAGCTCAGGATAATAAAATATTGAAGTGAAGAAGTCATAGAGAGTATTAATTTAGGTCTGTCTATCTGTCTAGTTATCTATCATCCCAGGTGTTTTGTTTTATTTGCCAAAGTGCTGAATGTGTGTTTTTTTTTTTCTGAGCACGGAATCACTCCTTTTTCTGCTTTTTTCGAAGGATTATGAAATGTTGAGTTAGGAGGGTAAGCATCTCATGCTGTCATTTTGTTTGCCCCATGAAAAAAGGAGAAGCACCCTGTTTCACTTACCAGTTTTAACACAAAAGGGAAGGTTGTGAGCTGCGCTCGGTGTCCCATGATAAAGCTAAATATATAGAACAGCATACTTTGCTGAGTTGCAGTTTTTGGTGTTGCAAACACGATGCCCCATATGCTATTGCATATTTATAGTAACAGTACTAACTATATAGACTAATTGAAAATTGTGAGACAAAGATAACAATATATTCTTTGATTTGAGTTTTCACTAGGATAGGCCTTTGCGTTGTGCTGGAAATGACTGCCTCTCCATCTCCAGCAATTTATATGAGGCCAAGCTTTGATGCAGTCAGTCATGGTGGATGAAGCTGCATGATTTTCTTTGAGTTCTGTTGATCTCGTGATATGGAGTGTGACAGCTGTGGTTGTGGGTTTTATTATTAACCCTGTGGTTGCATCACTCTTCTGCTAGACACCGAGTGGGGGAACTGACTTCCATCCGGAGGAATTCAGAAAACCACACGTCAGTGAAAAACATTTAGTACTCAAAACATTCTACATCACAACACAAAACAATGGAGCTGCAGCAATTGCAATCCAAGTGTTTTCAAGTGTAATCTATATGAAAACACTCAGAATTTGGTGTTTGCTTGAAATGTAAATATGGTTTAACTTAACTGAACAAAAATCAACAATAAAAATCTTTTTCTATATTTTTCCAATCCTTTGTGGAAATTTCTCTGTAAGCAGAAATGCTTTTTTGTGTAGCCTGCTGCACACTATTGTTAACAGTGGATGCTTGTTTGTGTGTGTTTGTATCATTGCAAGTGGCTTGACATTATAAGTTACTTTGGAGAAAACTGCAAAATAAATAACTCAATTAAATAAGAACAGTTTGGTACATTATTTTGGCACACATGCAGAACCGAAGGTTTAAAATTTTGCTTGTTATTTATTCCATCTGAAAATATGATTCGGTATTATATGGTGGTTATTCAATAAATAATACTGTAATTTAAGACAATATCACAATATCACTCCAGTTAATTTAAGGCATTAACCAGTCATATAGAGTTTCAGGATTTAGTACAGCTGTACCTCTCTATATTTTTTTATTTTTTATTGTATTTTCAGACATTATGGTTTTAATATTTAAACTGTACATTTTAATACATTGAAAGCAAAAAACATCTTTGTTTTGACAAAATATTGCCACCAGAAATAACTGATAACATTTTTCCACCAAAAATGTATCTTCTATTTCAATGTCCAAAATTAATTTCTTGCAGTGAGTGTTATCATTTGTTAAGAATTTGTAATAATTGCTTTGGCTGTGGCTATACACATACCCCAACCAAAAGACTCATGGTTATTATTATAAATACTAAATTCTATAAGTATACAGGCACAGCAGCAGCAAAAGTAATCACACAGGCACCCAACCTCACTTCCTGTTTTTTTTTTAAAGAAGAAAAAACCCTTCCTGTATAACTTGTAACTTGTGGCCAAGTTGGGGGCTGGGTACTTTTAAAAAAGGGTATATAAAAGCGGAGAATAGGAGCAGGAATTTCATAGAGGCTGAAGACACAGGTCAGTGTTGCAGTACCTCAGTACCGGTTTGCTTCCTAGGCTGAATCTGTTGAGAGCTTATTTAGGTATAGAATATATTTTTCATTTTGTTGTACTAATACAGCAGTGAACTGCTGCATCAGTCGTAGTTGTCATTTGTTTACATCTCATTTTCGCATTGTTTTTTTCCTTGTGTCAATGCAGTTTCTGGATTCCTAAATCCCTTTTCACCTCCCTCCTTTATAACTCCAGCTTCCTTTTTCAGGACGAGAAACAAAACAACAGGTGTGCAACGTCAAACAGAGAACAGGGGAGATACAGAGGAGGAACGGGAGAGCAACTGGCCGTCAGCAAGAATACGTTGAGCCTGGCGCACAGAAGGAGCTCCTGATAAGATGTCAGGCTGCCAGGGGGGTGCTGGCGTGCGGGGCTGGCTCACCCTGGCCTCTGGACTGGTGGAGTGCTTGTGCTTCGCAGGGGCCGTGTTTGGCTGGGCATCCTTGGTCTTTGTCCTGAAGACAGAGGGGTACTTCAGTGACCTGTGTGTAAACTCCACTGTAGCCAACAACACGTGGAGCATAGGTGAGTCAGCTTGCTGTCACTCGCCTAACAGGCAGTGCTCAGGTGGACCATGCTTTCAGCATGGGAAATAACCGTATCTCCTGCCTCCAGACTGCAGCAGCCAGGATGAGCAGTTCTCCCTCATCTTCACTATTGCCTCCTTCATGAACAACTTCCTTACCCTTCCCAATGGATTCTTCTTCGATCGCTTCGGCACTACAGCTGCAAGGCTGCTTGCAATGTGAGTTACTGTTATTATGGTCTTCTAGCAAAGATTTTTTTCCAGAGGCAACTAGAAAAAATTAATACTTTACTCATTATCTCATACTTTAGACATTTTACAGTTGAATATTCACTGTACCATTATCATGGGGGTAAATGGTTATTGATAAGACTGCAGGATAGAGTAGCCTTGTGTACTCTGATAGGGCCTATTCTTGGCTATATCTCAACGCTTTTATTCCAGCTCATTATTTAGTATAATTCTTGTTGCATTACTATGACATATGAGTAGCTTTAATGATCTAATTAATTGAGAGAAACAGTTGTGTCCTGAACACTTCTGTAAATTAGCTTTATATTGAAATTTCAGAGAAATGTCTGAATCCAGATGTGATCAATGACAGTTTCATTGATCAGGAAAGCAGTTGGTACATCTCAGTGAGCAGTTCACCATATAAAGCACGATCCACTACTCCAAAGTGCTGAGCTTTACTCAAAGAAGTCTGCCTGTTTTTTGGAAGGTCTGCTGGCGTGTAATTGCAGCAGCTGCCAAGTCTACCGCACATATTTTTGAGAACGTAACAGACACAAACCAAATGCACTGTGGCAGCCAGCAGCTAATAGCAGAGCAGTTCCTATCTCGTGCACAACCTCTTTTCTTTTCCTGTTTTGGAGCAGCAACAGTGGTTCCCGCCAGCAAGAAACCACAGATTTCATTTTCTGCCCTTTTCACGTTAAATGAATTTTATTTATTCCTTTATTGATGGATCGGAACAGAAATGGCAAAAATGTCTGGTATTTCAAAATGTCCAACAGGATATTATAATCTCTCCTTTCATTTGTCTGTAATTTAAATCTTTTTATGTAAAAACCAAGAAAACCAGCATATGTAAGCGTTGCATGACAGATTTAAAACCATGCAGTAAGTCATTAAAACCTTTTGCTTGTTTATTTTCTAACGTTAAGTGACTGATGTAGGAGAAACACAGTACATAACCCCATTCTACACAACAATGCCCAAACCTCCTAGGAACCACCACTGCAGATAAACTAACCGTTAAAAAATTTTAAAAGGGGGTTTAAAAAGCACAGTAAATAAATAAATGTTCATATGTACAAGAAAGCAAAGCATAGATGCAAACATTCAGAAAGAAAAGGGACATCCAGGTTGCAGTGGGGCGCATATCAAAATATCACCAAGGTTCAGAAAAGGTGTCTTTTGCAACATATGTTGACAACCGTTACTAAATAAAGAAAAATTTGGCTGGGGAGCTGCTCTGATCTTTCAATTTTAATGAATGCATTTGTTCTGTGACCCAATGCACATAAAAAGGGAGACACTATTTCTCAAACACTTTAGAATAAAGCAATGAGAAAATATAGATGCAAAGGCAATTAGGTTGCTGTTTCTCTTGTTTATAGACACTCCTTCACCAAATGCCAAAAATCACTATTTATGGTGAGGGGTGCCTATAATGTAATGCCTATAATAGCAGACAGGGTGTCAAGTGCTTTGGTCCAGAAGGAGGTTCATTTAAAACAGGTCCAGAAAGAAGGCCCCAGAGACAGTGGTTTGTTTGCCTCTATCAAGGCAGATCCTGGTCAATCAACAGAACATTTTAAAAAGAAACTTAACCAGCAATTCCACCTCTGAAGAGGGCTGGATTTCAGATCTTGTTCCCAGGGTGTTGCCATGCCTCGACCCTTGCTTTATTGGGTTTTTTCTGTCACAACACATCTGACCCTTATTACACATTTTTGCATAATACACATTAAAAATTTGTACTTAAAAACACTAATACACAAAATCACAATAAAAACCCAAAAAGTAGCTATTCACGTTAAATGTGGGGGTGAGAACGAGGAGTAGACGCTGCGGGTGTTGCCAGCTGGAGGGGTGGTAGATAAGCATGACCATTTATGTGTTGTGTTTATCAAGAACAGCTTATAATGCCAGCCTTCTTATAATGATAATACACAGTTAAACAGCAACATAGTAACTTTCATGTGTGCCATTTAGGGTTAGCACCTTGCTCAAGGTTACTACAGCAGGACATGGTGTTCAACTCAGTTTCGTATGGCATTGGCTCTAACCACTACGTCACCTTCTGTCTTCATATAATTTAGAGATGGAGTGTGTTGTTCTCTGGCTTGGAAGGTGGCTGAAAGGGTTGACTGAAGGCATCTCAAATGTAAAAGTGAGCCTGGTAGCTTTACACTTCTTGTACTTGTATTGAAGGATTTATGGCAAAAGTAAGCAGATATCTAAAAGATAATTTAATTTGGCCCAGTCAAGTGTGGCTATTAACAAAGAGATTTTGTATGAACAAAACAAACTCACTGTTCTCAAAGGATCAGTACTGCCAGAGCTGCAGCTAAAGAATAATACGTTACAGATTTATAAAACATCTCCAAGCATCCACATTTCCCTTAGAGAATTTGAGAGATTAGGAGAAAGAGGGCAGAAGATTGGACTGCCTCCCTCAAAATGTGACTGAAAGCCTCCATCTGTTTCTGCTTCAGGGTGGACAGATATCACAGCTGTGTGAATTTGAGGCAGACGCCACTTCCCAAACTGTTTCTTGGGAGGTTGAACAGGACAAGATATATAGCAAAGGTTAAGAGGTTAGATAATACAGGAATGACAGTTAAGGGAGAACGGGGGGGGGGACAGCAAAAGGATTATAAAGAAATTGTCAACAAAGCGGAGCAGCAAATGGAGAGGGGAAGACATGGGAAGGGATGGGTGATGAAATCTATGTAAATAGTGCAATCTTTTGCACTTAGCCCCAGTGCAAGCCATGTGACTGCTAATACCAACTGTACCACTGAATTCCGTTTTAAATTTAAACTTTCCAGAAATGTAAAATGCTTGTTTTCTACCGCACTTTGTCTTCTACAGATTGTTGTATACGACTGGCACCTTGCTCGTTGCCTTCTCCAGTGCAGGTACAGTAGTGAAATCTTGGTATGAAATTACATGAGTTTTAGCAGAAACATTTCTTGTCTTGGAAGTCAAGTCAATATCATTCTGAATCAGCTTCTGTTCAGATGGCAGCTCTTGTAATTCCTTTATTTCTAATATTCTAACTCCTACAGCAACACCAATGTTACTCTTTCCGGCTGTGTGCTTCATTGCGGTGGGAGGAATTTTGTTCCTCATAACAAACATACAGGTAGGCTTCACTCTGATGGCTCTATACTGCATAATGCAAAACTTGAACTAGTTTATGAGCAGATGAACTCCATATCACAAGGACCCCTATGTTCCTACTTTCACATAGTGCTCAACATTAGCATCTCGGTTTCTCATGTGGTTGAATGGGCTGCAGCTATGTACTGCATTGTCTCATCCTCTTGAAGCCACGAGGGCCATCCAAAAAAGGTGGTATAGCATGGGGTCAGATGGGAAATGGAAAGCTTGATTTTGATCACATTAGAAACCATCCTTTGCACAGCACCCTGACCCAACCACAATGAAACCATAAATCCTTGGGTAAAACATATTGAGAACAGAAAAAATTGCTTCCTAATCTTGCTGATCAGCCCCATGTAAACGGGGTGGCTTTTGGTTGCTCTGAATTTGTTTTTGTTTCTTTACTCATTGAGGTGACCAGAGTCCGACAAGTCCCCACTGCCTCATGAAGGGTGATGAGACATAAGGGGTTGCACATTAACACTATGCCATATTAGGTATTCCTCACCCAGGACTGTTCCCAGAATAACAGCACTATTTAAACTGTCATGGGAGGTTGAAGCACTCAGAAAGTCCACTGCTCCTGTGTCTAATGTTGTGCATATTTGCATTTAACATAGTTTTTAGCATTGTTTTTCGCACTTTGTTTAGTTTGTTACTGAAACAACGTACCACATTTGCTGTGTCACATGTTGAACATACTATGTATAAGTCCACTGACTTCTTTCATTCTGCATAGAATTAAGACTGTTAGATGCTTGTAAACAGCCCACAGTGAAAACATGGTGCTTTGATAGCAGGTTTCTTCATTTCCTATGTAATGACTCACAGGCTCCAGGGATCTTGTGATATGGCACCTGAACTTGAACCATTGGACTCTGCTTTTATGTTGTCCACAACTTTGTCATTTGTTTTGAACATTGCCTAGGGCATGCTACCTTATGCTTTGGCGAGTTTATGAAAAAAAAAACATAAGAGACTTGTGAGTGAAAGACAGCCTGGCATAGTTAATCTGGATAGGGATCAACTGTCTTTTGCACGTTGGTATCATTCACATAGTAGGTGTTTTGTTTAAGTTTTGGTGTCTGTATTCGGTAATCCTACCATTGCAGTCATTTTAGCCTGTATTATGATTTAAAATTGTGTTCATGCTGATTTGTAGGCAGCACTGAAATTATTACAATAATTGTTACAGAAAGTCTGCTTCATCATATGGATACACATTTACAGTTGTAATTTCCTAACAACCCCAACGGAGAAAAAAATGTCAGGTATCATTGTGTACACCTCACACTGATGAGGTAAGTGTTGTTGTATCAGATATATGTATAACAACCTTTTTTTGAAAATTCAGACTGAATGGACAGTGTTGCAAAGACAAAAAACGTTTTCCTTACTTCGATTTTCCACTCATTTTTTAAATAACATGTCACACAGGGATCCATATGATGGGCAAAGGGAAGGAAATATTTCAAATAGTTGAAATAATAGTTTTTCAGATAGGACATCAAGTCGTCAAAAGTTATTTACTATGGATGTAGGAGGGAGTCCGTGTAATTTGTGAAATGACTTTGCTAAAAATGGAAATCAAGAGAGACAGTAAATACAAAACAAATTTTATTTCACGATGCTAGGCAGTCATTGCATACTCACGAGCCTACAGGTCCAAGGTGCCATAATTTACACAGGGCTTTTGTACTATTTGCAAACAATGACATCTTATGGAGCATGTTAACATCAGCACTTCACAACATTAATTGGTTATAAACTAACTTGAGTAATCGTGACCCAGAAAAAAACAGCCTCTTTAGCCTCAAAAAAAAGGTGGACCGCCCAAAGATCAAACTTACTTGAATAATCTTTTCTACAGAAGCAGTAAAAAGGTTGAAGGCTGTTTCTCTAAGATAAAGTAAAACATCGGGTTCTCGCCCACTAGGAGTTACAACATTTGCTACTATGGTAGATCTTAGAACAAACTGTGTGACAGAGTGCCCTGCACCGCAGAAACTACAGCACAGGTTCACAATATTAGCTATGTTATTCGCTTAGTATATTGTATATATGTATAAGAAAATCAAAATTGTCCTCACAGAAAACATGAGGAATATGTAAACCCCACACAGCAGGATAAAATGCAGGTCTCAGAGAGTGTAAGATATTTACACTATTTACCCTGCACACTCCTGAAAAACTATAGCAAAATGTTACTGTAAATTCACTTCAGTTGTGTTTATTTTTATAAAGTTCCCTTAACAAGGTGATGCAGAGCACTGAACAGCAGAGCACAAAATTGACATAATTGCCATTTGACACATAAATTCAAAAGAAACTAAATGAATGAAACAGCTGTCAGTTGCAAATTTAAACTGTCTTCCTTAGTAAAACATGAATCACCAATTTTTCATTCCTTAAAATGTCCCGTCCTTTTCTTTCTCTGGTCCTTCCAGGTGGGGAACCTGTTTGGTGCTCATCGCTCCACTATCATCACCCTCTACAATGGAGCCTTTGATTCCTCCTCTGCTGTCTTCCTGATAATTAAGGTAGTCATCAAGTAGAAAAGTAAGAAAACTGCATGTAAAACTGGTAAGAACAGGTGAACCTTGCTGTGCAAGAACTGGAGGAAAATATAGTAGTTAATTTGCCAATAATAATAATAATAATAATTTATTTACAAATTAATTGATGCTATTAATAAAATAGAATCTATAATTGATAAATAATAATAATCAGTCAATAAGAAGTTGTCTGGTTCCTGTGGTACTGCTTGCAGTAATGGCCTCTACTTCATCTCATCCCAGTTGCTGTTTGAAAGAGGAGTGTCTCTCCAGGCCTCCGTCCTATTTCTCTCTGCATGCAGCGTTATTCACCTGCTCCGTACATTCTTCTTCTTACCCTGGAAACACATTCCCCATCCCCTCCCTGAGGGATACACTTACGGGTATGGGCACATTTCTCCTCACAGCTTTTGGATGTCTGACCCTGGATATTATTGGTGCAGCAGGTGTTCAGTTGACCGCGGCACTTTAGCCTGAAACGCTGCATCGTGCTCTGCTCCTGTACACCAGGTTGAGCTGTGGCAAGTCCAAGACCTACAGCTTGGATGGAGCTGCAGATGTGAAGAAGAGAGACAAAGTGGCCAGTGATGGAGAGATGGAGAAGATGTCCATTCCAGCTGAGCCATCAGAACCCACAAACACAGAGAACAATGGTGGGTGGGCTGAACTTGGCACTACTTGTGCGCTGAACTTTGGCTGAGGTTTGCTGATAGGGTACACAAAGTTTGACGTTCTCTCATAGGTCTGAAGCACTGCAGCAGAACTCAAGTTTTTAAGAGGGCCGATGAAGTCTTAGGAAGTCAGGACATCATGACTAGAATTTGGATTTGAAATCATGTCGATCTGTGTTGTAGATGCCAGTTTTAGGAGCTGTTTCCTGTCCTGGTTCTTCTTGTGGCACTTGGTGTGGCTGTCTGTCATGCAGTTGAGACACTACCTCTTCATCGGGACCCTCAACCCAATGCTCACCCGGCAGGCCAACGGAGACCCTGTCCTTGGTATATATCACCCTGCCCTGTGAAACACACATGGACATATTCAAGGACCAATCACGTACACATTTATGTATTGTTAGTTGTTTACTAACCTTTTCCCAAACCCGTAGTAAGCAAGTACACCAATGCCTTTGCCATCACCCAGATGTGCGGGGTCCTGTGCGCCCCCTGGAACGGCCTTATTATGGACAGGCACAAGGGAAAGCATAGGCCTCCAGGTAAGCACACCTGCAGTGATCATCTTGATACCTCAGACCACAGGATTGCACCATATGTTCAACCAGACTGGACATTTTGACCATAACATCACAGTTACGGACACGACAGTTCATATTTTCCGTCATTGTCTCCCAGGAGAAAGTGAGCAGGAGGCCGACTTGCGGTCCGCCATCCTCTCGCTATTCGTCACCGCACTACAGTGCCTTCTCTTCTCGATCTGTGCAACCTTACCCATCCTCCCCATGCAGTACCTCTCCTTCGCCCTGCAAGTCCTCAACCGCTCCTTCCTCTATGGAGGCAACGCTGCCTTCGTCACCATAGCGTGAGTGGGATCTGGGGCTGGGGAAGGACTGTTAAAGAGAGGAGGGGGACATAAACATAGTGTCGTATTACACGAATGTGCATCTGGGTAGCGTTTGGTTGACTGAGATATAGAGAAGGAAGGAGAGAAGGAGAAAAAAGGATCGTGGACTGATTCATTGGTGACACTTGGTCGGACGCACAAAGACAAAATGAACCAATGAAATACAATGACACTCGGCTGCCTCCCTGTACGCAACTTGGAACTCAACACGGGAAAAAGAAACATTAACAGAGAGGACATCACATTCTTCCCAAATCTTTAACACCTCTGAAGCTCGCGCGTCAGCAGGGTGTAATCGCATGCTGTGAAGAGGTAACAGAGGTAAAGGAGACATACCGAGAATGACGGCAGAATAGAGCGATACTGCAAGCAGCCATGCTGTGAGCTTCTGAACATGAAAGAAAACCTGCCTCAAACTCTACACAAAAGATCATTCATTATAATCATCTAGTTGGGACACAAAAAAGGCTGGAAATAATACAACACCCCAGGAGTACATTGTTTTGCACCACCCTTTTCTTTCCTTGCATTCTTGACCTCTAAATATACACTATATATAGACCAGGAAGGGAGGAGACAGGTTCTTTAACCTATGTTTTATCCTTCCTCTCCTGCTGTTCCTTTCCCACCTCTGCAGTTTTCCTGCTTGCCATTTCGGGAAGTTGTATGGCCTTTTGATGACACTGTCAGCAATAGTGTCCCTACTGCAGTACCCCTGTTTCACGGCAGTCAAGGAGCTCCTCAATGGTGACCCCTTATATGTAAGTATGTCTGCATCATGGGACAGCAGTGTCATACATCACATGTTATTGTAGGGAACCTGATCTAACATTTTCATCTGGACTGTCCTCAAAAACTGCAGTTTCTAGCCTCATTTTAGAGACAGTTTTAGAAATGCTAAATATTTAGTCTAGTATTATACAAGTAACAACTAGGACAATTGAAAAAGAATGAATCAACTGGCGGCAGAATGCAGTGTACTAAGATGCTGTCGTAACTGAAGTCTTCACTCAATGATGATTTATAATGCAGTCACTGGCAATATAACCACAGGCTGCTTTCTTATTCAGCATTAATTTGTTTATTCCAGAATATTCTGTTGAAATGACCAGTATGCAAAATATTATGTAAAAAGACTGTGTCTCTGCATTGCAGCTGATACATGCAGGCCAGCAGGCAGCAAATTAGTCAAGTACAAGAAAAAGCAGCTGTATAAAACAGACAAAACTGTGGAATAAAAAGCCATGGATCAAAACAATAATGATAATAAAATAGCATCTAAATTGTTATTGTTGTTGCTGCTGTTTCATTTTAATTTAACTAATATCTTTGTTCAAAACAACATATAGTGATAGCTTTATATAAGCTGAATATTGTCTAAAAAACTGTCTGGTGTGAGTAATATCAAGTTTGTCCTGCTGCTGTGTCACCCCCCCCCCCCCCCCCCCCCCC
>UFQX01000406.1:267932-333580 GCA_900497675.1 Arapaima gigas | reverse complement strand
CCCCCCCCCCCCCCCCCCCACAGGTGAACATAGCCTTAACTCTGCTGACCCTGCTGGCTTTCATCCACCCTCTATATGTGTACCTTCACTGTCGGAGACTGGCCGCCTGCAGGGAGAAAGGAGACAAGATCACCTCTTAGGGAAACCAAAAAGGGAAGCTGTCAGTCTTGACAGTGAGTACTCTTTCACTAAGTTGCATCACATTTTTTTTGAATGAACAGGAGCAGAACCAGCTACTATTTTCCTACCTCTGTTGGGAGAAGGTGTTAATTGTGTACACAGAGGGCAAATAACAGGTGTTATCAGTGTTAAAAGAAACCATTTTGTATGAAAGCAGGCGAAAAGCAACTGTAAAAGTACTTTCTGAGCCTGAGGTATTTAATATTCTCTTTAAAAGCGTGGCAGCAGATGGGAATCCAAACTCAAGTGACCAAAAGTTGCTATTAAACCCTTCTGTACTGTAATACAGAAAATTACCCAAAACTGCTTTTTACAATTATGATGTCATGACATTTGTTGTATCAAAAAAGCTGAAAATGTAAAAAAAAAAACCTAAACAAAACATCAGAATTCACATGTATGTTTTTGTGGATAAAGTGTGCATGAAGTTCATCACATTATGTGGATAAATGTAAACTCTTCAAAACTAAAAGCAATATTCAACCAAAGATGTTTTGTATTTCAAACCCACCCCGGTGCCTTAATCAACTCATAATTGTAGCTAATTTGAATAAATGCTTAGCACAGCCATACAATTTGTCTTGTGTGAATTTACATGTGGACTTCAAGGTTACTGCCGGAATGTGTCTAATTTAAACGTGTTAAGCATTGACAACAATATAGTAAGGTTCATACTGAGGTGACCAGATATAATCAATGATTAATATGCAATGAGAGTGATTCCCAAAATACCCCCCCCCATTGTGAAAAAATCTCACATTCAATCAATAGTCCTATTGTTTGAGTGTAAAACTGTCTATGTGTCACCCCAGAGCTATTTTAAAACCTTAAGGATCATTGTTGAACTAACAAGCATTATTAATGGTATGCAGATGAGGGAACATCTTGTAAGACTCATAACTGCCATATTGTTTGTTTCTTGTGTCACTTTCCTGCCAAACGTTAAAATTATACACATTAACACAGATTAACACACTTGTTCCCCCATTGTGTGAAGTTCAATTGTTTCTCCCCTTCGTGAGTTTTCTGTTGTCTGCTTGCTGCACAAATACTTCCGGAAGCCATTCAAGGCCAGTTACATGCGCAGTATTTCCATCCTTTCACCACATTCCGAGTTTTCCTCAAATGTCTCTGACATCCTGGGTCTTCCTAAGTCTTTTGTCATTGTCAGTCTTGAGGATGACTCTCCAGCTGTTCCTGGCACCCTTCTGAAGGGGTAACCGTCTCATCTGAAATACAAGAATCTAATCTGAAGTTGTCACTCTCAGTCTCCAGCCTTGTAGAGTGTTTTTTACCCCCATTTTTGTGTGAGTTTCTGTCTTACTAACATGTGGAAAGAAGTACAACCTCCCAGCTGCAGCTTTCCAGGCTGGATCTGAGATGCTCATTATGTCTCAAGGGTTTACATGAAATGTAATAATAGAGGAAAAAATCACTGCTTACCAGCAGTTACATGATTAATAGTAATATGAAATGTATTTAATAAGGTTAGAAACTATCCATATTTGATCCTAATCATAGTTTAGCCCTAAGCTTTGTGTGTGTGTGTGTGTGTGTGTGTGTGTGTGTGTGTGTGTGTGTGTGTTTTCAGGATCCTGAATAAATCAGGATTTATTCTAGAAAGTTAGATGCGAAAACATAATCTATAACAATAGCCGAAATACAAACTAAATAAATATCTCGAATGAAGAGGGGACAGTTCAGATGAGTGTACTTTCATTCACTTCAGAATTTAAACTGTAAAATCTAATAATCATGAAACAATTTAACCATCCTTCATCTGTTAAGTGGATGCAGAGGTGTTTAATGGTGTTTGAGAAATTTTGAATGGCCTGAAAATACAGTTAATTTAGACTGAAAAGCTACTGATATCATTTACTTCTAGTGAAGGATCTATTATTCTAAAAATGGTACACAGTGATAAGTGTAATTTATATATATAAAATATGGTAATGTAAAATACAGATGGAAGAAGGTCATTTTCTTTGCTGTCTTTATTACTCTATGGGAATGACTAGGAAACACTCTCATGAAGTGCTTCCACACTTCTTCTTGTGTTGTTGTACTTTCCACTACCACTTTGGAGGTTTGTAGATGTTTCTGTATAACAGTGAATATGGAAATGGTACAATCTGTGCATCACATAAGTCACAGATATTTAAGAAGCATTTGCTAGCAAGTCTAGCTGCCTAACTAACAATTTGTCAATCCACTAAAAAGAGTAGCTGCAAAATATCTAATACATTTAATGGTTTGGTACAAGTAACTCAGCAAGGATGTCTTACACCTTATTAAGTCATTAAAAGAAACACAATATTTAATGACTGCATTTCATACTCTACACCAGGGCTTTTCTGGTTGTTTTTATGTGATTACTTGTCTCCCTGCAATTCAGTTAAATATTAGATAATTTCTTTGCTAAGTATTAGCTAATTATTTTGTTGCTATTTTACATTTACAACTTTTAGGGTGGAAAAAAAGCTACAGTTAGTGTTAAATGTACTTTTTGTTTACATTAGGTATGAAGTTTGTGGAGTGAGATATAAACCATGTTTTACTTTGTTGGACTACTGCAAAATGAAGTCAAATTACAATCACAGGTTACAGATGACCTGTATGTGTGGGAGACACTCTGGTTACTTAAGTACAGAACACAGGTGAAAATTTCACTCCTGTCCGGGAAACTGGCAGCTTCCATTACTGGTCCTTCTCACTATCAGTCTCTGGGCATCAGTTCCTCAGCATCAGTCTTTCAGTATCAGTTTTCAGCATCATCTTGTGGATCTCCTCATGGGTGCAGCAGGCTGGAGCTACAAATAGACGGCATTTACCGCCACCTACTGTGCTAGCACGTACATCAGAGTGATCATCCTCAAACCACCATAAAATAGCTCATACCTGCGACAAAATATGCTTGTTAATGACGATCTTCACACCTCCCACTGGCATTTTGCAAAGCTAGTTAACACGTGTTAGCTGCCCTGAACTTCCAGTCGCACTGGCAATGGCAGCAGGCGCCCACATTTCTTTAATGCAGTGCTTTATGTTTCAGAGGAACGCCTCAGAATCACAAAACACTGGTGTGTGTCATAAAAGCCCTAGTTTATGTTCTCAAAGCCCTTGCTTATATTAACCAGATACATTTGTTGAAATTTGATCTGAAAAACTACCAGATTATGATGATTAGTTATGAAACTAAAATATCACATATGATCACTAAACTAATTTCTGCTGCATAATCAAGAAAAATCAAGAATTGTTTATTGTTGAACACCCTTACATACAACAGGTGTTTTATATATATACACAATATAAGTCAAATGAACTTGTATCTCAACTCTGTTAATTTGCACCCACTGGGTTTCTTCATAATCTTTCATAATTTTGAATTAATCATGCCTTTTGCTACCTCCTCCAGTCTCTCTCCCATTCTTGGTGTGTTTTAATTGCACTGCCGTCTTCAGGCTGGCTTGCGTCATCGCTGATCAAAATCTGATTGTCACAATTTAAAAATAAAGAAACAAATGAATGAAAGGGTGGCAAAAATAGAGGGAGGGGGAGTTTGAAAGGGCGGGGAGTGAGATTAATAAATTCGTCACAAGAAATGAGGTAATGCCTCACTTGTCTATTTTTATCACATCTCCAGGATCCCTGGGAGACGGGGAGCATCACATACATCCAGTGCATGTGTGCAGGCAGACGGAACCACACGAACACAGATGCAGGGCTTTAGACAGTGAGGGATAGTACACAGTGTCGGTCCTGTGAGCATTTGCGTGGTGTACAGTGTGTTTGTGTGTGTGGGAGGGGATGCTGAGTAGGAGGGCTGTGTATTCCACTGTCCTCTCAGGACACTGTGAAAACAAAGGAGATGGACCATTTTCAGTGTGTGTTCCACACGATGCTGACACATCATTAGAAAAAAATGATGTTGATATCTGACATGATATATGACCCAAAAGCACACATTTATATACATTATATGTACACACATTTTCATGCTTATAGATATGCACAGACTGTTTTTCCTGCACTCTGACGTATGCTTCTGAGTCGTGATCTGAAAGAAATATTGAAGCTAGCAAAAGAGGAGAGTAGGAGAAGAATGGAATAATCTAAAAGACACAGAAAAAGCAAGGACATGAAGACAACAAAAGTGAAAAGCAGCTGTCAAGCTAAAGACGGAAGCTCAGCAGAGTGATTTCCCAAACTCATATTTAGATTTCCGTCTTTCAGTTCTTTAAAACATTTCTCTTATCTCAGTTCTGACTCTTCTTGTCAAGTTTGCGTGACGTCATGTCTCTCTCTGATATGCTTTACATATCTCAGATTAGAGGTTTAAAGGAAAGTGTTGGGCTCAAGTCTGACTGCTCTTCTTTGCCTTGTTGGACAAAGGTGTCAGCTAAATAAAGAAATAATTAATAAAGTAAAGTAAAAATTATACATGAGAGAGGCTCCTGACAATGCCCTGGAAGAGGGTGTGGCACAGGTAAGGTAAAAATAAGATACTGGCTGGGATGATAGGAGTGAATGCTGATACCCCAGCCTTGAGAGTGTTCAGTGGCAGGACATGAAAGATGCAGCAGTACAATAGGTGGGCTCACCTGTCAGGGATGTGCAGCCTCACGAGGGAACATTAGTCACGTACCACAGTTACACAAGACATTGCGACAATAGCAGAAGGCTTGATGCTGTTGGATGACTTGTCAGTCTCCTTCTTCAGTGGAGCTGATGAAAAGATCCAGAACCATTCTCCAATACACACAAACACAACTTTCCGGCAAATCAATACCCGTTTAGACTTTACAAACAACCAAAACAAGACAGAAGTGACACAGTAAATTTGTATTACTTATATTTTGACTCGTCCCAGGTTCAGAAATCAGATATCAGTGATAAATCACCAGCCAAGGTCTTAATATTGAGAACTCGTTGACCTGTTGTTGTACAGTGTAGTCATCCCCCGCTTTGGAGATCTCCCATTCTGTGTTAAAATTGCCACTTGTTGACAGCGGGCGTTCACTGCGAACTGTGATATTGCGCTCCAGCCCCCGGGTGGCTTTACACTGGTTTTCACTGAGCACACAGCGTGTGTCACTGTCCACAACAGAACAGGACAGGATGTTCAACATGGGAAAAGCAACATGTCGAACACGCTCACATGTCTGTTCCGAGTGACTGTTGGGTGCTTTTGGCATGCGGGGGTTTCAATGTGGTCATCACATGTTCGGGGGGCTCTCAGATGCGTCCCACAGCATGATCTGCGTTTTTGCGTGTCCTCAGCATGTGCAACAGAATTGCTGCACATGTTGTGTTTACCCAGGATCAAATGTCAGCATGCCACTGAATCAGCTGGCTGACCAAGCACATGGGGACAGAGTGTTTAAGGGGGGTAGGGGGAAATAGGGAGGGAGATAGAGCGATCAGTAGCCTCTATTCGACATTCTGACTATGAGAAGTGATGCACACCACCACCAGGCCCTGCTGCCGCTCTGAGATTGGAGGAGGAAGGCCATGCCCCAAGGCCCAGGGAGCCTGACGCCCCTCACCGGTCAGCTGTTTGATCCCTCGCCTCGTGCCCTCCTTGTCAGCCCTCCGGTGTACTCCTCGCCGCGCGCCCAAATGTCAGTGTGTAGCTGGCCACCGCCCCCACAGCCGAGGATGATTTGTTTGGGAACACAGCACACACGACGCGCTGTCATGCCCGTAGGAGGGCCCAGCAGCAGCCCTTCATTCATTGCTTCTTCCTTGTGGTGGATGCCTGTGGGGGGGGCTATGATTTCGTGCCGCTCTTTTGAAGTAAAGCACGAATTTTATTCATTGTTTCTTTCTAACATCATGTCTGCCGTGGTCTACCTGTCAGTGAGTTAAAAACTGAACAAGGAACTCCAGACACGGCTTCTTTTACACGTACATAAACTCCACTTTCCTATCAGACCGAGAGGAACAGATTATCTTTTTGCCAAAAAGGACGTTCAAGCCGGATTTCCCTCTGTGTCTTTGAGGTGAAATGGCCACAACTGGGGTGATGTTCCTTCTGTCAAGCTGTCTCAAGTCAGCTGTCACTTGTGACTCAGTGCCCCTCTTTCCCTTGCATCACCACCTCCCCCACACAGCCCCCACACACATACTGTACACTGTACATTACAATACAGTGTGCTATAGGACAAATGATCCACAGAAAAGAATGTATATTAATATTAATGAGAATTAGGAGAATTCCCATTATTTGTTCCTTCAACAGTCTAGAATCATCCAGGATATAGCAGTCATCCTTTTGCTCTGTGAAAACAGATACAGAGCAGCCAATGTGCATGGGACAGTTGGCAATAGATGGAAAGTATATCAGAGACAGAAGTTATATTTTGAGGCAATAGGTAGTGCAGTGATTACAGATACAGTTGAAATCTGAAGGTCCCTGGTTCGAGTTCCTGTGGGTGTTAACCCTGAATTATTCTCGTAAAAATACCTTTCTTTATGTATGTGAGAATTATTCTGAAGTTGAAATTCCAGTATTTTATTAACCATTAACAACCTCGTCAGGGAAATACACACTCTGTTGACATCTGTCGTGTTTTACTCTTTTAGTCGTTCTTCTTATTCTGTTTAAATTATGTAATCCTTGTCTTTTCACAGCTTTTAAGAAATTCTGTAGGGTTTCCCTCAAAGATTCAATGCAGGTATTATTATTATTATTATTATTATTATTATTATTATTATGTTTGTGTGTAGATGTTTCCTCCTCTTCCCACTGATCTCACTCCATGATAAGTCACTACCGGCCCCCCCTCTTCAGCGCATCCTCCGATCCCGCATCCCTCCCGCATCCCCCCGCCCGCAGCGACCCGACCCCGGCGCCGTGACGTGTGAGAGATCCCGCTTCTCCGTTTCCGCCCACTCCTGTGGGCTCCGGCCGACGCTCCATATAAAGTGGCTCGGGGATACGGGGCTTCACTCGACTCGCTCGGTCCACCGAACCGACTTCCCCGACCGGGACCCCGGAGCTGAAGCTGAGCGGAGATAGCAGGCACCTGGCCGCCTCAGGCTAACTCGCTTTCGGCTTGGTTCGGGATGGAGACCCGCTGGACTGCGCGGAGCCGCCGGAGCTCCAATAGCCGCCGCCTCAAGAGTGAGTGAATTCATTCATTTTTTTCATATTGGACAAACTATTTGACTTAGTTCAGTTAATCTCCCTTATACATTATAACTAATTAATTATTATTCAGAATCTGACTTAAACTGCTTTGTTCATTCAATCATACCCTCATTTGTTTATTCTACCAAAATCTCTTACAGTGTGGTTACTTGATCTTCTTTGTATTTATATTACTGAAGTATACAGATACTAAAATATACCGGTTTATGTACAGTATTTTGCACGTATCTGTATAAAGTTACTATAAAGTGTTTAAACTCTGAGTTAATTCTGCATGCACAAAAGTTTTTTTTTATTCCATCGTTTGTACATAAATAATTCTAATCTAAACAATAAATCTAAATCTTTTTGCTATATGTTCTTGTATAAACATTCCTGATTTTAGACTGGTTTTATTACTGTAAGCTGTCCCTATAAGGAAAAGCTTTAAACATGATGTCCATCAACCCACAAACTAAATCTAAATCTGTAATCTGAAGCATTTCTATAATCTATCTGCTCCGTGGATTAGTGTTTTTAGCGTATATTTACTTAAAACATATACATGAACTCTATCCTAATACACGCAATAATCATCTCTTAAGGTATTTGCACATATTTGATCTTTACACTGTAAAGTGCTTAAGAACTAAGTTGGAGTTAAACATGCAAATTCAATCGTGTACACCAGAAAAGACCAAGAGATAAAAAACTTTTAACAACCTCAGGCTCATGTTCTGCTCCTGTTGGAGCTGCTCTGCATTTTCAATTAAGTAAGTTAGGTAAATAAACTATCCACATGCAGGAGCAATGAGGTGAAGCATGTGGAAAATCTTGACTTTGCGGATGAATGGGTTTGCACTGACTTATTTATTTTAACTTCTATTCCTGGGGGTTCCTCATTGTCCCCTGTTAACTGATCCCAATGATACCTTTCTCAATAATTGATGGCAACAGAAATGGAGCCGTATCGATTTACTGGGGTCTGACGCTGATTCGACCTCAGTGTGTAAAAAAGTGATGTGTCTTGTTCTCAGTTTACATTTGTATCAAGAATGTTTACCATGTTGGCAAGTTAAACACACTGTTAATCAAAAATAATATGCTCACTAAGGAGTGATGTTGATATTAACACCTTTATAGGGATGTAGTGCCTCCTCTATAAATTCCGATTAATTATTCATTTTAAAATCAGTTTCTGTATCTTTGTTCCTATATACTGAGAAATGAAAATATATGACACAGCTGAACAAAAACACAGAGGGACAGGACCAGTGAAAAATCTGAGCCCGCAGAGTCCAGAAAATAAGTTTTTAAAGGGGCAATTTTGATCAGGAAATGAAGTGTCATGATTCTTATTTCCTGTACAGTAATTCCAAGAGATGCTGGACACCTGTGTGGATTGTTTTGTTTTCACTACTTCTATTTTGTCCTATTCAAGCACTGCTCAAGGCATCCATGTGTACTCACACTTTTGACTGATACTGTATACCTTGACTTGTTATATACAGTATCAGTATAACTTACAGTATTTATAAAATTTCTTTGGAACACCACTCTCTCTCTCTCTCTCTCTCTCTCTCTCTCTCTCTCTCTCTGCCTTAAAGTAAAGCCTTTTAAAGTAAACCTGTACTGTTTGAGTAAACTCCTTCTTTCATTGTTTGCCTCCCCCACTCCCTCCCTCCTCCCAGGTGGTCTGTCCTTGTGGCTGGTGTTCTGGCTGGTCCTTGTGAAGCCCAGCCCAGTCCAAGGTTGCCCTCGCCTGTGTGTGTGCTACCCCTCACCCATGACTGTCAGCTGCCAGTCTCAGAACTTCACCTCCGTGCCCACTGGGGTGCCATTCAACTCGCAGCGGGTTTTCTTGCAAAACAACCAGATCATCGAGCTCCGGGTCGATTCCTTTGGCTTTGAAACACAGGTATGGCAATCTATTGCTGCCATTTATTTCACATAAAATATATTTTGTTCTCATTTGTTACAATTATTGTGCTACGAAGGTCAAATTTTAATTTATTTTCCATTCAAAATTAACATGTTCCTCTCCTCCTTCTTACCATTACTCCATGATCCTCCATTTCCCCTTCTTTTCTTCCTCCTTCGGTTATTTCCTCCTCTCACATCATCACCTGCAGGTTCTCTGGTTGTATTCAAACAACATTTCCTGGATTGAAGCTGGAGCATTCAGTGAACTGAGAGAGCTGGAGGAGCTGGACCTGGGGGACAACCCGCACCTGCGCCGCCTGGAAGGAGGTGCGTTTCGGGGGCTGGAGAAGCTGCAGAGCCTGCACATGCACCGCTGCCGGCTGGCAGTCCTGCCCCACGACATCTTCCACAAGCTCTACAGTCTGCAGTTCCTCTATCTGCAAGAGAACCAGCTCCACTTCCTGCAGGACAACCTTTTCTCTGACCTGGTTAACCTTACCCACCTTTTCCTCCATGGCAATCGCATTCGCACGCTGTCTGAGAATGTTTTCAGGGGCCTGGTGAACCTGGATCGACTGCTGCTACATGACAACCGTGTCAGGCAAATCAATCGAAAGGCTTTCCGGGACCTGGGCCGACTCACCATCCTATACCTCTTCAACAACTCCTTATCTGAGATTCCAGGGCAGGTGCTACGTGATATTGCCAACGTCCAGTTCCTGCGGCTCAATGGAAATCCCTGGTCCTGTGGCTGTGAGGCCCGTCCACTCTGGGAGTGGTTCCGCAAGTCTCGTGTGTCCAGCTCTGAGCTCCTCTGCACCTCTCCATCACCCAAACGTGGTTCTGACCTTCGCTTCCTGCGCGAGATGGACTTTGCTCTTTGCCCCCTGCCTGACCCTGGTTCCCTAGCTGGGACCACCACCACAACCTTCAGCACCAAGACCCGCTGGTGGTTCTCTAAATCCAAGCCCGTCTCCACCTCCAAAGGCATTTTTGGGAAGAGCTCTGAAGTAGTCAAGGCCTTTCCTTTCACCTCAATAAAATCCTTCAATCCTTCAACTTCATCCAGCTCGTTCTCTGCCAAGTACGACATTGGGGAAGAGGAGGCCGCTCTGCCCAAACTGGACCCAGAAGAGTACTGGGCCAACTATGGAAACGAAGATGCCACCGTGCGCTGCTTTGAGCTGGAATGTCCACCTGGTTTTGACTCCTCACCGATGCCTCCCTCCTCTTCATCCACCTCCTTTTTCATTTCCTTCCTCTCCCTCTCCATTATGGCACTTTCAATTCACTTGCTCTTCGGTTGATACTTTCCTCTCTAAAAGCTCCCTTTGCCTTCTGAGAACCTTTGTTTCTCAAAACTCTGCTTGCCTTTTCTCTCTACTTCCTTTGCTAACCTATGTCTTGATTCTCTTCAGTTAAACTCCTAGACCTCCATGCACTCTAATGGGGTGTACCACTGATGGAGGGAATGACAAGGCAGCAAAGAGATGACCAAATACAGCAGTTCTTGGTTGCATAGGTAAAGGAAAGGAATGACCAGTACTATCAGTCAGCACTGCTGAACGGTAAATATACTCCTCTTCCGCAGTGTTTGAAAGCACGGTACTAGTTTCGCTAACAGGTTGCAGGTCCTGCAGCTTCAGCAGTTTCAACGGTTATTGCCTATCAGGGTTACTAACACTACTGCTACTACTACTATACAGTAACACCATGCTTACAGCTGGTGACATTATTACAAGCAATGAATTGAGAAAATTAGCCCACAAAGCCAGGGGCATTGCTATTTTTATACTATTAATTTCTTTTTACTGCTAATGCTGAAATTTCTACTTTAAAGTCAGCAGCAATAGCGCAGTCAATTCTTAAGACATTCTTTCATTCAATCGACTGTAGCTGCCACCATTAGTAGATTATTCATACGCCTCCAGGCATAAACAGATTCTGGCAGCCTCTCATGTCTGCTGCCATTGAGAAGGTTTCTTTGACTAAAATCATTCCTTTGTTTTGTAAAAAATGTTCATTCCTAAACCTGGCTGAGAAAGAATGCATTGCAAAGGATTGAAATTGAATCTGAAATAGGTACTGAAAATAATACAAATGAGACAGAAAAAAGCACACAGAAAGAGAGATGATCCATTATTTAGATAATTAGTTGTTCGATGAGTCATAGGCTGGAAATTAGGAACAGACATATCTAGGTAAGCTAACAGCACCAGAGGAGCTGCATACCGCTGATGAAGAGTAAGATGTAGGGGATGGGAAGGGAGTGAACTGGAGAAGAAGAGACATATGGACAATAAGAAAAAAGGGAGCAGGACACCACAGTCTAAACTTGAGTAGGAGGGATAGAATAACCCAAGGAGAGCTGGAAATAAGGAGAGGGGAGAGAATTTGGAGATGGAGAGTGCATGAGCTAGGAGGAGAGCAAGCCAAAGGTGTGGCAAGCAAACGAAGAACAAGTGACTTTTTTTATTCCAGATCATTTTAGCATTCACCAGCAATGATGTTTTACGGTACACGCCATGTAAATACTTTAATACATCCTCTTGTACAAAGCAACACTGTGGGTTTTAATATATGGAGCCTGTACTGTATTTTTTCTGAGTGGTGGCCATTGCCATGGTTGTTAATGTTTGTGACGTTTAATCGTGATGAAACACAGGGAAAAAACCAAAACCTAAGAGGAGGAACAGGAAGAAAACATCTAAATATCCTGCATATTTACATATCAGGATGTAATATCCTTGACCTAATTTAATTAGAATTATTGTTCATAAACTGCTTTTTATGTTGGCCACCTAAAAAAGGAATAGAATTCAGATTTCTGTGATGGAAGGTTGTTAACCAAGCCTTCCCGACTCTTCTTTTTCAAACTTAGTCAGTAATACTGCTAATATCAGAACAAGCAAAAAAAACTGCATCTGAGATTTAGAATATGGTGTGCCAGCTTCCAGAAGGAAGAAAACACAGCAAACATTAAAGTGTTGGTCTGGATGACAAATGACTCCTATTTGACTGACCATCTGGACTGTCAAGCATACTGACCACAAACAAATCTCAGCTCAAGCAGACCATGTGATAGGAGTGCTGGACTTGGCACTGCCAGCTGACGGGTTTCCTAAATGACTTATGGACAGAGTGCCTGAGGTAGAAGCCACGTGTCCATCTGTGATGCCAGCTGAGAGACTGAACCAATGGGAAACTCCTCCTGTTCAACACTAGCAAGTTAACACAGCTGGTTGTACAGACTGGACAGTCAACTGACCGACCAACTGGCAAAAGGACGACGTGCGGACCAAGACCACCAGACGCTGCTTCATTGGAGAAGAAGGGGCAGGACGAGCAAGGACTGGAAACAAAAATACGGTCTATTTCTGTACTTCACTTCCGCTGCCCTCTCTCTCCATCTATTGCTCCATCCGGCTTTCATCAGGGATTGTGGGAGTAGCAGTGGGAGTTCTGACGCACTGTGTCCCCCCCCAACCACATCCATTCCATCACTTCTCTTCCAGCTGGACACCTGTCCTGCCTACTTTAGTCATCAGCTCTCTCCATGTCGCTCCTCCCCCAATTCACAGTGTATACAAATCACTGTTAATGTCCTGGATCTGTCTGGTGGGCTGTGACTCTGCATACTTATAAATTTAATGCAAAAGGATCATAAGTAATGGTTGGAATAAGAAGCACATAGGAAGTATGCAGTCACCCCCTCCTTGACAAACCCAGATGTTTCTAACATTAATATTTATTTATTGAGATGACACTTTTATCCAAAGTGATTGACAAATTTAATCTTGTACACTTCTTACAATTGTTTAAACATTTATTCAACTTACTCATTTTTTCTTTAGCAATTGCCACTGAGACTACAGTGGGAGCTGAACCTAGATCCTTTGAGTAGAAGGCAATGACTCTAACTGCTACGCCACCCACTAGTCTTTTTTTCCTGGTTCATTGTTTCACATAGTTTCACTACACAGTGTAATTATGTGTGGTAACATATTAAAATGTATCTCACTACAGTCATGCTACAACTTCTAAAATGTTAACAATTGTAAATTTAAGCAAATGTATCCCATTCAAGAGTTGGTTGTAGAGACACACAAAGCTGGAAATTAATTTATTTTTAGTCCCATGAATCTACATAGTCACACAGTGAACTGAATTGATCCAACTGATTGTATTGTGTACTGTTGTGAACTTTTGGTGGTTTTTACTTAGCTCTACCATGCTAACAGGTTGGCTGGTAGGGACAGTGCAGCCCATTTTGGCAGCCAGCGGCTATGGTCAGAAGACTGAACCCTGAGTGAGCATCACTGTGGGGGTCAGCACCAGATGAGGAGTGCACCAGCCCCATGTTTCTTTCAGTGTGTGTTTGCGAGTGTCAGAGTGTAAGTACGTGAGAGAGATGTGACTGGATGACTGTTCCAACTGTTGCTTGCAAAAAGACCTTTAATGTGGTGAATTTGGTCTGACTGTAAAACAAAAAAGTTTGAAATGTCATACTTGATGATCATCTTTTGTATCTCAAAGCAGGATGATGCAAATAAATGTTGTCTTTGTTTTACAAAACATATCTGTGTCAGCAGTCATTTTAGCAACTGAAATTCATACAGTGGATACTGTATCAGGGCCATCTACTAAGTAGGTAATGACCATATTAATCATATTCCTTGTCCTCATAAGGAGCATTACAGTGCTTTACAAATCACACACAAGGATAAAATGGTCAATTTTTAACCCATTATGTATATTATGTACAGGAATCATATACATATATACATCTTTACTCATATTTATATATGCTATAAAATGTGCATCACATAACGTTATTTTTAGTGATCCATTTTTGCAGTATATGTGGGATGTATTTACATTACATAGAATCATAATGGACTCCTGTATATGTGTGTTTTATGCAGTGAATGTACCACACACATATTACAGAAGCTCTTCACTTACATTACCTAGATGCAAAGCATTCTGAAAGCCTTCCTATTGTTACCAAAGCAATATAGGTACCTTTTTAAAGGTACAGTAGCATGTATTAAACTAGCAAACTTTTTATTCTTGTAAAACTCCACATCACTGGCCAATACTGTAGCTGGTGTCATGACCTTCCTTCTTTTATCTATATGGAAACATGTCTACTGCCAAACTATGCCACATTACCCTGATATCAAGCTTTTTAATATAAATTACTGCTAGATAAACCTATGTGTCTCTGTATAAGTCTGTCAGTGATATGACATGATATGATACTGATATGTTCAAATAGGAGATGTATGTAAAAATGTGTTCATAACCTTGTAGAATATGCTTGCTATATGTTTATATATAAATGGCACACTACAATGTTATCATTTAAATATCTCATATACATTTCACGTGTATGAAAAACTCATACATTTTAATGGATCATTGCAAGGGTGGGTAAGAGGTGTTTTTTGATTTTTAATTTACAAATCAAAGCTCCTTGAAGCCAAACTCATCTAAAATACTGTAGTTTAACAGATCAATTTATATGTATTGTGTTTATTTATAGGAATTACATCTGATTGTCAAGTGTACACCAACGCATTGATGAATACAGAAGGAAAACCTTGAAATAAAGAGACATAGAATCTAGAGAACCCAAAAAAATTTGGATCAGTCATGCTTGTAAGATTGAAATGGCTTACATTCTGGAGGCTTTGCCCTGCTCATCTTTGCATTGGGTTCGGCATTCTGTGTGGACAGATGGTCGTTGCTGAGAGAGGAGCAGTCTGATGTGGCAAAACTTTAATTATGGCCATTTTTAAATCTCTGCTGCTCTCTCAAATCCCTTTGGACCTCTATGGTTTAGAGTGACTTAGTGGTTGTGGGGGACTGAATAACTTGTGCATTTGCCAGAGGGGCAAATGGGGGGATGTTAATATCATTACAGGCCATGGTAAAATAGAATATAGTCCAGGGTTTGAGAATGCAACTATACCAGAAGGGCCATGCAATGTCATTTACTGTGTCTCTGCCATGCTCTACCATGCTCCCTGTCAAGCTCTTCTCCCCATGTCAGGTTCAGAAGGATGCTGCAAACTGTGAAATGAAAAATTATATTAGGGACTGAATAACTGGGTGATGAGGGCCTGAGTCACCGGGGAAATTTAATGGCAAGCAACACAGGGGAGGGCAGGAGGGGGATCGAAAATGACATTTTGTCCCCAAATTTATGAGTCGACCGGTTGTTGCTGCAAAGATTACACCCCCACAACAGACACACAGCATTAATGCAACTGAGACACCCGTGGAGACACACACACACACTCGCACACAGGAGCAGAATGGCAGGCTAAATTAGGTAAATGGGGGTAAAAGAGAATCCTAGTAAATAAATGTTCTGTTTGGAAAATTATATCTGTGTTTTGATAAATAAGATTTATTTCTTTCTCCAAGCTGCCTAGAACTAGTTAAAAGGTGTTGACTCATGTGGCATTTAAATCCCATGTTTTTAGAAAAAAAAAAAAAAAAAAAATATATATATATATATATATATATATATATATATATATATATATTTCTGATTTGAGTTTGAAAAAAAGTATACAGTTTCTGCTGTTTTTCATCATTCCCTTTATTCTTCTGCTAATAGGAAGCATTTGTATATTTCACGCCTGATTTTCTTCACTGTTACTGTGTGTTCTCGCCCTCATTCATTCTCCCAGTCTCTGTGACGATTGTCACCCCCTCGGTTTCACGCGATCCACTGCACGTGTCTCCTTTCTTCTGCCCAGAACGCCTGCTGGCTGGTGAGCACCCTCCCCTCCTCCTCTGCCTTTCCTCCTCTGCCTCTCCTCCTCTTCCTCCTCCTCCTTCCTTTTTCATGTTTGTCTCTTGTTTTCCAGTTCCTTTTCTCTGTTTCGATTCAGGTTTGATAGTGTCTCAGCCTCTGTAGAAACCCCTCTTTTCAGACCTCCATCTTATTTAATAAATATTTTATTTTTTTCATTTTTTACATTTTCCTACAGCCACCTCAATAAAAACTGACAAAAAAGTATGACAAGCATGGCATAGAGGGAAAAGGCTGAGTAGTTGTAATTAACTGGAATAAAATGACTTTGACGTGAATGCCTGTAAACATATATTTCTCTTAGTCCTTCTTTTATGTCGCTGTCATGCTATTGTCTTCTAGCACTCGCGATTTTCTTCTCTCACTCTCAAAAGTGCTGCCATTTGTCATGTCTCAGCGCCCCAACCCCTCCTTTCTTGGCCACTTTCCATCTTTCTTCAGTTAATCGTGGACTCAAACAATCTGGGCAGGCTCCCTTTGCTCCAGATGGTGGTGTTTGTGCACCGGTGCTCAATGCGGTTGATCGGGGGGAATGTTTGCGTATCAGTGACGTGCTTTGGTGTGAGACTCAGTGGTCCCAAAGTGCTTTGCTCACCAAAGTTCTCCACAGAAGTTCTCAGTGCACTTCTCCTCACCATCACCACGTGGTGTGACAGAACTCGCACCACTCATGAAAGGAGTTTTATTAGTCAATTAGTTTGAGTTTGAGTTTGAGGAGGTGGGGGTTATAGATAGCCAACTGCTAGAAACGGATGGGGGTTCACATTTCTCTGTGAAGGTGAGAGAAGCAGCGAGAGAAGGAGAATTAATATAGCTCATGCATACGTGCATATTCCATACTGTATGACATCAACCCTGCACCAACAGACAGAAAGAGGTGAGAGGGAAGCGAAATATTTGAGGCATATTTTGGGATCAGTCATCATTGCTGGCATTTACATGATTCAACTATCCAAAGGCACTCACAAGTCGACACACACATAGTCACTCAGTCAACACAACACTCCTCCAAACACCTTAGAGAAAACCCAGAGGAAAGAGGCGCTTGCACCATTACAGCTGAGCAAATGGGCTCTAAATTAGAGTGTCACACTAGAGATGCTTTACCACCCTCAGAAGACATGAGAGAACATCGCACCACAACACCTTCAGGCGAAATAGCAGAAACACAGAATATAAAGTAAGAAGGTTTGGGAATCAACCATTAGAGGAACAGAAGGAAACAATGCTGAGAATGGATGTCCGTTCAGCTCTTTCTCCAACCAAGATCAAAACCATTGGTAGTAAAAAGCAACATGTACAACATTCCCTGAAACCATTACACCCCCAGCACCAGTCTGTATCAGCCTGGTATACCTAACAGAATGGCCACTGAGTGCATGTTTATATCTTTAATTCACTGGAGTTAAAAAGATACATAATAAATTTGTGATGTTTTAGTTGAAAGAATGATTATTGATTCCATTATCCTTAATTGCTTGCCCTGGTCAGGGTCCTGGCAGCCTGGAACTTATCTCAGTCATGGGGTGCTAGGCTAGGAGACAGCACCCTGGAAAGGACATTGATCCATCACAGGAGTGGATAGGGATCAGAAAATCTGTTGTTTTACTGTACCAGATCAGTGTATTCTATCCTTTTAACATGCAGTAAGTACTGTTTGTTTTCAGTTTAATTTCATTATTGGGTTAATGTCATTCTCAAGATCTTATTGCAACACAACTATGGTGGGTGTAATGTGAGTTACTTATGTTAAAATATTCACCTTCTGATCTACTGGTTATTTAGCCATGTTTTTTATATTTGAATATATTTATACGTTTCTTAAACTGGCAGTAAACTTTCCCTTAAGACTTTGGCAATTTTTTGTTAAAACAAAAAGAAAAAATTAAGTATCAAAATGAAAATACATTAAAAAATTCTGCAAAACAGAGAGGAGCATACTTCACATTTTTCCCGTGTGTCTATTTCAAGGAGTAACCTAGTGAGGCAGTGATGAGCAGACTTATGAGATGTGTAAGACTTACACTCCACAATACTATAATAAGATAACATAATACAAGTTAAATACCCTACTGGCTGAAATCTCCAGAAAGGAAAAGCCCCAAAAAGCTTAGAGAAGTAGGACACAACCTTCAAAACTCCTTTTAAATTCAAAACAGACTGTAGATAACAAAAAACACCATAACAAAACTACCCTCCAAAACTCCCCATCTCAACCTGAAAGTCTAAATTTATAGCAAATCGGTATGGTTTGAATGACTACAGTTAGTGCTTCCATTCTCTGAGGCTCCTTCTCTGCATGTTTCCCTCACTTCAAGGGACTGGTAGTGAGACTGAGGTTGCCACTGGTGACCAGACCCGTCATCAGCCTATTTGTGTATTTCGAACAGAGTAGTTAATTATAGATGGTCAGTCTATATACAGAGCTAATGGCTCCATTGCCTCACCATGGGAGGCGTCTCATTAGATGCACCTTTCCAGGCTGTGCTGCTGCTGCTGATATCACGCCTACTGTTCATGGTCTGCACAAACCCTCATTTGCGATCCTACACACTGCCTTATAGTCTAAAAATAGCTAAAGGAGCAAGAGGCACATTGCTTCTCCTTGTGCTCTGTCTGCCAGCAGGGCTTGTCCTCAGTTGCGTCACAGGGGCCCCCAGGGGTGATATTAGGGCTCATCTGCTTGATGCTTTGAGCACCCCTCCATGGACCTGTTTCCAGTTATAAATACATACAAAACTGTGAAAGACAGTGAGGTCTGGACTGTACATATCTGGGAAGTGTCAGTTTCATAAATCTAACCAGAACATAAATAAGGCTATTACCAGTCCATTTCCAAATCCATTTCTGTTTGTTGCCCAAAAAATAAAACTCCAATAACTATGACAGCACCACACTACATAAATGATTCACCAACTAACTTGTAAAGTGATATTCCATTCCATTAGGAATTTTATTTGTTAGGCTCAAGAGATTCAACACAGTAACATTAATATAAGTACAGTTTATGCATTTATTCTTTCCTCTTTTCTCACACCATTCCCATAGTTCCACTACTCTAATATACTTTAGTTGTCATCATTGCACTGTTTACCCATTTTCAAGCTTGTTTCTTTCCCTTAACTGCAGTTTTTCCCTCATTCTCTCAATTCTCTTTCCATTCTATTTGCCGTCTGTGTTTTGTTTAATCTTTTAATCACTGTGATTAAGTTAGTGCTGGATAAATTGCTATAGCCTTATCATTTGTTTTCTCTTCTTTCTTTCTATTTCTTAAACCAGTTTTTTGCTGCAGAAAAAAAATCAAAATTAAAAACAGCCCTGAGTTTGCCTCCATGTTCTCTGTGTTTCCTGTTAATGTATGATGCAACAGATCTATGCTTTTTCAAATCATTAAACTCCTCAGTTTAATGATGTTAAACCTGTGTATTGGTTTTCCTGTATATCATTTCCTCAAAGCTATCATCTTATCAAACAACGCATGTCCTGGGAAATGTCTCCTTTTTCCGTTTTGTATTTACCATTATTTGTGGACAAATTAAAATGATCTTGTTTTGTTTCCTTTCATCATTATCTTGCCTAATACAGAGCTAAGATGTGATGACAATTCAGTATGGTGGACTCAGTTAATTTACATAGAGAACTATTTTTGGCCACCAAAAGCATTTAATATATTTTATTACTCATATCTGTTTCATAGGTGCCATCACAAACTCTGCATACATTGCACTTTGGAAATATTTAGTTTGGGCATTCGTGATGGTACAGCAATATGATTGGAAATGACTGTAGTATTGTGTTGCCCCCCTGTGGAATTATTTAACAACAACTCATTTTAACATTTATTTTGAGAAATCATACAGTAATTTTTCTCACACGTTATTCTGTTCATCTTTATGCTTCCAAGCACAGTTTTACAACAGAAATAGAAACTATAATACAATAAAAGCCAAATGAAAAGTAAAACAAATAAGCTTCAAATTTTTATTCACTCACTTTCCTTACAGTCATGGTAATCTCAAAATAAAATAGCAAATATTACAAAAATTGTTTCAGGCATAGAACAGATTCACAGCACATCTTCTCAGTTTCCATATACAGAGATAGAAAAGTACCATTTTATCCAAAATGAACATGTGTATTATGTAAACATATGTCCAAGTGTACGTATTTGCATTTCAGAGTCCATGTAGAACATCAAGGCAAAAAATCTTGAACAAAGAAAAGAATAATTCAGATGTCAGTAGTTCCTCGCTCAAGATGAAGAACACAAAATATCAACAAAAATAGGAAAGCAAGCAAATTTACATATTCCAAAACACTACTTAACAGAATTAGAATTTTACAAGATCTGCATAATTATGGCAATGAATTATAATTAATTCAACAAAAATCTAACTTACAATTACATGCAGACATTACATACATCAATTAATATTAATCTTAATGTTAGTAATAACAGTTTGGAGTGAAAATTACAAAAGTTTTCTACATATCTCACATTTGTTAAGTCCATTCTAATATGATTGACAATGGTAAAGGGGTATGGCCACATTTTCTTATGTTTCATCATTTCATTGTGCCCACTTTATAAATGAATAAACTGCATGCATTCAACAAAAGGCATTTTTCACAAATAGAAAGAGATGCAGCAAAAGTAAGTGTCCATATATTGCATTTATATGTTGTCAGTGTCAGGAGTCAGCAGTAAAGTTTTGATGGACCCAGGTGCATAATTTATTATAATAACTTGGTCAAAGTGTACACATTGGTAATCATGCAGCAAAGAGATACAATTGTTTTCATGTGAACAAACATAGACAAAGGCAACCAGGAGCAATGTTACACTACAGATGACAACAATGACTGTCTCTAGATTCCACAAACTCGATCTGCATTGATGCTGCTCTTATGCTGTTGTTCCTGATTGTTGTGCCTGGGAAGTGTTACGTGAAGGGTGGCCTCCTTCTAGGACCTGTGTTGCCAAACGGTGTGCAAAATACAGTCTTCATCCTATCTCTTTCAGTGACAGGTACCTGATTGTAAGGAGATCCAAAGCGGTGAACTAATGAGCCCCCAGAAGTGCATCTAAGGAGTCCTCAATATGTGGCAAAGGGACGGCATCCTGTTCAGCTGTCGGTAGTCGACACACATGCACAAGCTGCTGTCCTTTTTCTTTACCAGGATTATGGGAGAGGCATAAGGCCTACTACTTTCCCGAATAACCTTTGACTCCAACAACTGGTAGATATGAGTCTCCGCAGCCTCGTACTTGAAAGGTGGAATACGCCTGTTTCTCTGTCTTACTGGGATATTGTCCAGCAAAGGGATGTCATGAGGAATTAGGTTGGTACAGCCCAAGTCGCCTTTGTGAGCCAAAAACACAGAGGCATCCTTCAGCAATGAAGATCTCACATGACTCTGTTCTTGCTCTGACAACGCTGACAACTCCAAAGCATTGCGAAAAAACAGTGGCGCTGACACCCTCCCGGACCTCAGTAACACCCAGTGGTAGATTTTTAATGGTCACAGGGCTCAAAGTGCCAATACAAGTACGGGGATACAGTTCAGTATCAACTGCCCCCACACTGACTAACAGAACATAGGCGATTCCTCTTACTACCCTGACAAAGGCAGGAGATGCCAAAAGCCCAGCTGGGAGGCCAGTTTCTGCTGGCTCAAAAATCACCATTTTACTGGCCTCAAAATGATTCTGGGAGCAAGTGGTAACAACCACACTCATTGTACCAGCAGGAACATGCACAAGTCTATCTCCCCAGACCCTTACGCTAAAGAAATGGTCCTGGGGTTGTTGTTGCGTCTCTGCCTGATGGCACTGCTGCAACACCTGTTGTCACTGGCTGGCTGCTTGCTTTACCACAGGCTCTTCAAATATATCTACCCCATGCTGGTTGTACAACTCTTATATAACATTCCCTAATGACATTCATGCCCAACACACCTGGCACTGTGGAAAGAGTAGTAAGAGGATCTTTAATGACCAAACCACCCTGCTTTGGAACCTTCTTTCCAAATACCTCTACATTCAACTCCAGATAACCTATATATGGAATCTCCAGCCCATTAGCAGCGCAAAGCTGCAACCAATGGCAAGAGAGAACTTTCTCTGGGCCCCATGGTTTAAAATGTTCCATGAAAAAAGGCTCAGTTATTGTGGATACCATAAAGCCAGTATCCAACAGGCATGGAACTGATTGTCCACCAAGTGTGATAATAACATGGGGACAGGAGGCCAAAAGAAGAGCCCTAAAATTGGCGCAGGATGAAAAAGTAGCGGCTGAGCCAATACGACCCCCCTTCTATACTGTGGCTCGGCAGAACAGAGGGTTTTAGTTTCCCAACCACTGGGAGGTAGGCTGGAACCGTGGCATCAGAAGGTGGAGCTCCTGGAGCAAAGGGGTCCTAACTGGAGGGTGAACACGTTCACCATCACACTCTCTAGCATAATGGTCTGATTGTTGACACCTCCTACAAATAATTGACCCCCTCGGGTTGTCTTGAGAATCCTGGGGCTGACGGTGTAACATGTTGCCACTACATGCAACTTCATTAAGCTGCTCTTGCTGCTTCCGCAATATATCCTTAAGCTCAGCAAACTCCGATCAGGGAGCTGCAGGTTTTCAGGGACCCACAGTGTAATCCATATGCAGAAGCAGAATAATGCCGATGTCTGCTATCCACACATACCCTCTTGCTCCCAGCGAATAGGACTTTGTGAATATGTCTGTCATTAACAAAACGTTCTCTAGCCCATTCCAAGAAAGCTCCAACAGTGTAAAGTCAATAGCCAGGATCTGGTTAGTTTTTGCTGCCATGAGATGGCCCATAAAAGTCTGTGTTTGGGGCCGCACATCCTTAGCAACTGAACAGAGATCACATTGTTGACAGTACCTCTTGATGTCTGAGGACATACCGGGCCAATAGCACCTCTGCCTAACCAACTCCATGGTATATTTGATCCCCAGATGACCATGCATGTCATGTAGCTGATGCAATAATTCATTCCTTAATGAAACTGAAAGCAGTAACTGGAGCACTTCCTTGCCCCCATCAGAGCAGCAGTACCTCCAATACAGGACGTCTTCCTCTTCGACCACTCTAGTCCACTGTTGTAGAAGCTAAGCTGCTGAAGTATCCATAAGCATAATAGCATAATGGCCTGATTATTGACACCTCCTACAAATAACTGACCCCCTCATTTTGCCTTGAGAATCCTGGGGCCAACTGTGTAACATGTCGACACTATGTGCAAGTTAGTTAAGCTGTTCTTTTCTTTTCTCTTTAAGAAACAGTTGTTGCTAGAGACCTGAGACCGCCATCTGTAATGAGGTGCTTCAGCTTTAGGCCTTGAACACTGCTTTGAACAACTGTAATATGTTGTTCTTCCTTCTCCTTTCTCAAACTGGAAAGTTTCTTTAATTTTTGATTAATGTACACATCATGTTTTGGAATGTTTATGTCATTGTGTCTTAGCATGAGGTCATATGTATTTGATCCTTAACGAATAAAGAGATGTTTATGGTTACCTTGGCTGTATTTCTTTTTCTTCTTTTTACTAGTTCAAAGGTCAAAAGTGTAGAAAGCTTCTTCCTTGCATAAAAAGTATTTGGGCTCAATGTCCACTTCAATAACATACCTGTTTGTTAGTTTGTTTTCAGTATTCAGGACTTCAACAAATCGAGGTGGTCTAATGCATTTTGCCACAGTCACTTTGTGCTTGTGCTCAAAAATCTTGCTGCTTATGAAGTTCTGATGTGCTACAATATATTTCTCTTTGCTGTCAACATTGACACCTGCATCATCAATGTCAGGTCACCTGTGTGATGATGATGATGATTCCAGTATCAGTCACTCCAAAATGAATGGTTCCATTTGAATGGGGGTTTAGACATCCAGCTGCATGCCATACTGTCTCCTCTGTGAACTTTATCAATTTTTCTTCATCTGTTCCACCTGTTAGAGCCTTGAACTGCATGGCTCTATTAGATTTAAGGGTCCAGACTCAGGCAACAGCAGCTGACGGTTCAACACATATCTGTGGCTGCTATGAAAACAATTAAATGAGTGTGGTAGACAGGTACTTTTTTTCTTCTCTGTGCCACTGCCAGTAGATCTAGGTATATCGGAAGACTTCTCAAACAGTTCTTTTAGCTTGCTAATGATCAGTTGTGCACGTCCAGGCTTTATTCTAATATCCTCCAGTTTTCTTTCGGTAAGCAACTTCAGCATATCCCCTCAATATTCTGCTTCATATAGTTTAGCAGCATTTGCTTCCCCTAGTTTTAGGTCTTCCAGGACCCAGTCCCTTACTTGCTCCCTTGTCAAACTGTCCACTTCATTTTGCATTTTAGATGTCATCTTGAAAATTTATGTACCTCCTGAAAGAGAACATGAAAACCTAAAGGAAGACTTACTTTAAAACAAAAAGTAGGTTTCCCTGAAAAAAGTGAATATTTAGATTATCATACAAAAAATATTTGCAAATACAATGACAGCATAATTATATAATGAATCCATGAATCCTCAAGAAAGATATAGTGAAAACATAATATTGTACTTACTCATATTTTCCAATGAGGATCTTTCTTGTGAACTCATATCCTCTAATATTAAACAGCCAAAATAAGCTATTTGTTTGCAGATATCTTAAAGAAAATGAAAAACTACACCTGCAAATATCACAAATGCCCTTTGTGTCATATGAGTATAATGGCTTTATGATGGACTGGTGTCCTTTCAAAGTTGTAGGCTGCTCCGGACCACCGCATGTCACGTGTAACTTCCAAATTTCCAAAAGTTAATTCAGAACTGAAATTAATCACACTTTGTCCCATCAACAGGGACTGCTCTTTTCCCTCAAATATACGATCGCACCAGTCCTTTTTCGCACCCTGCATACGCTAAAATCAACAACTCATCTTGGCACCCCTCTTGCACCAGCTTGGAACCGTCCATCTTGACACCTTGGGTACGTCGGATTGGAACAGTCTGGCTTCCTGTGGAGAAAGCGCGCAGGTTCGCTGCGTGCCCGCAGTTCCGGAATGGCGACTCGTACTAAAACAGGTAATACGATTCCCAAGTGCTACTTTGCTATAACTGTAGAAGCAGACCGGTTAAACCTGATGCGCCCAATTTAAACCTGTTTTTAATGGACTCGCTAGCAAGTTACTTTTACGTGTTTCGTATCTCAGCCTTGTTGCATAACAGTAGAGTCGTATTCGCGCGGTGGCCATTATTAAAGAATAACATGTAAAGTTGGTTCTTTTCACATATTAACTTGTGTTCAGTTTGCTTTGAACCTCTACATATTTTCAGGAAACACCGATTAAACCTGTGTATGAAGTTGGCACACATTTATCAATTCTTTATTTATTTCATCCCTCAGAACTACTGAGTAGCTCCTGCTAAGAGTCTCAAACGTCGTTTATTTCAGACCCATTTCTCTATGGATCCAATAAAAAATATATTATGAATTTGGTATTTAAACACCACATCTGTAGGCAGCTTTAGTGCTTTAACCCAACGACATGATGGAATTAAATAAACAAGTCAGGCTTTTATAATCCTGCATAACCTCCCTCTTGTGTGTTCTCATTGTGTGTCTTTTTCATCTACATGTCACGGTGTGTTTCTTTGCATGTCCCTGTATGTAGCTGGCAGGCAAAAGCGGAAGGCACCTGCTGGGCCTGTGGCAGAAGAAGCCCCAAACCCGAAGAGCAAGAAGAAGGGGGAAGATGACCCAGAGAAAGGGCAGGGCCAAAGGGTTGTCATTGAGCACTGGTCAGTGTAAAAAGCCTGTGCTCCCATCACTGCTCATCTAGAAACACCATTCACCTTTTCTATGAAGTACTAGTTGTTTTCTTCATCAAAGAATTGTATGCAAAACTCCTTACAGTATCCTTGCTCCTTACAGCTTTGACCACTACGTTACCCGTTGGTACAACTTGTATTGCATTCAGCAATATGTTGGCAGGAAGTGTAAAGTGTTGAATTAATTACAACTGTTGATTTAAATCAGTTCTTTTTCTATCCTTTGGAGCACTTAAATAATTGGACAAAAAACTAAGAAACCTATCTTTAAAATGTCTGTAAATAAATATAGAAGAAATATACTGTGAATGACACAGTTAGGTGATAGATAGAAGTAGTTTTATTTTTAATTGATTTATTTAGTGTTATTTTCAGGACAAGCTTGTGAACCCTCAGAAGCCTATTCTCAAACCTCCAAACAGACTTTGGACCCCAGATTAAGAACTTCTGGTTCAAATGTTCTTTTATTTACATACTGCTCTGGATAAAAGTGATCAGTATGGTTTAGTATTGTTTTCTCTTGATGTTGTAGCAAAAGCTGACGAGTGTATAGCCGTCATGCGGAGGGGCTGAGAGAAGCTCTGGAAGCAGCAAACACTGACGTCAAGGTGCAGATTAACCCTGAAAAGCCCCGGCGCAACAGCTTTGAGGTCACTCTGTTTAGTGAGGGCAAAGGTGGGTGAATCACTGAGGAGTCAAGACAGTGATGGACATGGTTGTTGAATTCTAAAGATTGGAGACTGATCATATTTACCTGGTAGAGGACATCAAGTATTATAGCAGTAGGCACCACAGCCTGGTGTTTTTGGTTGCGAGTTTTAATCTCGCTCAACCTGCCTGCAACCCCGGATTTATGGCACTTAACCTGAATTCCTCCTGTAAGAATATAAATAATTTTTAAATTGCTTTGCCTAAAGGTGTCAGACATGAAGTAATAATAAGTATGCAAACTGAGTACTTTATGTCATCTAATGAACTCATGGCAAAAGCACTTTAAATGAGATAACTATATCTGAAGCTGAAACATATGTCATCTGCCTTGTTTTACCAGAAGGGTCTTCACATGAAGATACAAAGCAAATGATATCCATAAAAGTACTGTTTTATAGCACATTATTCCATTGTTTTTGACAAGTCAAATTTGTCAGAACATGCAACGAGAAGGAGAATCCTAGATAAGGAGACTCGGGTGTAAGTTTTATGCTACACTAACCATCATATTTCCTTTGCTGCAGAGGTTTGTCTTTGGTCTGGCATAAAGAAAGGTCCCCCTCGTAAGCTGAAGTTCCCAGATCCTGCAGTTATTGTGTCTGCTCTACAGGAGGCACTGAAGAGCAAGTAAAGTTTAATCCACTGTAGGTAAGAGCACACTTTGCACATCATATACACAGTTAAGAGTTTGACTGGATATGAAAACGGACAGTTTCTTTTGTAAACACACATTCGTTGTGTTCACACATTGAAACACAGTGCCAGAAGAGCCCAGTTAGCACTCAGTATGCATTCCTAGAAAGTTGAGTGCTAACTGCAACAGCAGGTGACAGGGATAATTTAATGTTATCGTATTAGATAGGTGCCTGATAAGTGTGATACATTTGCATGCACGTACATAAATGCACAGATACGCGCATGCACAAAAATGACTTTCGGTTGTCACATAAGAAAATATGATGTACATGTTCTGGAAAAATGAAAAAAAGAAAGGATCCAAAGCTGCTTCTGGTTGCATGGTAGAAAGAAACATGCTACCATACACCCATGAATTGTGTGCATCAAGTCATGGAACCAGGGCAAGTGGTGATGGCACAAAAAAGTGCAGAGAATAGCCCAGCACTCAGAGCACTTGGCAGGAGTTTCAGAGAGAAGTGAGAACAAGGATTACTGTAATTCTAACTACAAAAAAGGAGATGCACAATGTAGAGTGCATGTGTCCCATAATACAATACATAATGAACCAGTGCTAAATAGGGTAGCATTAAGCAGCTTAAGTGGTATTGATAATATTTTTGTCATGGAATGAGTAACACAGTCTATCCTTGATTTAGTAGACCTCAGTTTTACAGATTTCAGACTTTAGGAACAGTTTTATAAGCATTCCACAAAAAAATGTAAAACTGTAAGTATGGGGGGGGACTTTTTAAACATAATGTAATGGAAAACATAAATATATTTAAAAATTTACTTATTGGGGGTTTTTTGTTTTGTTTTTTTTTGAGAAAATAACTTTAATACATGGAATTTTTTCTTTCAAGTTTGATACTTTGTTTTTAAGAACTATTTAACCATCTCCATGAAGGAACAACGCCCTCTAGACCCCCTATAGCAGCATTCTGACTATCATATCGGCACTTTTTCCACTGCTTTCTACAGATTGTTTACTGTACTGTGTATGTTTAATTTACTGATTTTATTTAATTTTATATTGCACATTATATTAGTTTGTTAAAATGTTCATATTGTACATAGTGCATTACTCTAACAGCACTATAGTTTAAAAAAAAAAAAAAAACACGGGATTTTCCAGACTTCTGCCATATCTAGCCACCTTCTCCACATATAGGCTGAAAAATGGAGGCTAGACTGAAATGATATGCAAGCCTTGTGTTGAATATAACCTGTTGTCTTCTGTCCTGTTTTTCATAGCCAGTCATCTTTGGAGGTGCTTTGCTGGGAGCCTAATGATGAGGAGTGACAAATGGGGAAACTGCCCAGTTATTCCTTTGATGTTTCTGCCCCAGGCATTGGGCCTGGATGATTGGCATTGGTTACTTTTATTTTAGGACTTTAAAAAGATGTTTTAAATGGCTGTCCTGGTAAAATTCTGAAATGGTGATATTCTTTTGTTCATGGAAAATAAAAGTATTCTGCTTGTAGACTTCTATTTTATTCATAAATTTAACACTGCAGTGGTTGTAAGGTTCATTCTTGGTGAGTATCTTGCTTGATTACCAGTTTTAAATTTTACTAGCTTCTATCAGTTTTATACAACTTTAGTGAAACATCAAAACAATGCTACAAAAGTGGGATTGTCATAATTCTTACTTATCACATAGTCATTTAACATTTATGGAAATCTTATGGAAAGCTTAACTGGTAGCAGTATATAAGGTACCATCATTTGTATAAGAAATTTGACTACCTCTAGATGTGTTGTTTATCTTTGCTAATGGCAGCTTTTGAAATTTTATATTCTCACGTGCATTTTGAAGTTAAATCATGTTCCTTTTGTCAACAAAAATATTTTAAAAGGAGCCCTGGTCAAGAATTAAGGAGCATCAAACACAAATATGAATTTAAGTGTGACATATTTGTCACAAACCTGTAAGAAACGTGAATCGTCAGAACTGTAGCAGTAATTTTTATATACCCAAGACAAAACAAGGATCTAGTTTGGTTTGTAAACGTCATCTTCCCGAGACGATTGATGCGTCATTGCCATGTGACTTGGTTTCATGGTGATGATGTCCTCTACGTGCGACGGAAGCTTGTGCAGCATTTGGTATCGTCCCACATCTTTTGAAGTGTGTGTTAAGTCCTGCAGGCAGCGTGTTTCCTAAATTCAAGTAAGTAAATAGCATTAATCCTAAAGTTAATGCACGTTTTTATATTGTATGAAAGCAAATAAAGATAGTGCAGCATATCAAGGGATCTTTTGGGACTCGTTTATTTCACTAAAGGTGTATTGTTTTTAGCCCGACTATCCAGAACATCCAATTGTGCATTTTATTTTAGCTTAAATTTTGATCATTGTGCAGTAATAAGTTTGATTTTAAATCATATTTATGAGAGGTCCACCACTTTAGTTGTTGACGAAGTCTTGGATTTTACAGAGAATAAGCTTGTTATTTGTTTTGAAACCTGAAATTCGACCTGTGGAGACGTGGTGTTTGGGATAGAAGTTGAGAACTAACAACAACCAAAAGTCAACAACAGGCTGGTTTGGGTGCGCATTGTGTCTAGTTTTTCTTCTTTTATTGTGGGCATTCAGCACACATTCAGAACCTATTTAACAGCTGCAGGTGACATGCTCAATGCGTTGAAAATGGTGAATACAGTCAGTGGTTCAAACACCCATTAAAAATATAATGGTATGTTTAAGCATTGTGCATTAATTAAATTATCCGTGGAAACTGGGCCATCTTTGCTTTCTAAATTTTCTCTATATTTTTTAACATTTTCTCACTTGAAAAGCATTTCTTTAATAAGAGAAGTTTTCCTGAAACAAAGGTTTAGGAAAAACGAGCATTTTAAACGGCATGATATCTGTAGCTTGTCCACTGCAAAGCAATTGCACACACCTTCACTCACACATGCACACAAAAGGCAATTCAGTCAGCAGTTTGTTAAAGACTTCCAAACGTGAAGAATATACAAAACGTAAGCAGAATAAACTGGGTATGATCCCCCTGCCCTGGACCTTTGATGCACCATCATTATCTGCTGTACCACTGTGTTTATTTTTATTATGTTATCTAAGGTGACTTAGTACTAAGGTATCTGATGATACACCCCGCAGTATTAAGTCTCATTCAAAATATATGGACAAGTACTGTTGTAACATCACACGCTCTGTATATACATGTGTTATATTCCTGTTCTTTCTCTCTGAAGTCATGGCAACAGAAGGTCCGGAGAAGCCAGGTGAAGAAGGAGCTGTAGCTGCTGGGGGTTCAGCGGGAGGCAGTGTGCGCTTTGAACTGGAGAAAGAGACAGAATTACGATTTGAGGTGGAATCTGGGGAGAAGGTTCAACTGGAGTTACTGTCTGGTCTGGCTGAGGTCTTTGGTTCAGAGCTGACACGGAACAAAAAGTACACTTTTGGATCTGGGTCCAAAATCGCTGTGTTTACCTGGCATGGCTGCACTGTATCGTTGACAGGAAAAACAGAGGTTTGAAATGTCATCTAACCATGTGATTCAGTAGTTTATTATACATGCATTTTTCATTTGTATTATTTAATTTAGTTTGGTCTGAGTTTGGTTTGTTTTAGATCCATGATTCCCTTCTCTTACTCTCAGGTGGCTTATGTGTCACGAGACACCCCCATGCTGCTATACTTGAATACTCATGCAGCCCTGGAGCAGATGAGACAACAGGCTGAGAGAGATAATGAAAGAGGACCCAGGGTATGCGTTTGTGTGTCTTATTTTCTAATTATTTGTGTGTGTGAGGTGCATTAACAGCCACTTCCCCTCAGAACTATACTTTGTGGTGTGTTATTACAACTCAGCATGATCTACAGCTTCCCTTCTGCCCCAGGTGATGGTGGTGGGCCCCACAGATGTGGGCAAGTCAACTGTGTGTCGCCTGCTCCTCAGCTATGCTGTGCGGCTGGGTAGGCGGCCCACACTAGTAGAGTTGGACGTGGGGCAGAGCAGTGTAAGTTTAAGGATTTTGTATTACTTGGGAAATTCAGCTGTTTCCAACATCTTCCTGTATGTGTAGCTTCACAGTGATAGCAGAATCATTCATCATGATGAATATTAATGTATGGTCTAAGGCTCTGTTTGTCACCTGTATCCCCTTCAGGTGTCAGTCCCCGGTACGGTGTCAGCTCTGTGCATTGAGCGGCCGGCTGATGTGGAAGAAGGCTTCTCTGTCCAGGCACCCTTAGTGTACCACTTTGGTTCTACTTCACCAGGCACTAACATCAAGCTGTATAACAAGGTGTGAGTCTAGGACCCCTCTTTTAACCACTGTAGTTATTCACATTATAGCCAAAAGCAGGGTGTCAGATTACAGTCACTTTAAATGTTTAGTTGTATTTGTTTAATCTGCTTTTTTCTTTTTCTAAAACTGTCTTTTTTTAATTTTGAAATGTTAAGGAATTATAGGTGAACAGTTAGCATAAGACCTGGGTTTAAATCCCATCTCCTGCTGTAGTTCCCGTGAGAAATTTAACATAAATTGATACAATAAAAATTACCCACCACATTAAATTGGTAAATAGATCTAAGTAGCTTTGGGTACAAAGTTTACACTTCAACTCACTTTGGAGACAATATTAGATAAATGAATAAATAATGATAAAATTGAGTCTGTAAGACAATTATCTCAGTGACTAGGTGTAAGTTAATTGATTCATACTTTAAAAAGTTTTGATGATATAGATACTTTAATTTGTCCCCCCCCCAGCTGACCTCCTGCCTGGCTGAGGTGTTCTCCCAACGCTGCGAGGTGAACAGGAAGGCCAGTGTGGGTGGCTGCGTCATCAACACCTGCGGCTGGGTGAAGGGCTCTGGCTATCAAGCGCTGGTACATTGTGCCTCTGCGTTTGAGGTGGATGTGGTTCTGGTTCTGGACCAGGAACGGCTATATAATGAGCTGAAGCGGGACCTGCCATACTTCGTCAAGGTGGTGCTGCTGCCCAAGTCCGGTGGCGTTGTCGAGCGCAACAAGGACTGCCGCAGGGAGGCGCGCGATGAGAAGATCCGGGAGTACTTTTATGGTTTCCGGGGCATCTCCTTCTACCCACATGCCTTTGATGTGCGCTTCTCGGATGTGCGTATCTATAAAATCGGGGCTCCCTCCATCCCAGACTCCTGTCTGCCACTGGGGATGTCCCAAGATGACACACAGCTCAAACTGGTTCCGGTGACTCCAGGGAGAGACTTGACCCATCATGTCCTGAGTGTGAGCTGTGTTGAAGATGAGGGGACCGAGGCTGCTGCCAGTGGGCCTGGGGGCAAGAGGAGAGGGATCTTGGAGAGCCCTGTGTGCGGCTTCATTGTGGTGACAGCTGTGGATACCCAAGCCCAAGTGATGACTGTTCTGTCACCTGCCCCACGCCCCCTGCCCCGACACACGCTGCTCATCATGGACATCCGCTTTATTGATCTGAAGTAGTACGTACTGAAAAAGAACAGAAACAAGAGTGGGCTCATATTCAGGGTAAACTGTTAAGTTTAACTATTCTTTAGAAGTTGGGTGATAAATGATTCACTGAATTGGATGGCATTTTTTTCCCCTGCAATAAGAGTTTTTCAGGTGCATTTTAGTTTTTATTTTTGTATTTTCTGATTAATAACATTTTAACACATTCTTAAGATTTTTTTAAACTATATTGCTTAGCAGGTGCTTTTATTGAATGACACATCTTACAGTTTTAACTTTTCCCATATAGTTGGGTGTTTACAAAAACAAGTTTAAGGTTTATGTCAGTACAACTGCAGTTCTTTTCCTTGGATTTCAGCTGTTATCTTTTGTTACAAATGGTGAATCATTTCAACCTGTCACTGATGTATGTATGCTGAAAAGCCTGAAAGTTTTCATTGAATGGTTGATAAAGGTGCCAAATCTGCAAATTATAGAATAACATATCTGGTTGGGATCATTTATATTTAAATTTAATTTTCACACTGAAAGAGCTTCAGGCTGAATCTCATTTATCGGGTTCAGTGAAATACAGTATGCATTATCTGATTTGAATCTTGAATCTGCTTTTGTCCTTTAATTTCTTTAGTGCATAAAAGAGTTTAATGTTTTTTTAATTATAAGTTTCACCAGGCTTTGTAAGTTCTACTGTGGTTTTGTGCACAGGGGACTAAAACCTTGTATAATTTTGTGAATCAGCAGATCTCACCTCTGTTTTCCAAGTTTGGACGTATCACAGAACAGCTTCTTGGAAGACCTTTTGGTTACCTGTCAGTTGTGGCATTAAACTGGTGTGACAAGGGTGCAAGAGACATACTATGTTTAAGTAAAACAGCAGGACCAAATATTTATTGTAAAACAAAAAAGAAAGGCAGTTATTGTATTCTAAACAGTGTTTTCCTAGTGGTACTGTCTAACCTTGGTGTGATTGCAGAAAGGTGCATGTCAAGGCACAATCACAATAATTATTAAAACTGCAGGAAAAGTTTTGTAAAACAGAATGGAAATGGCAACGAACCTTTATAATTCTACAAATAACATTTGTGTAAAAGTTTTTTTGTGTCACCTGTATGTAAAAACAGAATGAAGAGTATTAAAGGAGAAGCTGGCAGCTGTCATCTTTCTCCTTGGTCCTGCACTCATCTCGTGCGGTAGTGACTGAATTGAGCCACCAGAGGGAGCCACAGCCAAGTTTCAACATGTTGTGCTATATCACTGATTTGAGGTTTATATTTATTCTTGTTTATTCATGTGTAGGCCTATAGTGATCTAGAGTCTGTCCTGGACAGATGTGGTGAAGAGTTCACCCTGGATGGATGTATCACAGGGACTCACATACTCATTCACACACATGCAGTTTAGAGTGACCAATTTTCCAGAAATGCACATCTTTGGACTGTGGGAGGAAACAGTCAAACAGGGAGAATATGCAGGCAGAGCTGGATTTGAGCCCCATAAGCTACCTATGTGGTGCATTTCTATTTAGCTCAACTACAAGATAGTGTGTCCTAAGTGGGCTTTATTATAACAAACTTGAATGGAAGCAGTGAGCAAGGAAGGATGTGTCAGGACTGGGTGTTCCTGCTGTAGAACTGAGGGGAAAAATTTTAAAATAGTTATTGTTCCTTATGAGTTACACATGATTTACTGCATGTTTGCTCTATGCACGTTATAGAATGACAACACCTTTTTCAATTTTTTTCCACACCTTTCTTTCACATTCTTCTTCACATCCAGAAAAATGGATGATAATAATCATAACAATAATACAAACTATTGGTCGGCTTATTTACACAGACAGATGATTTCCAGATATTTGGACAATACTTGGAAACAAAAACTTGTTAACTTGGCTTTGTTCAACCCTCACTGACAACCCCTTTTACCAAAGTTTCTTAGGCTTTAAAGAGTTTTGTTTAACAGATAATTTCTCTCGTTAGTTTTTGCTTCTTATGAGTTACAAATAACATTGTACTTTTAACTATGCATGTATTTATAACAAGCTTAAAAACACTTCATTTTTAAAATAAAACATTTTCAATTTCTTGATACCTAACAAATGTATATTATTATTATTTTTTAAATTATTATTATAGACACTGAAGCACTAGACGTTAAACTAAGAAGCTTGACTCAGCATGTAACGCCAATCCATTGCAAGGCGAAATAATAATAATATAACCCATCAGTCAGCACATTTACGCAATGCCTTGGGACCTGTGAATAAGGACCTGGATCTATGATAAAAGTTTTAATAAGTCTTGATGTGCCAAACGGGCTCGCAACATAAAATAACCATCAATGACTGTCACCCTGGTGGAAATACTCCTTCCTCCGGTACCTGAGAGCGGAGCGCCGAAAACGTCACTTAAAGGATTATGCGGATCAGGGAGCCTAGTAGGCGGGATTTGGGTCACCGTCCGCGACTCTGCTTGGTCAGCGAACCGCATCCGCGAGCCTTTCTCTGATTCTAATTGGTGCAGCTGCTATGAGTGACGGGCGTGTGAGTCGAGCCGTTCCAGAGGGGGCGGGGCCCGAATTGCGGGGAGGTGTCGGGAGGCCTGCGCCGTGCGGGGACGCGCTCGCGAGCCGTGGCGACGGTTAGCTCCGCGCGCTGCTAGTGCAGGAGTTGGGACGTTTTGGCCGAAGACGGATGGCGTCGTGAGGAAGTGGCTAACTGCTTCATTGGTTATGCGCGGGTTCGAAGGAGCTCAAAATCACAAATACGAGGTGAGTACAGCGGTATTTAAAGGTTCCAGTCGGTTTTGGGGAAAATATTTCCTCATGAGGTGAATGTAGGAAGGTGAGGCTCAGCTCCGGCTGACAATCTAGACGACTGAGATTACTCAGATCGCTGAGTTAGACTGGTTAGGTGGTTACATTAGATTATGTTAAACCCCTTGATTGTTTGACAAACTGACAGACTGCTGACGGTGAGCCTCGGTTCTTCTAAACTGTTTTGCCGTCGAGTGTGTGGAGCTATACGGATATTGGCTGACATTTCCACTGGTGTTTGTGGGTGACTGTTAAACGCGGGTTAGTTAACTGGTGACACCCAACCCTTGGAGTTGTACGTGTCTAGTTAGCTGCCGTGAGGGTGAGTGAAGCTCACAGGATGCTGGACCGCGCTGCTCGGTTTCTTCTGGGATAAAGCGGCTCCGGATTATCGCTCGGACAGAAGTGATAACAGACTGTCAGGTTCGATTAAATTAACTGTCAGAGAAGAAAAGTTAAGAATACTTCCGGAACCACGAGAAAGGGGACCAGGTTTCGACTGGGCAAACCCCGGCCCGGGGCCCGCAGACACACCGGTCCGCCGTGCCGCCACGGTGCCGGGTGACTGCGTCCCTTTTCGGCAGCAGAGGTGTATCAGAGCGCGTGGCTTCTATGTAGGCCTAGTTCTACATCTTCCACAAGCTCATACTGTGTGTGTATATAAAACTGTACGTACTCTCGCTGCACGTTGAGGGTCATAGCTATACGCACCTCCTCCTTCCCACAGGTATTATTTAATCCCCAGCTAGTAGCTGGAGGTTCCCAGGAATAAAACTTTCCTTTGCTCATGGTTGTTGTTCTGTCATATTACACCCTGAAGAATGCAGCCAGGCAGCTCCTGAATTATCTACGTGTGAATTATTTGTGTATGTAATGTGTAAAATGTGATGTGTTGTACTAGGAGCAGTTTTGTAGGGAGGGTTTGGTAGCAGATGGTTACACTTTCACTTTGAAAATGCATGCTTTCAACCTAAACCCTCTAAGGAAACAAAAACCAAGAGGTCATTCTTCTCACCTCAGTCTCCAACAGTCAATTTTATGGTCTTTTAAGGCAAAGTATGAGTACAGTCAGTAAGTGCGATTCAGGTTAGAACCTGCTGTATTTCTTTCTCTGGGTATCTTGTTGTGTATGCATTTGGTTGTATAATGTGTTTAAGTGTGTCTGTTTGCAATAGTTTTACACAAGTAGGACCTGGTATTTTCTACTTTGTTTGAAAGGATTAGTTACTGTCATGGACACATTCATGGATGTGTATAGTTATCATCTGCTCACTCCAAGTGGCCTCCAGTTTTTGATTCTGTGAGGCTAAAAAGTAATCGCATGCCTTGTGACACTTGTTTTTTTTTTTTTTTTGTCCAAAAGGGTCTACTTTGAATGTGTAATTTTTCCCTTATTTTTTGAAGGCATAATCACATTTTCTGATGCTAAATATGTGGGAGCTGTAGAGCTGGTGGTTTAGGGTGTATCGCATACCTCAAGCTGTAATACAGCCTGTCATCATGAAGCTGAACATGTGGTTTAGACTTGCACAGAGGTAATAAGACTCTGCAAACCACTGCTTTTTTCTTAAAACCCAAATGCAACTTAAAAAGTGAAATCCTGTTCTGCTCATGTCCAGGTGATTTACATATCTTCATAGTAGTTGAAGCACCTAAGCAACAACAAACAATATATGAAATAGGAATTCCCAGTGCAGTGTTGAACACAAGGTCATGGAAAGCGTATCTGTCCAAACGTACATATTAAGTTGATTTACAGTTTATGTTTTTGACAAGCTGCCTGGTGGTTTGTAAAAACTTCCAGCTTCAGTTCTGTACTTCTGTTGGGATTTATAGTGTATTGGAGGTGATTACAATGATGGCTCCAATTTTAGTAGTGATAACAGGCAGCCATCCAAGGGTCCAATATCTGGCCAAGACAGGGGCATTCAGAAGTTATGATGACAGTAACAAAGATGTGATGAAACCAATTTAAACAAAGCTGTGGAGAACAACAAAGGGAGGAGGTTATACAAGAGTGGTATCTCAGCCTGATAGCATTGGTGGACAGCACTGTATGTTTGTACACTGTGAGTGTAGCAGATAATATTAGCATAGTGCTAGGTGAGAAAATGCTGGAGTCTGGACTGGCTGGTGAAGAGCAGACCCGATTAAATTCTGCGTTGTGTATGTGTGTCAGTGTTTGTCTTGGAGTGCCTTATATGGCCAGGGGCAGTCAGCCTCAAAGAACTTCATCCAGGGATTATTATACAAATAGGATGGTCCACAGATTACCACATGACCTTGTTTTGCATTTAGCGGAAGGCAGTGTTTTAGACAAAAAAGAATAAAATGAATGTCTGCACAAAATAAAAATTATTCAATTAATATTGCAACCAAGCTCAAATACTGTTACATGTGACAGTATGAGCCATCTGGTTATTTTTTTATGCATCTTGTCAGCAGACACTTCTTGATGGGCTCTGTTATGTATGAGGATTAGCCCCCCCTCCGAAACAATAGTCAGTCTGCCACTCTCAATTGACCTTATGTACAGTTCTGCCTCTGTTTGACTCTGTTGTTTTTGAGTTTGACATCTTGCACAATTTGAAGAAACAGTCGTAAGCATTGATCAAATTATTTAATTAAATGTTGCGACCACAGAAATATATTAATTACCATAAAAAGTCCCCTGCTGTACCTTTTCTCTGTAGCTGAAACCTCCTGATTACAATTGGAACTAAGCAAATTAGTGCTTAGCATGTAGGCTTATGTAAAATCACTTACCAGATTATGCATTTATGGCTTTTACTCTCTGTTAGGGTTGCTTATCCATTAGTTCCTGTCTCTCTCGGTTCCAATGTAAGTTTCCCAAATGCGTAAAAGTTTGCTGTATTGTTTGCAGGAGCAGAAAGATGTACTAAAGCACTGCAAGACAGAATCTGAGAAAAGGTCCATGGGTACCAAGAAGCAGTCAACTAAGAAAAATAGTTTGTCTTGCAATCTTTTTCTTTGATCTGACCGGAATATACTGCGTTAAAGTTTTCCCTCCACTGGAATGCCAGTACTATCTATGAGCTATCTATGATCACTTGATTGTCTGATATGTAGAAACCAAGTTCAGACAGTCATGTAATGAATACCCTGTAACATGCACACAGACTCACACAAACTGAGCAGAAACGGTTTGTGTAAAAAAGGAAATAAATATCTAGCAGGCATTAAAAACTGGACTAAACAGCATAATTGTAGTGTTGTATGATAAGTCTTAAAGTATAAAACCATGTGTGTTTGTATTTAATCTCGCTCAATCTGTTTACTGCCTGAAGAGAGGCAGACGCCCTTTTCCTGGTGAGTCAGTGTTTCAGTGAAATGGAGACAGAGCGGCAACGGTCAGGTTTCAACACAGTCAAGGAACTGGTCACAGCGGGTCTTCAGTATTAGTGTTACACTACACCTTGGGGAAGAAGGTGGCCACACCCTTCCTGTGCCACATGCAACTTTCTCCTTTCTGTCTTGCTCTAACTCCCTCTCTCACTATACTCTTTCTGTTTTTTTTGCTCTGCATCTAATTCTTTTAATTCCTCATCCTGTTGTTGGCATGAATACAGATGGGTTGGTCCACCTGCTTCATAGCTCCTACATCATCCCATGTTTCCCCTCTGCTTTCATGTGTCACTCTGCATACTGCAGGTGTCTGTTTTTCTCTCAGGAGGCTGCTCAATCATAGCTTCACACCATTTCGCTCTCCTTGTTTGGTGGAAGTAGACTGATGGGTCATGTGGGATTCTAGTACATGTTCACGAGAATGCTGATATTCCTTTGCTTCAGCCTATCCCTTCTGGTCAAGGCCAGTATTTCCTTTAATCAACAGAGAGAGTTTCATTCTGTAGATCTAATTATTCCCCCAAGGAACAATGCTGTCTGTTTTTCCCCCCTTTTGTGTTTGAACATGTATGCACAACTGGCTATGGTGCTATACACTTAGCACTGTAAACAAAACACTCAGTCTGAACTAGAACAACAGATAACTTTTTATGTGATACTTTGCAGTGATACCACAATGTTGTACATTTTTTAATTGTGAGAAACACTCTGACATAGCAACTCTGCACCCATCTAGCCAGTAATAACACTCTCAAATTTTGCTCCCCTTTATTCTAAAAAGACACCATTAAAAGTACTGTGAAATGCAAGCCCCATAATTTATCAGCATGACAGTCAATTTATTTTTTTAACCTGTGATGCTTACTGGGGTGATGCTGTTGAAGATTTTATGAATCGGATAACTTCAGTGCTTTGAGTTCTCAGTGCATTCGGTGGCCACTTAGTCAATCATGTGGCAGCAGCTCAGTGCATAAAATGATGCAGACACAGGTCATGAGCTTCAGTGAATGTTCCCATTAAACTTGAGAACGGGGGGGGAAAGGTGATCTAAGTGACTTTGATTGTGGTGGGGTTTCTGAGGCCAGGCAGGATGGTTTGAGTATTTCAGAAACTGCTGCTTTCCTAGGATTTTCATGCAGAACAGTCTCCAGAGACCACACAGAATGGTGCAAAAAGCAAAAAACATCCAGTGAGCATAGTTCTGTGCACAGAAATGCTTTGTTGATGAGAGAGGTCAGAGGAGAATGGCCAGACTTGTTCAAATTGACAGGATGGTTACAGTAACTAATAACCACTCTTTACAACAGTGGTGGGCCAAAAAGCATCTCTGCACACGTCACAACACATCAGCTCTTGAGTTGGATGGGGCACAACAGCAAATGACCACATTTGGTTCCACTCATATCAGCCAAGAACAGGAAGCTGAAGCTACAGTGGGAGCTACCTCACCAACACTACAGAATATTGCAAAAATGTCACCCAGTCTGAAGAATCTAAATTTCTCCTGCAACCTGTAGATGATAGGGTAAGAATTTGGTATAAACAGTGTGAAGTTGTGGACACAATGTGCCTTGTGTCAACACTTCAGGTTGGTGGTAGTGGTGTCATGGTCTGGGGAATGTTTTTTGCCACACAGTTGGCCCAATAACACCAGTCAACCAATTTGAATGCCACACCCACAAATCAGGTACAGTTTACCCATCTCCTAATGGCTACTTCCAGCATGGTAATGTACCAAGTCACAAAGCACAAGTCACCTCATACTAGTTCTACAAACAAATGAGTTCAGAGAACTTTAACGGTCTCCCCAGTCACCAGACCTGAATCCTATAGAGCACCTTTGAGATATGGTAAAACAAAATATTGTCTGCATGAATCTGCAGCTGACAAATCAGCAGCAATTGCATGATATAGTCATGTCAACATGGATCAGTAAGACTCTCTAAGGAAGGTTTCCAGCAGTTTGTTGAATCCATGCCATGAAGAATTCAGACTTTTCTGAGAGCAAAGTGGGGGGAGGTCCTACCTTGTATTAGAATGGTGTTCCTAGTAAAGTGGCCGGTGAGTGTATAACTGAGTTTTATGTTTTTGAACTGTGTGATATTGAGAAGTCAACTGTGAGATAGACCTGTGAGTAATATGCACTAAACTGCTTATAGTTTCATTGGCAACCTTTGGTGGTTTAAAAAAAAAAGCACAAATGTGTTGCAAAGTTCAGCACTGCATTTAACATGTTTGTGGGACTTCTTGTCTTTTTGCAGCATGACAAGAAAAATTCATATAAGTATGGAGCTAAACTCTTGAAATTTCCTTCTGTGTGGGGCTGGGGTTTTGATTTCTGTACCACAGGGATGGAAACATTTTAGGACACAGTCCCAAGCTATGCTAGCATGCTATGCTGAAGAATTGTGAGGATGGGTGAAAAAAACAATGGCATTAAAAACCTAACCACAGTGTTCAGCTCAGTTTCTTAGTCAGAACCACATCAGTGTGAAGATCAGTGAAGTTTCCCTCATACCCCATGGGATGCATCTGCAGCCAGAACTTCATACTTTACAGGAACTCCTATGGGTACATCTGGGTTATTGCTCTGATTCAGTCCAGTGGCCACAGTGACATAAATTTTTTTTTTTCTTTTTACATTCACTGTGTTACAAATGTTTTTTTCCTCCTGTCATCATCCTGCTTTGATATGTGAGACTAAGTGTCCCATTTGGTTTCCATTGTGACCTGCTGATGGTTGTGATGCTGTGAAATGAGTTGTGGGGGTGCAAGTAAATTACAGTTACAAAAAAAAGTTTGCATAAGCCTATTTCCTGTAACGTCCAATTTAGACAGTTTTTATTCATTTCATGGCAAATAGTACACACTTTTTATGTGTGTTTGTTTTGAACAGTCATGTTTTTGTTGTACGGGTTTTCTGTGGATGTTGTTTAGTAACTGTCAGTCTTGTTCTGGTTTGTTCAGGAGTGAAACCTTGCCTGGAGTCAGAAACTGGAACACGTCTGAACAACGGGATTGCTGAACAGAAAACGACCTGGGCCAAGCCAAGCAGCAAGGAAAGAGGACCTGTGGTTCTCCAACTGAGTGGATTTCCCAACTGCAATTTGTTTTTTCTGTGAACCTCAGAAGCACAATCACTTGTGCACAGTTTTATCAGAAGTCTTATCAGACCTGTCAGACACTAAGACCGTTCAACGACTTGAGGCCATGTTTGGCAACAGTTGGATACACTAATGTCGTAGATGGAGAAAACCTATTTTTCAGTATAAACTTAATATTTTTAAACATTTTTATTTATCATTTTATCACAGTTCATTCTCATACTGTTCTGCTCCCGCAGTCATTACGTTATAAATAATTTGATTTTTGTACTGGTACACCTAAATATTTTTTCTATACTTTTAATTACTCTGCTATTCAAAAAAAATCAAAATCATTTTAATAAGTTAGTTTATGCTTTTTGAATAAAATGGGTTTTACCCCTAAATTGCTAAGGAAAAAATAATTTTCTTAAAGAATAATGCAATCTTCTACTTTTAGTCCAAAGAGCTAGATTTTTGACCATCATATTGCCTTTTTCCCCATGTGGAATCTCATTTCTGCATTGAACCTCCTTGGACCTGTATGACTTGGTCTGCTGACTTTACTCTGAGGTCAGGATTAAAGACATTGTTCATTTTCCCCATTCCTAAAGCACACAATTTACTGCACAGACGCAAAGGCAGAGGAGTCTTTTTAATTGTGCCAGTGTTAATTTACTGTATGCAGATGTTTGTAGCTTTTTCCTTTAATGGAGAACCTTTGGCCTTTGGAGCAGAAAGGACAATCCTCTCCTTAAGCAGAGCCCTACAGACAGACTAAAACCAATGCACCTGTGAGCACAGTGCCTGTATTCACTCACCGAGTGCACTTTAGACACGAAGGGCCAAGCTGCTGGCTTTGTAGACTCTTCCACTCCAGTTTCAGAGGTGTCTCTTGCTGCCCTCGTCATACTCTCCAAACAGGTCTACTGGCTATGTGTGTCCCCCATTCACCCTTTGTTTATCAAACCTTCATGACTGTGTGGTGTTGCACACATGTGGAGAAGATTAAATGAGCACATCCTGACACAAAGACGCATTGGATTCGTTCAAAGAAATCTCCCTGGCTAGTAACAAATGCTATGAACTAAAACAACTTTTTCTACCTCTTATTTTTAATATTTTTATTTCCAAAAAGATTTCTCTGTGACTGTAAAAAGACCAATTCAGTCCTTAATTCCTTTTTATAGTGTGTGCAAGCTCACTGGCAATCAGGTTGCACCTGTTTCTTGAGTCTCCTTTAGAGTAAGCAAGTTCTACAGAAATGTAAATCAGTGCACTTGGTGGGCTTTGAGAAGGAAAGAAGGGCTGTACCTAAATGAGTTGGGGGTCCTGTGCACAGCTGGCTGGATGAACAGCGGTCTCTACATGGACTAGCTGTGGACACTGCTTCTTTTTAATGGCTGTGATCTGAAGTACCCTTTTCAGCAAGAGGACCTGTTGTCAATGTTGTTCTGGTGTTTGTGCAGTAGGCTGTTTTTGGGACTCTTGAAGATCTGTTCAGTTGAAGCTATGTGGGGGGGAAAAAAAAGAGGCCCCATAGTTGCTGAGCAGAAGTGAATTCACACAGAAGGAACATCCATGCAACCTGTGTAAAAATCATTTTACTGTGGAGAATTTGCACAAGTTGTGAAGTGGATTGTTAGCATTTAGTTAACCTGCATGGAAATATTCCCAGAAGTTTTCAAGAAGATGCGTTACTGTGATGGATAAGATTTAAGAGGTCCAGTATATGTAAGAGTGTAATCCAGAACTGAGTGCACATCTGTAGATGTCATTGTCCCCTTATTTCATTGAGTCACCTCAGAATTTAAGATTATTTGCACAAATACACATTTTTTCCAGTGGGTTTTATTTTAAGTACACCAAATAAAAAAAGCCATAATACAATTTTTTCCAAAAGTATTTTTCCAGAAAACCCTTATTTTTATATCAATATTTTTTATTTAAAACATTTACTTGCACAAACTTAAACATAATTTGAACATACACTTATAGAATATTTGACTTTATTTCTGATTTATATTCTTTTATGCTTTTGTTCATCTGGTTCAAATTTTATCTGACTAGAGCTGAAATTTTAAGCATGATTCTGTAACAACCAAAGCATTTTGGACTTGATCTGTGCCATTTATATTTTGTAATTTTTCTTATTGACATTTACTTTCCCTGACATTTTTGATTTAGTCACATATATTTCAGGCCACAACAAAACTTTTGCAAATGCAGCCCATCTACATTGCTTTTCCCGCCCATCCATCCCAGAAATGCCGATGCTGTGGTACTCCCTACATCCTGTGAGAAGGCGAAGGGGCCTTTCTTCTCTCTAACCCTCTCCCATATCACCCCTTCCCCAGACATTCTGTCATAATCCCCCATCGACCCCCACTCCTTAATCTTTTTTTTTTTTTTTTAAATATAGGTCTCCCTTCCCCCACCCCATTATATCCCCAAAGTTGATCCCCCAGCCCACACTTACAGCCCCTGCTTCTGCTGTTTTTCGGTGCTGTCTTTGTGTTTGTGCCTGCCTCACTAGCAATGCCAAGTGTTGATAGAAGTGGGGGTGTCAGCGGCCCCCTGTCACCACCCTCATCCTCTCCTTCCCGCCCACTGCGACCCAGTCGCTACATCCCTGTGTCAGCAGCAACCGCCTTCCTGGTAGGCGCTACTACGCTCTTCTTCTGCTTCACGTGAGTAACCATCCACATGCCGTAAAACATGCTCCATCAATTGTGCTGAGTGTCTTCTGCATTCTCACTTAGTTTACTGTATTTATCAGGGTAAATATACCCTTATTGTTTTGTAGATGTGAGATTTTAAAAGATCACTTCATATGACACTCAAGATGATGACCCTGACCTCAGTACTTAGCGGATGCTCTGTTGTAGTATTTACTTGGAAGGCAGCCAACAGATTGCTAATTCTGTAGTTCCCTTTGTTTTGTTGTCTCTGTGCTTTATTCATTTATCAGTCAGATTATGAACTGAGAAACTAGGACAACATCTGCCACCCTTTATAAAAGGTCATTCTCATCTCGTGTCCTGTTGTTGCTGTGCATCTTTGTAATGTGTCATGGTTAAAACTATTTTTCCTATTTCACACTTTATTTTCCATGTAGCATGAGAGTATATAATGCAACTAAATGGGACAGAGAAATGAAATTAGAACTTAAATTAATTTTGTTATTCTGTTGGATTTTGGGATTTTTGTTGAGTATTTCTCCAGCTATCTAGAACTTTGTGGATTTGTAAAAAACTGAAGTTGAAGTCATTTAAGATACATGAGATCTCTGGGCAATTCATTTGAAGACCTTTCAGTCTGTGCCATTTGATATTTGGGTAAATAGATTAGAATTATCCACCTGCTTCAGGTAGCTGGTTACTGTGTTAACCCTTTGGCCCCCCTTCTCCCTCTGCCCTCTACTCAGATGCCCCTGGCTTTCTGAGCAGTTCTCCATGGCTATCCCAGTTTATAATGGTGTGGTCTTCCTCTTCGTCCTCGCTAACTTCTGCATGGCCACGTTCATGGACCCAGGTGTTTTCCCAAGAGGTAAAGATTTGCAAGTCCTCTGCATGTGTAGACCTTTTGTACTTGTGTGTGGTCCTTTTGTTCTGAAAATGATAATGGATCAAACTGGGAAAATATTAAATAACTTGTTGTTGATGATTATGAAACTGTTAAGTTTCACACTTAGTTACACTTTATTCAAAGTGTCTGAATAAAACCTACATGCAGAGTGTAAAATGCCACTGTTTGCTGGAAGGCAAGTGTCAATATATCAAAACTTTTATAAAACATTTTCTTGTGCATCTGTGAACATAAATTATTTTATTTAGTCCTTTGGAGAAGCTAAAATTAAACAGTATTTTTACCTGAGGTTTATCAGTCCTTCAGAAATTAGTTGTTAAAGCCTAACCCTTAAGTACTCACTAATTTGTCAACATAAGTAACATTAATTTTACCTACTTTCATTTTAGTTTCAAATTTTTCACAGTTAGGTTAGTTGATTTGTATTTAATGGGTGGCATAGTTCCACAACTTATAGAACTGCTGCCTTACAGCACCTGAGCTGTTTAGGCATGGGTTTGATTCCAATCCAGCTCAGTCTTTGTGGAGTTTATTTGTTTTCTCCATGTCTGCATGGTATTCCATCATCTGTTCATTTTTATCCACCCTGTATCGAACTGGCATCCCATTCAGGTTTTGGTATCATAACCTAGCACCCAGTGATTCTGGGAGAGACTCCGGATCACAGTGGCTCTGATTAGGATCCTGTTGTTTGATAACAGATGGATTCATTTTGTATTTAACACAGATTCTCCTTAAAACTACTGAAAGTGATGAAACATTTGTTGAAAAAATTATCTGTATGTTATGTGTTTAGTCACTGTCAATCATGGCTTTATAATTAAGACTTAAGCCTGAACATAACCAACAGAAATATAGGTTCTTGTAAAAACCTGTATTTAATGTGCATGTTAGTCCCCCATGCCAGACTGCTGTGGATACGTGACCAACTTCTCTCTCCCCTCCAGCGGAGGAAGACGAGGACAAAGAGGATGACTTCCGTGCACCACTTTACAAGACTGTGGAAATCCGAGGCATTCAAGTGCGCATGAAGTGGTGTGCCACATGCCGCTTCTACCGACCACCACGTTGCTCGCACTGCTCTGTGTGTGACAACTGTGTGGAGGTACATTCGTTCACACATGGCTATTTGTAAACCTTGTTGAACGCTTGTATTTAGACACTGTGCATTACATTGAATTTTGTCACTTGTGTTATGTATCTGTCTACACACAGACGTGGTGTCTGAATCAGCCCAGTGCATCATCCATCTGTAATCCCCTTGGGTTCCGATTAAAACTCATTCTTAATTGAAAGGAAAAAAAGATATTTGCCTTATAGTGGTGTTTGTAATACAGTGATGTGTTCCACACGACTGACTTCAGATATTTGCCTTCTACCCATATACATTGTATACATCTGTGTCTTTGTGTTTATGTACAGGATTTCGACCACCATTGCCCCTGGGTTAACAACTGCATTGGGAGGCGGAACTACCGCTACTTCTTTCTCTTCCTGTTGTCTCTGACAGCTCACATCATGGCTGTCTTTGGCTTTGGCCTGTTGTTTATCCTGTACCACAAGCAAAAGCTGGACTATGTCCACTCTGCAGTGACGTATCCTTAAAAACCTGCGGTATCTCTGTTCACTTAATGTTTTTGTCTGCCTGCTGCATAATTTTTGTCTTGCTGTTGTCTCCTTGACTCCCTTTCCTCAGCATGGCGGTGATGTGCGTGGCTGGCCTCTTCTTTATTCCAGTAGCTGGCCTCACTGGATTCCACATTGTGCTAGTAGCACGAGGCCGCACAACAAATGAACAGGTCTGTGATGGACCCCCCCCCCCCCCTTTCACTGATAGATGGAACAGTNACATTGTGCTAGTAGCACGAGGCCGCACAAAAAATGAACAGGTCTGTGATGGGCCCCCCCCCCCCCCTTTCACTGATAGATGGAACAGTTATGGGGAAATAGAGGAACTATATCAGCAGAAACATGTCTGTAGTAAAAAGTTGGTTGTGGGTTTATTATAGTAGGATTAAGGCTAAAAACGAAGTGCTTATATCCTGATATTCAAGTACCTGGTTCCGAGCATAGCTGAACCATATCAGAGAAATATATGGAGAAGCACAAAGCTGTGTGGCAACATTGTGCCCAGCATTTGCGTTCTTGTCTGCCTCGTGTAGTCCAGGTTGCACTTTTGTTGATTTCATTTCACTTTTGTTCAGTTGGTAAGTACCCTGTAAAAGTTCATCAATGTAAGTACCCATTGCAGTAGGTTACTTACCTATTTAGTATTAGTTTAATTTTTCACTTTTACATAATTTTGACAATTAAATGTTTATTGCTATTACTAATAATGAAAGAAGTGTAATGTATGGTACTAAATTTAAAAAACTGATTATATATAAACACATAAATACATATGAATTACCTCATTTTTTGGTAATTAGGACATTTGTGTTTAAAGTGTTTGTTATAACATTGAAATTGTTAATTTAGAGTGTTAGGGAAATATTGGCGTAACTGGGGTTTCTTGGATGAACGTGGAATAAATCAATTTCTTCATAACAAATAATGGAAATAGCTTCCTTATGTTCGAGTTTGCAGGATTCAAGCCACATCTAGGAAATGATTACACTCAAAGACTGGGTTATAGATGTATTTCTATATAAAAAGCAAGTGATAAGAGAACCTCAAATGCTTTAAGATAGGAGTAAAAGTTTGTTTCTTTATCACATACCAAAGGAAATGCCAGTTTTACGATAATTACTGCACAAATGGATTTTCAAAACTGATTTTCCCACCTAACTTGTGCTAAAGCATTTTTTTAATAGGAAATGATTATTATTACTAATAACATTTCAATCTAAAATAATTATCAAGGACCACTTTTAACTTTCAAAACAATTTAAAACCAAACTGAATGTCATATTTTAAGTGTCAGTAAAATCTCATCATGATACCAATGCTTTCAAAAGTAATTCTAAACCAGAAATATGAATTTCACTGCCTCATATTTTATGCACTTTTTCATGTTTTGGTGTGCATAATGGATTTTCTGAAACTGATTTGTTTTCCCATTATGTGTCACTCTGCATTATCTTCACTGCTTCTGCAAATTCCATAACACCTGTGCTAAATTTACGCTGACATTAATTAGTGAAATACTCTGTTTAGCATGAAGACTTATAATGTCAGCTGAGTGATTAGTTACATTAATGATCAGGCAGGATGTATTTCTTTTTATTAAAAAGAGTTCATCATTACCTTAGTAGCTTTAAAAATTATTAGGTACCTGAAGCTAAATTACTACAATGCACTTTATCCAGCAGCAGTCAAATTAAATACTTTAAAGAAAATAATGGTTTGTATAATTCTCTGCATTCATACAACTCATGTAACCATTTTATAAAAGCAATAATACCCTAAAGGGGATCTTTTGAAGCTGTAACACCAGAGAACATTGCACACAATAATTCGTTGTTAACTTTGGAAAGGGGGGAAAAAAAATTATTTTTTGAAGCGTTCAGTAGGCTTGTTAATAATATTGAAAAAATGCTTAATGGTGAAACTGTTACTATGTCGTATTCAAATATTGGAGTCATACCACATCTCGACAAAACTGACTCCTTTATCTGGCACTCCTCTTTTCCCCTATAGACACTCCTACAAAATATATATCTTAAAATGAAGAGCATACTTCATACTTTTTGTCCATCAATAATCCTTTGCTGTCCTTGTTTGTCACCATGTTCCCTTCCCCCACTGGGCTGTGTGCTACAGGTGACAGGGAAGTTCAGGGGAGGAGTAAACCCCTTCACAAACGGCTGTTGGAAGAACGTCACGCATGTGCTGTGTAGCTCACAGGCACCCAGGTTTGTTCATCCTGCTTTGTTTTTGCAGACCGTGATGTCTTTTGACCTCTTTTGTGGGCTGTTGTGTTTTTCTCAGAATTTTTCCTCCACTTGCTTATATGTTTTTGTTAACCAAATATTTTAAAATCAGCCTTCTCTCCTTTCTGGGTGCTTACTAGAAGCTGGGTTTACACACTGTACCTTTTCTCCCTTGTAATCTGGCGCAGGTACGTGGGCCGCTGGAGGAAACCGCAGACAGTAGTAGTCCAGCCACCCTTCCTCAGGCCTCAGCTTTCTGACACCCAGATGGGAGGCAAGGTGCTTGATAATGGCATCCAAGCAGACCGCCACAGCTCCCGGGTATGCTTCCCCAAAAAAATGCAGACTGCTCATCTTCAAGTATTGAGCATTTTATTTTTCCTAAGTGTCAGTGTCCTGGGTGGTTTGGTTGTTTATCTGTTGTGTGACCGTTTGGTCTTACAAGTGCTATTCTTAGGACCATTGGTCAACTGTAAATTTCTAATTAACTCCATTTATGTTTCTCCTGTGACAAGCTGCAGAATTCATTTTTACTTGGTCCTCGTGTCCATTGAACAGGTTAATCATGTGTTGTTTTGTCTGTCTCACATGTTCCTTTTAGATCACTCTCTTGTTCTGTTTCTTTCCATTTATTGTGCTTTATTGGTATGATAAATGTACACTTGTGTTACCTCTCTTGCTCTCTCTCAGTCAAAGAGCAGTCTGGACATGATGGAGAGTCAGTCTGCAGACGCTGAGCCTCCTCCGCCTCCTAAACCAGAGCTGAGATACCCTGGCCTTCCCAGAGGGCAGATGTCCCTTGGGCCCACAGAGGGTAAATGACTTGCTAAAAAATCTGACTTTCCCTGAGGTATCACCCTCTTGTTCTGTATGAACTGAACATGTTCTCTTGTTGGCAGAGAGCAGTCTGTTGAGTGAAGCCCCCCCTACTCCCACCATGTACAAATTCAGGCCATCCTACAGCAGCCCAGGGAAAAACCACACAGCTCTGACCCATTCTAACAAGGTAACAGACACGCCATTGGGGTAGTGCGAATGTGGTCATTGCATGGGGAAAAACTCGCATTACCATTCCATTCTCAAAACAGGGTGGGACGTCCTCAGTCCCCTCTCATATTTTTGCATTTTGCAGTTCCTTCATTTACACATGTGATCATAAAGGTGGGACTTGCATATTTCATACATTTGTAGTGTGAGCTTGCTTGTATGGCCTCATGCTGCTCGCTACAACTTTACATGCGTGCGGCAGCCCTCTGCTTTAAGCAGTCCTTAAAATCAAAATTGCAGGACAGTAGCGGCAATGAATGGACGTCAGGCAGCAAAGGGTGTTAACTCTTCACTACTTTTCAGATTGGCTGTCCCTCAGTTTTACCATAGTAATTGAGCACATAGCAAATACACAATATTCAACCCAAAAAGCAGTTAGCAGTCTGTTGCCTCTGTTTTGACATTTGTAATTAAATGCGTGACTAATGAATGCAAACAGCTGTTCTCATTTTAATACTTGCTTTTTTTTAATTCAAAGTTCAGGATATAGGTCTTGAAATTTTGATAAATTTTGAGACTGGTTTTGTTGAAATTGTCTTCATAACTCTGTGTATGTATTTTTGACAGTTAACATTTTTTTACAGCATTCGTTTTTCAGGGTTTCGTCTTTCCATAATTGTCATTCCCTTATTTTCCTTTTGTTTCCTCGGTCTATCAGTGGCAGTCAGTTAATAAGTAAGTTAAAACTGAAATCATTTATGTTTCTGTGGTTGTGTTGTCTCGTATCTCTAAGTTTTTGTTCTTTTTTCCGTTATTTTACCTATTTTACTTCAGATTCGATTAAAATTCTCAAAGTAAAATGATAGTATATCTTAAAATGGTATCTTCAGATGTTGCTATTTGTGTCCGTGTCAATATGAATAATTACAGTCAGTCTAAGATTGCAAAGATTTTAGTGTTTTGGGTCATGTCCATTTGAAACCATGTTTTAAGTGTGATGTGCTCCTCTGTAACAGTAGCTCAAGTGTGATGCGGTGTGTGATTCGCCTTGGGATAGAGGGAGGGGGGGCAGTGTGGTCTCCACCTAACTCCTCTTCATGCGGTGCTGCCCACGTGATCTCTGCGTGTCCTCTGCTCCGATGGGCTCATGTCATCTCGGGGTTAATTTCTTTCTGTATGATGTTTCCTCTGTTTGTGTGTTTTAACGCTCCTTTCTGTCATTACAAACAGGGATTACACACATCATTGTGTATCACTTACTTTTATTTTTGTAGTTAGTCTATTGTGTTACATACATTTTTTGTTAGCAATTATTAGAAATAAATATTCTTCTTTTCTACTCCCTCCCTCCTCCACCCAATTCCCCTCCCCCAAACCTGATACCTGTTCCCCATTATTGTAATACTTTCCCAATATTCCCAATGCGTCCCCCAGATGAGTCGAGGGGACAGTCTGAAGGAACCCCCGTCCATCCTCCAGTCGAGCCAACAGCCCAGCTACCGCTCAGAGCCCAGCCTGGATGGGAGGGAGGGGCAGCGGGAGCGGGGGGACAGGGAGAGGGGTGGTGGAGGCTCCGGGGGGATGAGCAGTGTTCCCAGCTCTGGGATTTCTGGCTACTCCCTGGGGGGGCGCTCCTACCCCTCCTTCACGGACCCCATGGTGCTGTCAGGTGGGGCCTCACGTTCCTCCAGTCTGCGCTCCACCCACACGGCCCACAATGCACTAGGCACGTTGCACTCTGAAGGCACAACCTCCACCAGCTACAAGAGCCTAGCCAATCAGACACCCCGCAATGGGAGCCTTTCCTACGACAGCCTCTTGACTCCCTCTGAGAGCCCAGAATTTGAGTCAGCTGCCCCTGAGCTGTCCCCCCCGCACCCCCACCCACCGAGCGCCCCCCCACAGGTGCTGGGTTACAGCTCTCCCTTCCTGTCTGCACAGATCGCCCACCAGCGCGAGTCTGAGTTGCACCAGGCCTCCGCCGCCCTCCTCTCTTCCCCCCAAAAGTCCTACGTGCGCGCCTCCAGTCCGCCCCCTGTGGAGAGGGAGAGGGAGCACTTGCTGCCGGACTCGCACCAGACGCCTCAGCAACATTCTCGGCCCCCCCGCTTCTCCCGCCCCCCTCTCCTGTCTGACTCTCAGCCTTTCTCCTATCGCGCTCGTTCCCTGGGATCCCCAGACGCCCCGCAGACCCCTGTGTCTCCGTCTGCTCTCTCTGCAAGTTCTTCGCACCCCCCTTTAGGCAAATCGCTCTCCTACACTAGCGCTGCCACCGAGCTGCAGTACCGTACGCGGCCACCGGAGGGCTTTGCTGTGTGTCCAGAGGGGCCGCACCCCAGGGGCAAGAAGGCCTCTGGGGGTGGTGCTGGCAGCGGTGGTGGGATTCAGGCTCCAAAGTGAGTACTGCTCTCTGCAGCCTCAGCCTCTTCTCCTCCCTGCTTTTCTGTGAGTGTTTCCTCCTTTTCTCTTCTCTATGACTGTTGTCACCATTACTGCTGATGTGATACCCCTCTTCCCCCCCCCCTGCTGTGTGGCTCTTGTGCTTTTTATGTTCTCTGTTTGATCCTTTTGCTTGGGGTTTGGTGGCTGTCACTGATTTGCTTTGTTTGGCTTACATTCCTCACGTTAGACTTTAATTTTTCAGCTTTTCTTATTAAAATAAAAATAGATAACTGATACTTTAACATTAAGCCTTATTTGTTCTGTTCTGCTACTATGCAGTTGTTTTCTTTTTTTTTTCTTTTTTTGTTTCCATTGCTGGCATTCTGACTTATACTTTCAGTGAATTATTTTTTATCATTTTTTGCCATTACTTTTTTCCCCGCCTATGAAATTACTTTACCCAGACACTTGAAATTCAGACGGCCATTCCGTTTAAAGTGGATGGGATATACCAATTTTCTGAAGTTGTATGAATACTGAAATTCTGTATATACATGCTGAACTTGGAAGTTACTTATCGAACACATCTTTGTGTGACATTTAGTCCAGTGACTTCAGGAGTAGCACCAGCAAAGACAGGTTTCCATGGGAGATCTTCACCCAGTACCTGCAGCTACACTTTTGTATGAGTTACATTTCTTCTAGCTGAAATTCTTTGGACAGTTTGTAGATTCATTTATCACAACAGCTGTGTGGCTCCTGGATGTAAAGGCAAGCTTGGTTTAGGTTCACTCCATTTCACCTTCCATTTCTGGCTGTTTGTGGTTTTCATAGGAGCATGCGCAGCTCTGAAATTCAAAAACATAACTTACTGTTTAAAGGTCTCTACATGCATGTCTACTTGTTGGTATTTTTATAAATACTTTTGTAATTGTTTCACTGTGAATATTTAGTTGATTACTATTGGACTGCCATTATTCCATAATCTTTACTCTTTGTCCTTTCCCTTATCTGCCCCTTATCCTACTGTACCCCCTGTGGTGTCTGTTCCTGCCCTCTTTTCCTCCATATACCCATCTTCACCTTCCCCTCTTTGTGTTGCCTGCTCTGCAACTCCTCCTATCATCTGCCATGATTTCTAGGGACGAGATTCAGATGAAGTCCTTCAGTCGATTGAATGGACACCTGAGATCCAACCACCCGCCTCTCCCGCCTTCCTCGCCGCCTCCTCAGTCAGTCAGCCCCTCCTCCAGGCACGGACCAGCCAATCACATCACTCCTCCAGTTAGTCCCACCCACAAGCCAGTGGGAGCGGTAAAAAAGGTGACAGGCGTGGGAGGGACCACTTATGAGATCTCGGTGTGACAGGTGTCCATTTCGGCAATTGGTGACACGTGGATTTGCCATCTGATTCTTCACTCCTGGATGAGAAGGACATCGTAAGATATTTGGCAACCAGGGACACAAACGCTTATGTCTTTGAAGACATTGATTTTCACCTTTTTAACAGACCCATTGGACTCCTGATTATCCTTTGCCAACAAAGGCGAAGAGGAATAATGGGAAGGAGCGCAGTGAGATGCCTTGTTTTGTTTGTAGAAATTTCAATACTCTGATTGTTCACACATGTGGAAATACAATGTTGATAATTTTAACACCTGTAGAGGTGGGACTTGCTGACTCAACTAGTGGCAGAAAGGTCAGCCAACGCATCCAGCCTCGGACTGAAAGCAGTAAACTTTTTGTGTCTGATACTGCTGGCTGTTTCAAAATATTGAATATATCTACACTTTTTATTAAACTATATTAGTCATTCATACAATATAATCTCTGCACGGGTAAAAATTCAGCTTGGCATTTGACCAAGTACAGTGTCAATGGCAGCACAGACCAACGCCCCCCCTCCCATTGGCCATGTGGACTACTGTATCGCCTCGGGATTTCTACTGCCATCGTGACCACTGACCACACTTCCACAGAGATGCAGAGTAATCATGGTAAAAAGCATAGGTTTGGGTCTTAACTGACACAAAAGCTGTCTAGATTTTTGCAAGATGGCCTTTAGATTGCTTGGAAAGTATATTTTTATTTTACTTTTTCTTTCAATCAAAAGTCTCCACGCAATCGAGACAGCCAGTATCATTGTAGGCAGTTGGTGGGTTTGGAATAAACAAAGTGGGTGAGTTGCTCGTTTCCGTGGTCGGTTGCATCGGCCAGAGGCTGGACTGGAATTGTCACCCAAAGACAGCTGGATGATCAGGGATTTCCTCTGACAAATACATGTTAAGCCAAAAAATACAGCATAACCACACAATACATTTTTGTGGAATATAATTAAATCAAGGATATTGTATGCAAGTTGTCTGTTGTAGGCTTAAAATTGTCTTTGGTGTTTGCGATGTTTTGCTCCTCAGCTGGGATTCTTTTTTTCTGCCTTCAATTTAAAGGAGGTAGATGGCCAAACAGAAGAAAATCAGCATAAGTAACTGCAATTGGAGTTTTCCCATGGAACAACCACACTGTCCCTGCTTAGAAAAATTATTCTGGTTGAAAGTTGAGACCACGAAGTGTTTTTAAAAAGCTCAACATGAATTTGAACATTTTTTATGGTTAACAAATTGGGTTGGGGCATTTGGTCTGTCTTGTGAGCAACAGGTCAGATTGAACCATGTGAGACTTAATTAAATGCACATCAGCATGTTTTCAAGTGAGCAGTTTAGGTTTTGGACAGCTGTCCAGTGGCACAGAGCGAATGTCAGGCCCAGAAATTGTAGGCATTTTAAAGATATATTTTTGGATGTGTGTGTGCGTGACTGAGTGAGACTGAGTGTAAGTGATTGAGCATACATAAATAAATCCTTGGAAATGAACACAAGAACATCATTTGTAATGTGTGGCTTTCTGTCGTGAATATTTGAGTGGGAAGTCAGTTGGTTTCCTACTAAGTATTGTGTAGCAGGCAGTGTAAAACCAAAGCTTCTTGTCCTGTTTGGACTGGAACTGAACCTTTTTCTATAGTGGCTCAGTGGTTTGTAAATAGCACCAGTTAGACTAGTTCTTGGCTTAAAAAGCATAGATTTTGTTAAAAATCTTGTAAAGATCCTGTACTGTAGTCGCATCCTTTTTTTTTTTTTTGGTATGACAACAATTCAGAAAAAAAAATGTGGATTTGTGGATCTAAGTAATGTGTCCATATGCTGTGTGCAGCTCTGGCAACCTGCATGTCTGTGACCAGGCATTAGGAGCGGAACATGTTCAGTCCCCAGGGGGTGGGGGGGGCAGTGGAAGTCAGACATATACATTGGAGGTGTATTTGTTTTTGTCAGTATGCCTGCAGATTTTTGTATTTAAAATAATGCTGAAGATACTAAAAATGTTTCAAAGCACTCTAGTGCCAGGCCAAGACTTCTGTGGTTCAAATAGGTGTCCATATCCCCTTGGAACAGTGAAATAATAGTTTAAATACAGAAGTAGCAGAGCTGCATAAAGAAGCTGTATGTTACACCAAGTTCCTACATCAGCATAACTGGAAACATGATGTATGACTGTTGTTTTGATGTTCAACAGGTGAACATTTTGATTTCATAGATATTTTTTCCACCTGTTTTGGTTACTGTTAAAGCTGTCAGTCAATTTTTTCCCTGCTTTTTATATACCAGTAAGGAAATGATTCTCCTTAAGGTCTAAGGTAGTATTTACTGTTGCTTTAAAATGTTTTTTCTAGTATTTGCGTGTGGGGTGGTTAAACATTTTAACAGTTTATTAGCACTGTAAATACAAATAGCTTACAGTTAAATTTGAAAGCTTCAAAGAAGTTCCACACATTCATTCACGTATTAAAAGGTAAACGTGAGTGGCACACAAACCCACAGCAGGAAATCAGAGTCAAACGAAGACACCCAAGGAGTCAGTAACATTGAGGGCAGCACTAGTGAAGTGACCGAGGATTTTGGATGATCAGTGAATCCAAAATGTGCACAGAGCTGATTCAGTAGCACAGAACTAGGATGGCAAAACATGGCTGTCCAATTTCTATGGCAAAGGCAACATCCTGCATCACTGCTTTTCAGTACATTGAAATAAAATGGACAAAAATCATCTAGTATTACTGACCATGTGGGACCGGACCCTGTCAGCAACTGGGCTGGCTGTAAACCAGGGGAGGTAGTCACACTTAGGCCTGGTGAGCCATAGGGCACACATTGTCACAGGGGAGCTCCTTCTTACTCAGCCTTCAATGGGATTTGGCTTGAATGCACAGTACCTACATTACAGTAGCCAAAAGCTTAGCTGTTTTCAACTAATAACTCATTTCAGTTCTACTTACACCTGAAATTAAACAGGAGTGGCAAACATTTTTTTGTAGTTTTGGTTTACAAATCCTTCAGTATTATAATTGCGCAATCATCGATTATTTTGGGGGCATTAAATTTCATGTGTGAGTAAGAACAAAAGTCTGAAAGACAACTGGAACCATACAGCTTAACAGGAATTTGAAGTGACAAATGTTAGGGAGAAACAAATGACACTGGAAACAATCACGTTACAACTGTGGACAGCATTCTGTCAAACTGCCAACCGAGTGCCTGTGTGCCTTCTGCACCACGGGGGTCCTGGGTCTGCCCAGCCCTCAGTCAAACAAATACTGGGACAAAAAAATGGGGATGAAGGACCAGCATCAATTCCCACTCGTTCACCTCCATAACCAGACCATCTTCTATGTTCCTTAGTGTCTACTGAGTCTATTTAAGACCTTTAGGTAGTAAAAAAAAAAAAATTTAACTTTTTGTACAGATCTTCAAGAACATTCTACATACAACCTTTGTTAATGTATAAATATGCTTCAGAATGCATTATCCTCCTACAAGAGGTCAATGGATATTCTCCATGTACAGAGTTTGTACCAAATCCAGCTCAGCAGGCACATACAGCTGAACAAGACTACTAGTTCACCTGCTTTGGGAACATGCTTTATGTCCTGTTCATTTACTCAGATTCACTTGGAGTTAAAGTTATGCACTAAAACACTACTAGAAAATAATTTAATTTTTAAAATGGTTAACTGTGGAAAAAAATTGATTTTTAAAATCATGTTTGTGCCTTACCTATAAAACTACTTTTGCCTCCGACCCAAACACTGTCCAGTCCCACAGTGACATCACAGCATTAAAAGGCATATTGCACTCTTCAGCTTTTCTATTTGTCCTTCTTGCTCTCCGACTCCTCCTCCCCTGGAGTCTCTAGCTGCTCTTCGTTCTCTTCTTGCACTGTTGGACACTGGAGCTCTGCCACTTTCTCGCCCTTCCTTTTGGACATTTTCTTAGCTTTCTCATACAGCTCATTGAGGTTGAACTCCCGGATGATGTTCTCCTGCAAATGAGTGGGAAACATCCAAGATGACCAAACGCAAATAGGCCACTATTCTGCAAATAAAAGGCAATGTTTACTTGCATATTTGTTAAACTGGACTAAAAAACTAAAAGAGATTCGGCCTGTGGCAGCAAGTATGGAGTTGTCACATCCTCAGATGGCACCTCCTCACCTCGGTGAAGCTCCAGGACACGGCTCTGCCCTTTTTGTCAATCTGTGGTCGTCTCATGACCTCCTTACTCCCCTGGAAGAGCACCAGTGTGGGAAGCTGCTTGGATAGTGGAGAAGCACTGACCTTGTACCTGGGAACCCAGTGGTGGGGGAGTTGTACACATTAGCCCAGGGTGCCAGCACTCCCCTGGAGTGATTAACCAATTGAAAATAAACAAGATTAAAAAGTAAAAGACCTCCTTGGACTTACTTCTTTGATACCTCGCCGTAGCGTCCAATATCCACCTTTCCAAACTTAAGGCCAGCACAATTGTACCTGACATGGGAAGAAGGTGGTAGTTAACATCACATCATCATTGCCAATAACCCAAACCCATCAGACTGGAGCCCTGCTTGTTTCTCCCCTGATTTAGGACTGTCTGAGTCCACCAGAGAACAAGCATACATGACCACAGATCATTCACACACTAGCTGTTGCACTACAGAAGAGACATAACAATGACTGCTATTGATGCAGTGCATTCTGAGTAATGTGAAACAAGGTGATTAGCGTGTCATCTCTGTTTGGATCCCCAAAAGCGTTGGCGACGACCCAACGCTACAGTGTTGCGAACGCCATGAAGGTCATCAAAAGAACGTACTTGAGGGAAAGATCGGCGAAGACTGAAGCAAAGGACTGGCACTCAGGGGACCAATTAGCGAAGAACTCGACGATCCACGTCACACGGCCGTCCCTGTCCAGCTCCTCCTACGATAGGCACGCAGCCATAGAAACCAAACACAAATTAACTGAGGCACCAATTGGCAAGTACTAGAAATATTTCGGTCCACATCTGTCACACCACCTTCAGACCCAGGTTTAAATCCCACCTCCTGCTGTAGTACCTCTGAGCAATGAATTACTCAGATTTGCTGTAGTAAAAATTACTCAGTTGTGTAAATGCTGTGTAAATCTACATTCTAAATCAATATGGAGAGAAATGTCAGCCAAATAACCAACTAAACTAAGTGTTATAGTATCTGCTAATCTACTCACATCTATGGTCTTGTCACTGAAGTACTTGATGTACTCTGGGCCCATGTAGAGGGGTGGTTTGCATGTCATGAGGAAAACTGCAACACAGAGAGACCATTAAGCGGGGGAACAATGCGGGGGTCACGGATCCCTGTGTTGACTTGTACCGATTCAGAAAACGGTGATTCTAGAGGACCACACACACGATCACCAGAGCCGTAACCAAGAACAGCATCACGGGAGCATCACTCCGCACGACCGTACTGACCGATGCACAAAGTGAGATAGAGGAGGCCCAGGCGAATGTCCAGGCGGAAGAAGAGGATGACATTGGCGACTTTGCTGAAGAGGAAGATGTTCCCCATGTGTTGCTCCAAGGTGACTGGAAAATAAAATCAGACAGTCTATCCCCATCTACTCCGTATTGTACCTATCAATTCAAACTCCAAGTGTCTACATATGGCACCCTGTACTTGAACCAGGCCTGTTTGTATTTGCAGATATTGTATAGATTTTTCTTTATGCTACTTACAATTACAGTAAAACTGCAATAACACAAATTTTGGATATCATGCAATCAGCTCCCATCCGGCTGTGGGGAGGGGGGTGGTGTTGGGAAGTGACTCGTTTTGGACAGTGTACTGTCAGTTCTGTACAGTGTAAGTTTCACTATGTTTTGTGCTTTTTGTGACATAGCATACAGAATTTTTCCAGAGCAATCAACAATTTTAATTTTTTTTACAGTAGTTTTAAATATATTAATATAAACAGTAACATCTTAATACAGAACAAAACAGCATAAGTTGACTCACAAACTTGATAAATCAACTACTAATATTTTTTATATTATTATTATTATTATTATTATTAATAATTATTCTCATCATCATCATTCTATTAGTACATATTTGTGACATGCACGATTTGGTTGTAATAATACTTCACGTCTAATAAATGAAAATAAAGCATTTTTCCTTTCTCTTTTCGCACAGTAACTGAAAGACTGACTGAAAATCATTGTTTTTCCATTAATCTCGCACGACCCCGTAAATAACGCGATTTAATTTTTTGGACCCACTTACCAATTTTACTGTATTTACCCATTAATACAGCTGGGTAAATCTTCTCTGTATCAACACTGTACCGCGATCAAGGGTCTACAGCAGGGGGCGGGGTTCGAACATCGGTCCTTTGAGTGCAAGGCGGCAGCTCCAACCACTGCGCCACCTGCTGGCCTCTTGGTGTGAACCAGCAACGGTGATGTCATGAATACAGAGGCGACACTTACTGGCCCTTCGGTTCTTCATCATGACGATGGCGCTGAGAAACATGAGGATCTCCACCTCCCTCTGTGGGGGCGACACGCACACTCGGGGTTACACGCGCACGACCCGAACACCCCACATCTGCTCGCTGCCACACCGACTGCGCGGTGGCACGTGGTTGCGGCGGTGCTACGCACTCACCCAGTCGAAGTCGCACGAGTTGCCGTCCTCGCGCTGTGTCGCCAGGTGCTCGCAGATTCCCGGCGTCTTGCGCACCAGCAGGAAAGCGACCGACAGCAGGAAGGAGGCCACGTAGTAAGGCTTCAGCAGCCACTTGTAGACGCGCGGCAGGTGGTAGAGGAACGCGAAGAAGGTCGTAAGCAACGCCATCTTCTGCGCGGCCAAGGAAGAAGGACAGAAACAGATACTGCACAGGAGATGCGATGGGTAAGTAGATCTGGCTGGCGTGAGTGCATGTGCGTTCTTAAAGAAACCGTGGAGGTCAACACGGACGAACCAGAGCCATTGGTACCGCCCTTTACTAAAAGGTGATTGGTCACTACGTCAGTGTGCGCTGCGATCATTGAGGAAGCTTCTTGTCAATCATTTGGCAAAGGGAACGGGAAGTGTATGAAAAAACTTTACCGTAATAAACCAAATTCTAACTCCTTTGAAGACTAATTATTTTCGCACCAGCACAGGAGTGAAAATCTATGCAGGAAAAACTGTTATCCCTCAAAAATAACAGCTGTGTGTTTACCACGCCATACGTTGTGTGTTTCTGAGGGATGAACAAGACTTTTTCATCTCACAGATACATTCTTGCTAACGTCAGTAATTTTATTAAACTGCTGCTGATTAACTTCGATGTGTAATTTTCCTTACTGTATCCTTTTATGGGTTCTGTTTGCTTCCTGTGTAAAATAGTCTACTGTATGGCAGACATGTAAACTGCTCTTTTATTTGTTATATTACGGTCGCTGTCGAACTGTCACGTGGAAACTGAATGTCTTATGTTACACGGTCATCCTCGGATGACGTCAGTTTGACTGCTAATGGCTTTTGACGTTATGGCTGTCTTTGGTAAAACTGATCATTCGGTTTTCTTAAACTATGTTGGTCACTTTAGGACAACATGTTACAGAATGTGAAGGTTCCTGTTAAGTGTGGTCTACCATTGCTTTCTTTCTTCAAATCTGCAGTCTCCAGGGTTCGGTGTTGGGACCATTATTGTTTCTATACATGCTACACATGTTAAAGGGTCATACAGAGGAATACAGTAAATGTTCACCCTTGTGCTGTTGAGATATTAGTCTTTCAGTATGACAGAAACTGTGCCTGTACCTTCTGTATCAAGCAGATCTGTATACTGAAAACTGAATTAGTGAGGAATATTTGCCCATGAACCTCTTACTTGGAAGAAATAATGCCATAGAGTTTATTGCTATCAACATTTATCACAAAGGTTTTAAATTTTCTCATAATTTAATACATGTTGAATTTCCAGTGTAGAAAGTTTCCTGCATTTAGTAGTATTGTAAAATTAATATTTCTTTCATTTAAATATCACTGTTAGTATTTGCATTTGCCTACATTAGACTGATGACTTGATGAATTAAACAATCACAACAATAGAAAGAGCAAATAATAGCATATAATACATTTTGCATTGATACCAGTTTAGGACAGTTCAAAAATTGTACTGTTTACTTAAACTATGAAATGTTAAGCCCTACTTAAACAAAGCCCTGTGTGTCTAGGGTCATATGTCCAAAAATGAGCTTTTTTCAAAGTCTTTAAGACTTTCAGATTTTTTGCAATGATCCATGGAGTGTCTTATAGTACATGGCAGCTTTGCTATATGGAGAAATATCTATTCATTCTCCTAGTCAGCAGAGATCTAATTCAGATCATAAAAATTAGCATGAGGAATCATGACCCTGACTGGAGGAAGGAAAAGAATAATGTGTAGTACAGAATGTACAGTGTACAAAAACATTTAAAAACATGATAAATCTTTATTTTTTTCACATATATCATTTACACATAATGGATAATTAGCAAATAATAAAAATTGTGAAACAGAAAAATCTTAATATAAGATATAAAAATATAAACTAAAATTTGTGGAAAATGGATGACCATGTCTAATAAAGAACAGTTTTGAATGAAAGCCTGTGCACCAAGTTGATTTCTGTGCAGAGATCTGAGAACCATGGTAATATGTTTAGCTTATTTTTCTTTATTTAGCTAATACATTTGTTCAAAGAAATTTACAGTGTTAGGACTGTGTCCCTTTGAACCTGGCATCCTTAAAATTTCATGAAATTTATTGCTTTGGTTTACATCTAGAACACCAAGTAAGCTAATTCACTGAACAGAATCACTATTTAGAGCTGAGTTTTATGAAAAACCTGCAAGCTGTCCTGTACTTTCTATGGATGTGATGGGGTTGTTGGGGTTCTGGGTTGGCCTGTTTGCTTTGTTTGGGTGGCATCTGCAAACAATGGAGCAGGGCTTCCTCTTGCTGCTCTGGCCTGATCCCTGACCAGCCATACCAACAAAAGTGCAACAGCTACTCCGACTGGAATTCCAAGGACTGATCCAAACATTCCTTTATGTGCTCCCCCCACTGCACCAAAGAGCGCCCCAATGACTGCCACCATGACCACAACCACAGGTTTAAAGTAGTGTGTTATAACATTCACGACCTCCTCTCTGTACCCCAAACGGACGACTTCCAGGTCCACTCTCTGTCTCTCTACCTCCAGTTGCTCCTGCTCTGCCATCTTCTCTGACGCCTCAATTCCACTTGGATCTCCTACTAAAAAATTAAACAAATACAAATTATATATGTTTGTGAAAAACATTTAAAAATAATTTAAGCAAGAGGGTATACAGGGTACAAAGACTTGTCATGAAAATTTAGTCACATTTTACATCTGTTTTTACACTCCACGTGTCATTATTACACTGTTTTAATAATTGAATTGTTTTACTTGATCTTAATTCATGAACAGAAGAAATGAGCAGCATAGTGACAGAGTGGATAGCACTGGTGCCTCACTGCTCTTGGACTCTAAGTTTTGCATGGGTTTCTTCCCAGGTTCCTAGCGTGTGTGTGATTACCAAGCAGCAGACTGACATCCCATCAAGGGTGTATTCTGCCTTGTGCCCTGTGTTTTTGTGATAGGCTCTGGCCCCCCCCCCCCATCACCTCACATTTGACCAGTTGGTACTGATAATTGATGGACAGAAGAAGTATCAGTAGTGAATATGTTGCATAATTTCTATCCAGTAACAAGAACATTTGTCAAGGATTAAAGTATTCATTTAACAACTAAGAACATTATAGTCTTGACGAGGCACTTGACTTGTTCTGACATTTAATGTGATATTTTTCAGCTTGGTGATTTTTGTTTTTGATGAAAATATGAGACAACCTTACTATGAAAAATGATAACGTGGAAGAAATTAATGCACAGAATAGACCTTCACTGTAATGTATAAGTATGATGTAAAATATGTGTAACCTATATTGCTTCTATTTTACATATTTATCTGTGTATTTATTTTTATCTTATTACATTATTAAATTGAGTTTCACTCAACATTTAAGTTAATTCTGTAGCTTAACACAATTGTAATGTTCTTGTTTTGGCTATGCATTTTATGAATACAATATATGCACGTTATTGTAACATAGGTTAGAATAGTTCTCTTATAAAAAGCCTGAGAAAAGTTTGTTTTATAAAGCATCTATATTGTTAGACTTACAGGCAGGAGGAATTAACTCAAAACTGCTCCTCCGTTTTCTCAGTTGTCCCTTTTGCTCATGTTCTCTCCTTTCCGACTCCTCATTTTTCTCCTTCAGCTCTGCTTCTCTTCTCCTATATGTTTGCTTTAGCTCCTCTTCTCTCTTCTCATACATTACTTTCATCTCTCTTAAGTCTCTTGGTGTTCTGCTCTCTATGAGCTCATGATACACTTGAGGGATATAAAAATCACCACAATTCTCCTCCACCATCTCTTCAATCTTCTTCAGCAGCTCAGTGACTTGGATGCGAGAGCAGGAGGAGCTGCTGAGGACATGGTACCTGTTCCCACATTGCTGTAGGAGTTTCTCAGTTGCTTTCCCACTTTTGAGGATGTGCTCCTCAATGGTCATGTCCCTCAGTTGTTCCTCACAAAAAAACAAAACTATTGTGTGTTTCCAAACTCTCTCTCTCAGGACTTCTAGGTGCCTGAAAACTGCTTTTCTCTCTCTTTCTGGAAACTCTCCCACAGGGATGATGAGGAGGATGGCATGGGGTCCTGGTTCACATAGAGACACACTGCGAATGATCTCTTTTTTGATGGGATCTGGTGGGCGCTGGTCAACTCTGTCCCAACCTGGGGTGTCCACTATTTTGAGGAACCTTCCGGCCACATCACCTTTTTTCTTTACACACATGAACCCTTCATTTCTGAATTCCTTTTTGCCCAGAATGATGTTTCCCACTGTTGTCTTCCCAGCTCCCATTTTCCCTAGAAGCACAATTCTCAGCTCTGGGAGAGGGACAGGTTTCCCTGTCAGAGAAAAGCACAGTCAGTATTAAATTTCGTGTTTAAAAAAAGCACCATGCAATAGTCAGCTCTAAGGAAGCCACTTTCCATTTTTCATAATCAAATACAACCACTGTCCTGTTATCCATATAGAGACCTAAATCATACAATGTATACCTCACTCTAAATAAAGTTAAGAGTTGTCAGTTTTCTGTATTTTTTGTGTGTGAACTTTAAAAATACAGCGAAATAAACACACACGTATGTTTATGCCATTCATATATTCGACGTTAAAGTATGTTATGTACGTTTTGCATCGTGGGACGAGGTAAGAATTTATTAGCAGTTATTTTAAAATGGGGCGGCAGGCCGTGCAGATGCAGCGTTGAGGAACTGGCGTGATCCAGGACGGGGGGGGGGGGGGGGTTTAAAGGAATTTTTTTTTTAAAAAAAAAAAAAAA
>UFQX01000406.1:89618-267910 GCA_900497675.1 Arapaima gigas | reverse complement strand
GGGGGGGGGGGGGGGGGGGGGTCTTACAGGAATTCTTTATTATAAATACATAACAAATAGTGCTCAATCAAAATCTGTAAAAGTTATGTTTTTTAAAAGTAATGTAACTAAAACTTTACTAGGGAATGAAATAGACAGTGACGTAGCACCTGTAAGAAGGAATGTAGACATATTACCAAACCATATTGCTTTTACATTTATTAGTTTAAAAGGCATTTTTTTCCAATGCGACTTAAATTGAGTACTACGTAGTATTTATCTGAAACCTTTTTTTATCAGAATGACTTACAGTGCTGGTACACATACAGTATACAGTACTACGTCTAGTCATTCACTCATATTGTGCACAAAAATTGGGGGGGGGATGTCTACGGGAAAAATAACAATAATATAAAAAGGTATTACTCACCCAGCAAATCTATCCTGCTCGCCGCCATCTTTCTTTCAAACTTCTTCCTGGAATTTATAAAATTAGAGCTGCTTTCCCGTCGTGACAACTGTCATGTTTTTAATGATGTTGTGCGGTACTATCCGGCAGAAAGTGTGAGCTTCATTGAGTACTCCATACCGAAATTATTCTCTTTGCAGATATCGAGATCCCAAAAAGTTCAGCATTAGCTACAGTTGCTACTTCGCTTAGTTTCCAAACCCAGGAAGCGGACTTTTGCTATGTCGTGTTCACACGTCACTGTCATGAATGAATGTGATTGGAGAAAATATGTCTGACAGGATGGCTGTACAATTGTCTCCCTTTAAATTGGTTGGGATGCAGCTCAGTTCCAGGAATTAGGGTTTAAAATTGATATAAACAATATAAACTGGTCTTCTGTTGAATTTGGTATGTCACACGTTTTTCAGTTAAAATTCATGCTTGATTTCTTAAAATGGACGTTGTGTCATTTCAAAGTCTCACTAGAAGCTTTAAACTAAAATATTTAAGAAGGGTTTCTTCGTTCACGACAAAATATTCCTCTGTACCATAAAAAGTCTGTGTTAATAGCCCGCATTAACCACCACTATTTTTTAATAAACCAAAATGCACTTAGAAACACGTGCTTTGTCATTGGTGGTGTAACATCCTCTTATGTAACGTAGCAAGGCCACAAGCATTGGGGTACAGTTTCCACCACCTCCGCGTTAGGCATATGAATAATAAAATGTAGTATAAATAGTTTTCTATAATGTATTCATATTTAATTATTAAAGTATTTAAAGTTTTTATCTTATCTTGCTGGGCAAATTTTGAGACTTTTTTGAGAATTTTGCGGCCCTCTTCTTTCTTCTTCCAAACTTTTTTCTTTAATTTATTAAGCTATAGCTGCTTTTCCATCGTCAAGAATTGTCTTTAAAGTTGTGCAGTGCTATCCGAGACAAAGTGTGAGCTCCATCGAATACTCACCACGGGAGTTATCTTGACTTTAACTTAATTTTGGCAGAGACCACAAAAATTCGGCATGACGTTATGGTCTTTCACACTCGCTTTTTTATACAGGGAGGGCTGAGATTTATCAGGTTGCAGTCGGTTCATACGTAATTCTCACAGATGTGTTTATTGCTTATATTATTTTATAAAGAATTTTTTTTTCAAAAATCGTTTAATTCCTTAAAATTTCACTTTTATATTTTCCTTTATTTCCTTTGAAAGCTCACAAATGAAACATAAGGACTGTCAGTCTTCTACTCAGTCTATGTCCCACGCTACTCAAGAGCGCTCCCTAGATGTAGCAGCGCGGAACTGGAATCGAAATATTTGCCGCACTATTTCCATTGGGGAGAATTGGACCTTCAGTCTGGAAGGCGACTGTGTGCTGGTTACTGTGATTAATATGTTTCTTTTCTGCATCTAAGGTTGTTCCTATAATAGGCCTGCTTAAAGAATGTGGGTCCATGTATTGAAATTTACATCTAACATGGGATGCGATTACCTTTGTGCTGTCCTGGACAAGTTGGGGTTTGGTCCAAACCTCCTGAGCTGGTTCCATACTCTCTATAAGAAGGTATATAGCCAGGTTTCTATCACCCCTTGGAGGATAGATGACCAAGCACAGTGGAGTGAGGCAGGGATGACTTCTTTCCCTCTTCTCTACATGCTCTATATAGAGCTGGCAGTCGCTATTCGGGACCATCCAGGGGGTGGGCAGCCATCCTGATACAGGCCATAAGGTGGTAAAACCAGCTTAGTATGCAGATGATACCACCCTGTTTGTGTGCTCTGACCAGACCCTTGGTCGAGCGCTCAGTCTGGTTCAGGTAATCACAGAAGCCTCTGATGTAGCCCTTAACGTCAAAAAACAGTAATAAAGTACTCTCAATTTGAAAACTATGAGGGATGCTGTCTGGGGATTTTTCCAGCATAAAAGGACAGGAATAAAATTAAATGAACACTTTGTGGTTCTTGATCTGTTGTAATATTTTAATTCACAACAATAAAAGTGTTTCTTTGGTGAGAAGTCTGTCCATCTCTTTGCAAAAAAAAATCTACATTCTAGTGTACTAATATTGAAATTATGAAATTTTCTGTACCGACCAAAGAACATCAGCTCAGTTCTGTAACAATCACCCTTTGAAATGAGCACTATTAGCTCTGCACTCAATGAATACCTTCTGTTACACAATTTCAAGCTCAGAAAGAAATTGAACCTAATTATAACAAGAGCTTTGAAGTAAGATAAAGGATACTCAGGTAATCTGAGTTTTCACAAAACAGAGGTTGGTAGATGTCAATTATATTCAGCATGTTTCCAGGCACCTTCTGTGAAAGTGATTTACAAAAGTCTACAACTTTCCTGGAACACAGTTCCCATCATGCCTGCACTTTATAATCAATGTGCTAATTAACATTTTTATTAGAGACCTGAATATATGCTGTACAAATTCACTTTCTCTTCATTTTGTTCTAAGCAGACAATATACTGAACTATCTTTCGTTTTAAAAGTGAAAAAACCTTCAGCTTTAATGTGATCTGTTGGCAGCAAACACATTCTTCTAAATAAATAAATTGTTTAAATAATAGCAAAATGGGTTTCTAGAATTACCCCATGCATAGATGATGGTATTTCAGAGGAATACCTTTTTAGCTTTTCATAAAATGTGTAGTTCATGGTTATAAACATACCTGAACATATTTAGAATACACACCATATATAAAACTTCAGATTCCAAAACAGCTCAAACATCCAATTTACTTTTTAGAAAAATCATTCATTTTATCTGCAGAAAATGAGGTTTTAAATAACCCATTTATTGTTTCTGACACAAAAAGATAAAATGAAGTCACACTTAAAAGATAACCCACTGGCTACTACTCTGATGTAGAGGTAGTTGTCTAAATATCCATCACACATTTAGCTGCTGTGTGTATCATAGCAAAAATACCTGTTGGCCTTGTAACAGTCACTGGCAGCACATTTTAAGTAATATTGAGGATCTCTCTGTTTAACATACTGATTGCCTTTAAACTCTATTCTGTCGTGAAAATGAGTTCCAGCTGTAAATGCACAATTTAGATGGTTTTTTGGTAATTTAGTTAATTTCCCCAGTCCCTGAAATATAAACCAAACTTCAGTTTGCACGAAATTTGTGTAGTGTGTCTTTATGAGACATGACATAAACTGAGCACTTTAAAAAGACTACATGAAAAAATAAAAAATACTAAACTCAAGTGGTGTACATTTTTGGGTTTTGTTTTAAAAATTAAAATGCTTTAACAAGAGACAGAATAAACACTAAAAAAGTATTTACACGTGTAATTTGCTACAACAGCAAACCATATCAAGAACTTTGGTGACATTTAAATAAAATCATAAACAATTTGTGTCCTTTTTTGTCCTCCTAAGATTCATGTGTGAGGTGGTTGCTACCATGTGTGATGCCGTTGTTTTTCTCATGGGCCAGAGCTTCCCTCTCCTGATCTAAATGTCCGTCTGCCATTTTTCTTTCCTTTTCTTCTCTGTGGATGAGGTTCCTACGGTGATGAAACAGGTAGCCAGGCAGGAGGAATCCAGCCAGTGAGAAAATGAGCAGGCTCAGGTTGATCTGTTGAGAGTGAGAGAGACGGTGGGGTGAGTGACTGTTTAGGCGTCAGTGTTAGCGTACGTTCCTCAACGCTGCAGCACTCCTCCATCTTACCCAGTGAGGGTCTCCGTCCAGCGGTCCCACCATAAGCATGAATAGAGGTTGCTGCAAGAGGGCGAAGAGTGCACTGATAGTGGACTGCAGCCCCGTTAGTGTCCCAAAGTGGTTTGGGGGGTACCTGAACAACAGGAGGCCGAGGTAAAGTGGTGTTAGTGTCATCCTTTGTCGACTGACATAAGACAGGACAGAAGATGGTTTAGTGATTAGAACTACTGAGTTGGGTTCAAAGGACTCAAGTTAAATCCCACCTCCTGCTACCATACTTTTGAAAGTATTTACCTTAATTTGCTCCAGTAAAAATTACCCAGCTATATAAATGCTTAGATCACTCTAAGTAACCTAACATTTGGAGAAAAGCATCAGGTAAAAAAGTGATCTGGAGGGATACTTACGCAGCAGCATAAAGGCCTCCACAACAGGAGTGGATGAAACCTCGCACAATCGTGTGCAGGATGAAGGAGATGATCTGTGGAGCAGAGAAAAGGTTTAACCATTGATGAACATGACCTCCTTGTCACCACTGCTGGGCACCACTCCTGTCGCTGCACACTATGTCATAAGGAATCAGCATAAACTGCACTGAACACACACCTCTGTGTCACATAGCAGTGTTGCATGGCAGGATCACATTGTTTCAGGTGTTTCAGTGTAATGACTGGTAATCTTGTTCCTGACACTCAGTGTCAGTTCAGATTCCCTCTCACCTGTACAGGCAGGTTGTTTATCATGCAGGTGATGCCAAAGATGAACAGCAGCAGGTTTGTAAGGGTGAAGGCTCGTATTGTGTTGGCGAGTTTCTGGATCTTTGGGTTTTTTATCAGCGGCCTATATGAGTGGTAAGGAAACAGGTGATGGAACATATATTGTTGGGTCCTGGTCTCCATTAAACCATGTTCCCAGTGCCTACCTACCTGCCCTGCTTCTTGGTATGGACAGGGCCATCTGACTCACACGTCTTCATCTTCCAGTCCATGATGTAGCCAATGAGAGGGCATGTAAACAGACACAACAGCTGCAGAACACCGAAAATCGAGGCGTAGAAGTCCACTGTCACAGAAACAAACATGCAAACACACACAGTGAGACAAAAATAGTGAACCAACAGCATCACACTTCCTCCCTATTTATACACATTGACTTTCTCCTTTCAGGAACCTTCGAAGATATATTTTCCTGTGTCTTTATTTTTTAATTGCATTTTTCTCACCTATCTATTTTTCGAAATTTCATCTGTTGCTGAACAAAGCAGCCTGCATTTCTGTGTCCAGCTGTTAGTCAGCAGTAAAATGCAACCACACAAAATAGTTGCGAACACCACCTAATTCAACTTATTTAATGCTCGTGTCTGGTGTTCGGGAGTGTTGGGGATCAGTAACAACATTGGAAATCCTGCAGCAGATGGTATGGTCCCCACAGAGCCCTGATCTCAACATGATCAAGTCAGTCTGGGAGGACATGCAGAGACAGTCAAAGTCTGCAGAAGAACCTACCAACCTCTACCTTAAACTGCATGCAAGTTTGCATAAGATAATCGATGCTGTTTTACAGGCAAAGGGTGGTCCCACCAAATATTGATTTGATTGAAGTTTTTTTTGTCTACTGCACTTTTTAGAAGGTTTATTGATTAATAAGTATTCATGGCATTATTTTTGGAACCGTCCTCGCTTTATAGCATTTTTCCCCACAGGTGCCTAAGACTTTTACACAGTACTGTATCTCAGTTAATCCAGAAAATTAGTTAGCAATGGAGGTTGAACAGCAGATTGTGAAGATTAATTATTATCTTTAGTAATTTTAAGTCAATTTAATTTTACTTTATTTTAAGTTAATAATAATTGTACAGATCGCAGTTACTTACTTATCACAGCTTTATTAAGGTTTTTACAGAACCTAATGTAAATAAATCAAGAGACATCTATACTGTGTATCCTGTATTAATTTTAACTGGTTACTTTAGATTTACAAACAAATTGTGATGCAGACTTCTGGTCCCATTTGGGTTTGTAAGGTGAGGAGCCAATGTACGCATTCTGCAACCTTCAGACTAATACATAATTACTACTGGGTACCACACGTCTACAACACTTTTAAATCCAGAAGTCCAAGATGACGGCAAACATAACTGTTTCAGGTACAAACTCACATCTTTCCTGAACAGTTTAACTGACAGAGAAATGTCTATCTCACCTTGCTCTTGTGCTATCTCTACCAGTTCTTCTGAACCTGAAACATAAATCATGGATGTAAGACAACAGGCCATGAGGAAGATGTACAATTAAGGACCTCATTGTGTAAACTGGTTGTCATGCAGTTGTCTACACTTTAATACTATACATGTAGAAACTGCATAAATATTCTGTCTGGCCCTTTGGCCGGTGAAAGAGCTGGGGAGTCTCACTGTTGCCGTGGGTAACCTGGAACTCCAACATCTTATTCATGGCTCCCATGTAGAAGATGAGACGCAGCTGGGTCATGCCCATAGTAAGGAGGCTCCACAGAAAGATGGCAGAACAGACAGACCTGCAGAATGGAACTGAGCCAAAGGTAATGATCAAATAGTGGCACAACACCAGGAGTTGAACAGCACACTGTGAACAGAAAAGGTGAGTAGGAGACACAATGGAGGTTAGTAAGGCTAAAATGAGTACATCTTCTGACGCTAGCACACACATCCTGTATTCTAACACTACACACATGTTCTGCAAACTCTACTTACTTCCATCTAAAATGAATACTACACAATGTACCAGTAGCTATGTAAAAGGTGCAGAAGCTACGTTTTCTGCTTTACCTGCGGTCTGAACTGTGCTCAGGTGCTGTTAAGTGGACACACTGCTGTTGATTTAATCACATTGGGTCATCATTACAATGCCATCAGTCAACATGTTTTCACGGTATGAAGAGTTTAGTCAAGGAATTTAATGGCTGCACCCATGCAGCCAGCCTCCTTAAGGTGGTGAAAACCAGTAATCTTATGGTAAAAAGACCATCTGCAGTTCTTTCCCCTGACTTACTTCGGTGATCGGCCCCGCCGTTGCCTTTTGCATGGTCCTTCAGGTTCTCGGCCTGGTCTCCTGTGGTAACTTCTTTGTACTTCAAATTATCTTTCTCCATGTTGTCCAGAGTTACACTGCCATCCTTCTTACTGTGAGAAAAGACAAGATGATCCAGTACAGTACAATGGCTACCGAGGAAGGATAGTGTGATATGTAGAATGGCAGCCACTGAGCTAAACATGCAACTTGTTTTGTCCATTTACTGCTAAATAAATATGAAATGCAGCCTATAAAAGGATTAATGTAAGGGTAAGTACCATTGAAACGGCATCAACTACTCATGTGGTTTCAAAGGTAGGGGAAAGATGTGGAAGAAGGCAGTAGCATACAACCTCCAAACCCACAAAAAGCATAAAAACCACAAGTGGTTAGCAAGAGTCCAACTCATTGCCACTTTCCTTGGTCTATTGCTCTGGTCTGTACAACTTTTACTTTTTGTTTCTGTACTTGGTTGATTTTCTACTGCCTTTATTTAAACATGTGACCTCTGGAGACTGGAGTTTAAAAGGACAAAGTGCTTTCAAAAAAAAAAAAGACAATAATCTTTAACTAAAACACCATTCAGAAAGCAATTAAGACTGCAAATGAAATGTGTAATATGGGTTTGTAATTTATTTTGCAATGCAGTAGTGTACGCCTGTTTCTGATTTGTGAATCCATTGGAGCTTGGTTTAAAGTCAAAATTAAGAGACCATAAGCGGTAGACTTCTACGTGTCACACAGTAAATTTGTTCGCCTGTCAGTTGAATCATTCACTGCCAATCACAGTTGGTATTACTGACATGTACACCATCATTACAGTGGGATTTCACTACCATAGCAAAGTATACCTCACATCCTCCGGTGTAAGGAAAGGCTCTGCAGGCCAGTTCAGGAGACAGTTTAGGAAGACAAGACACGCCAGTCCTGACCACACCCACATGATCGCCCGGAAGGACACACCAGCATCATAAATCAGCTGCAGCGTGGGACAGGTGGAGAGGATGGCAAAATACAAATATGACACACATGAGGATAACAAAGGAACAACAGCTAATACTACCAATGACGGGAACAGTAGAGCATTTGAGACTGGCAATAAGAATAAAAAACTCACAAATTACTGATAATATACTACAGACACTGGTGTTTTTACAATGCAGTCCTGACAGCACTTATTGCACCAAACAGCAACATTTACAGTAGCCTGTTGTCAGTATGATTACAGGTAAACAAGAGTGACCAGTCCATCAGCATGTGTGTAAAAATTTACCTACGTACCAGTTTGTTACCAATATTTTGTAATTTAGCTAGTGCTTTTCTCCAAAGGGATTTATGTGTATATTTTGGTGCTTACAGTAATTTACCAGTTAATACAACTGCATTTTTTTTTACTGAAACAAGTCAGTTTAGGTGCCTTGCTTAAGGGTACTTCAGCAAGACAACGTATTTGATCCTTTGAGTACAGGTATCTTCCTACTTAGGAGGTGAAATTTTGTTAGTCAGACATAAATGCGAAAGGTTTGCTTGACAAGAGTGGGATATTATGGGAAGTAAGTGCATTCCAAAGATGTGTCTTGGTCATTTTGGGTGTGCTATTTAAATTAATAAATGAGAAAATTTTGTGAAACTCAGCCTTATATTTTATGACAACTCAGTCATGGACATTGAACAATTTCGCTTGTATACAAAAAAACTTCAAATTTAAACATTTATATGTTCAGGGCATCCTTGTATAAAGTGGAAACTCTAATCACTACGCTGCTCCATTACTATTTATGAGAATTACTATTTGTTTTTTATTTCTTCAATCCAAAAAAGCTTACCTGTCTGAAAGCAGGTTAACTACATTCTTAAATAGTACTAAAGCAGGACTCCACCTAAGGCTCAGCAGGATACTGATGCCGCAGGATGTGTGTGTCTGTATATACAGGTAACAGTGAACATGTGTATGTGTGTTTAATCAGCATTTTTGACATTTACCTTAACTCCCAAAAAGGTGACAGCTGAGGAGGCATAGGAACCAATCATGAGGGACATAATGGTGGAGCTCAGGCTTCCAAACATGTTTGGTAGCTGAGAGAGGGAAACACTGAATTAGACAACCATGGCCAGAAAAGTGAAACAGTGACAGTTTGCATAACAGCATCACAAATTATTTGTTTTTCACAAATTAATTTACAGTGTTATTGGGCATTTGATCAATATAAATAACCAGCTACAGGTAGAGGTATATTTTTACTGTGGAAGTTTACTGCATTTTTCTGTAAAAACTATTGCAGTAAATGTTTGTTAATGGATATGTCATCATTTTAAATTAATTCTTTACAGACCAGTCTATGACATAGACCAGCTTGAGTTTAAGAACAAGCAACCTGTTTTGGAAATGTACAGGTGATCCTGTTTTGTCTGGAATAGAGATAAAATCACCAGCAGGGGGTGGTCATCAAGCATAGCAGATTAAAACAGCCAGGGAGTAGCTGGAATTGAAACACAGGCTTAACATCTGGCCACTGGCGGGAACAATCCTCCTTTTGTCTCAGTGATCACATTATTATCTGCGTTCTCTCTGAGCCACTAAAGTCACTGTAAACAAGCCACTGCCCTCAAGATAAACAAGCCTGTGAACATACATGTACACACATTTATCAATGGGATATACATCAAACGTCATTTCAGTCAAAATAAATCCAGAAGCAGCAGCTTTTCACCTAATCTTTTTACTAAAAATATTTTAAAGAGTTCTATTTGTTAGAATGTAATAAACTGAAATATTTTGTCCTGGAGGGCAGACTTCTCAGTTCTTAATCTGCCATATGCATTGTTGTTTGATGAAAGTAACAGGTCGCACAACATTTACATGTAAAAAATTTGGAAAATAGTACACCCCGCAATACACTGTCATCTTAGGCTCTGAAATACATCTTGCAGCAGTTATAGTATTGCAACAGTTCTCTCAGCCCTTTGCTCATTTTTCTTCCTTCTCATTCTCTCCTCTTCTGGTCTGAACTTTCAGGATCTCATTGTTTCACATTATCTTATATATCGTTAATTTTTTGAAACAACATGTTTAATTTGTTTATTTTTTTGAGGTCACACAGCACTTTGGCTACCTTTCCTGGCTCCCCAGGTGGCCATGGAGGTGGTACGTCAAAGGCAGGTGGTTACAGTAACGTGCCCAGTTTGTCACTCTGTGTGTGGAACAGCATTGGATTTGAGCCACATCCTTATCTCTCCCCAACTCTGTTAGAGGGTATCTGGTACCTATTTTTGTTCTGCTTGGATTGTTTTAAATGGTCAACAACCAAACCTTTTAGCTGCTGGGCATAAAAACTTTGTCCAGCCAAATGTAAAGCTTTTTAGAAGCCAAACTAACAAATGTTTTATTTTGTTTGAAAAATTTTCAATACACCACATATAGAAGAACAATACAATCAATAAAAACAAGCAAATAGAACATGCAAAGAAACTACTATTCATGGCTTAGTGTGTTACTTATAGGATCGTGAGACTTTTGTCAGAAACTCTACATTATAGAAACATCCCAGTATTACTACATTATTACTCCCACATAAACTGATGATTTATTATTATTGTCCCTTCTTATTATTTTCTGTCTGCAAAGATTTGTTTATCAATACTTGTTACCATGTTTCAGAGCGTTACATGTTCCTTTCTTGTATGACCTTCTCAGTGGTTTTTTCCCCACTCTGTTTCTTATATCTGCCCTTTCCTACCTGTGTTTGCAGTTCATTACATGTGGGCAGGTTACAGTAGGTGAACAGCAAACAGCAACTGGTACTTCCTGATGTAAACTCACTGGACTGGACCATTCACCCCCACAATGCAATTTCCACGCCACATTTCCTCTCTCCATAGCCCATTACCATTGCTCTGTACCCTGGGGAAATCATTCAACTGTTCTATGTGACAGTTCTATGACACTGTCCTTCAACTTCTCCCTTCTGGGAAAACGTTCCTTGTCAAGGACAACTAAAAAAAGTGTAGCTCAACTCCAGTAAGCAGAGACCATGACCCTGCCAGCCTCATTCTTCATATACTATATTTTGTCCTTTCTTTCCTGTCCAAACTGTACACTGTATGTTTGAGACTCACACCTTGCAAAACAAGTCAAATACTTTAGCATACTAAGTTACGTAAGATTTTCATACATTGACTAAATAGATAAATCTCATCTCCTCATCTAGATAAGAACAAGGTACTTTAAACAAAATTCTGTAGCAGTAAAAATGAGAGCATTTACCAAGCTAAACTGTTAAATATCCTTGGTCTTAATAAAATCACTGAAATGATGCTGGCATTTGTCAGGGGTTTGGCCTCATATTCCTCCCCCCTATGTTATGAATCCAAGCATTCTGTACTGTAGGTTTTTTGGGAGAAACCACATGAGCAAACTGGGCACAAGCACTCTATTTGGTGTCTGTTTGTGTGTATGGGTGCAAATTTTTCCAATGACCTTAAAACATAACACTGAACAACAACAACCTTCTTGTATACTACTTGTCGTATTCCCTTCTTATCCTCCACGTCCTGAAATTAGTGCTGCAGTCCTGCCCACACTTTGCACCACTCCACTGTACACATTTAATATTTTCATCACAACGTTTTTCTGATGAAAATATTATGCTTGACTTGCACTACCTTTCTGATTTTATCTGAACTAAAAAAAAGATTTCACCATTTCCAATGATAGTTTACAGTGCAGACTAAGCGTCCTTCTACAATTTCTTTGAACTAGTCAGATCCAAATGCGATTACAATGAAGTGCCTCGTTCAAACAATGTTGATGTTTTACTGTCATGTGTAATGTACTGTTATCCTGATGTTGCTGCACCAGTAAATTTCTGTAGCAACAATATCATGCCATGTGAGTCAACTTTGCCAAGAGAGGAATGACAGAAGAGCCAGATGGGAGAGAGGACAGGCATTCCGTTTGATGTCAACATAAAGGTCATTTGGTGTTTGTATACTCAAGAGCCAGGACAGACTGACTAGTGGTACACGTCATAATAATGGGCACTGATTTTCTCCAAGTACAATCCCTCTGAGACTTTAACTGTGCTCCACCTGTTCATTTGGCCAATTCTCTGACATCTGTTATAACTGCTGCAAATTGTTTATAGTATAAATACTGAAAAATTGACCTAGAAGGATGATCATATTAATAGACAGCCAAAAGTAGTTATAGTTTTGTTATTTATGGGTGTTTCATGGCTCCACATACAAAAGCTTAAGAGGGAGAGAGCATGTGCTTGTTTGTCCTTGTGTGTTTGTAGCAGAGGCTGGAGGACACGGCTGAGGAGAAGGCGTGTGGGCAGCAGTGGGTCCTCATTGGCCAGACACCATGTGCTTTAATTTCCACCCAGGCCACAGAAAGTCAGATGCCCTGACATTCCTTAGCCGATGCCAATACGCACACCTGCTGTAGCTTTTGCACACGTGGCAATACGCAAAACAGTCACACAAGCTAAAATACCCTGACTTTCTCCATGTCCTGAAAACACAGTGCACTTAGAAGTACTGATAGTAAAAACAAGCACATAAAATGAATGCGCTGAAAAATCCTTTACAGACACCATATTTTCAATGGTTGTTTCATCAATTAAAACAAGCTATGTGAAATGGTAATTTGATGTGTACTGAATTTAGGTGTGTCTGCAATTTAATAACAGGGATATAAATAAAATTATACAATGGACTTCTCAATACTTTTCTCTCACCGTGAGGGATGTGAAGGTCAAACAGATTCCTCCAAAGCCATTGAAAGACAAGCCAAGGAAGATGAGCGGGGAGAGGGCTGGGGAGAAATGGTGAAGGACACATGACAAAACTCTTCAGCTAATACTGGACACTACTCTAAAACCTGCTACATTAGGGTCACAAACCTTATAATACCAGACTGATTTGCGAGCCATACAAACACCCAACATACACAGAGGCTTCACCCCTAATGTTAACAGTAAGAGTGGTGATACCCATTCATTTCCTATTCCAAACAAAATTATTCTTTCTACCTTGTCTTTTGATGTGATATTTTGACCAAATTATTCATTATCAACAACTGATTGTCCAGTACAGTATTACAGTGATTCATACTCTACCCAGAAAGCAAAGGGCTTGAGATGGACTAAGCCTTGGATGGAGACAACTTGGAAATTTGCCTCACAAATATTTATAACAAAAAACTGACAATTTCTGCCTATCATTCTGAAAAGCATATGAACAATATGCTGTTAGACCCACTTGCCAGCATTGCTCACAGATGTATGTGACTAGACAACATTCACAAACTTAAAGCTTTAACATAATGTAAAGATGTTATAAAAGCTGATTATACAACTTGAATTGCAGTTATGAAAATAACTGTTAAAAATTAAATATTCTTATTTTATTCTCAGCTTTGAATCCCACTCCTGCTTTAATACCTTTGAGACAGCTTTGCCTTGAGCACAATTAAGTTTATATAAACAGTTAAATGATTTTGTGTTCTATATTTTCTTAAATCTTCCCATGAGTCTTTATTCAATGTTTACTTTGTTATTCTGCTCTGAGCCAATAGCTGAGAATGACATTGTTTGATTCTGACATTTAACTTGATTTAAATTTAGGTAAAATTAGTACATTTCCTGTACTCTCCAGTACTCTGTGATTCTAGTGGGCTTCTTAGTCACTTTCCTGTTTTTCTATTTGGACTGAGTGAAGAACATGTATGTACCAGTTCTGTTTTTGTTTAAAAAAAAACATGAATGGAAGTAGAATGACTCTGTAGTAGTAAATGCCATTGTATTGAATAATCAGCCTGTTGTATGAAAAAAGGATGTGTATTTCTCCAGGCATTTTCACTGCAACAGGCTGAGTGGTAATAACTACTGAGCTTTTATACAGTTGTCTTTGCCTGATCTGGCACTGTGCAGACTCACCTGCGGGATTGTGCGCAGTAAAGGCAATGATGGCACAGGAGACAGCAAAACATGCACTAGAAGTGAGGAAAGAGCGACAAGAGGTGGGGAGAAAACTGATGTTAGAACAAAATTAGGTAGGATAAAGAGCTAACAGAAAATCTGAGAGCGCTTTCTGCCTTTAAAATCCTCCTTTCCGCTTCATTTTTTAATCAGATGCCTTATTCAGTGACATGTCCAAACATCAGATTCAGCACATTTCAGGCTTCCATGACCATGAAATGTTATGGACTACTTATAATAAAAGTAATTTTATAAGCAAAATGCAAAGTATAATGCAAAAATATAGTAAATACATGTTAACTGATCTGGCCCATAAATAATAACTCTCATTCATGATCAGTAACCACATGTTCACTTAACTACCCATTGAAAGCTTAGGCTTGTTACATCAGCAACTTGGTTATTCATGCCTTCAGTTCAGCAATGCCAATATTTGTGCAACACACAAACAGACATGGCACACACTCGTGGAAGAGCAGTTTATCATACTAATGGTTCTGTATAGCAATGTAGCCACAAACACTCATTTATGCACACATACACATGGTATGAGCAATGCCGGTCACCAATTCACCTCAAACATGCCTTTAGACTAAGTGATGAAGCCAAAGTGACTGGATGAGATGTTTATAAACACAAGGAGAACTTGCCAACTCCACATACACTGAGTAGAGTTCAGACCCACATGCTCCCAAGCAAACCAGGCATTCTGATGCAACTATAAGGCAACTGTGCTTCACTGTGCCCCCAAAATATATCCCATAAACAAATATTATTGGTATTCTCATCCTACAGTGAAAATTTGACCTATTTCCTCCAGGTAATTATTCCAAGGGCAATTATTTCTAAAGGCAATAATGCTACTGAAACAGAAACTTACTTGATACACACATTTACCACCATTTGCACTACAGCGACAGCCCAAGCTATGATATTTGAGATTTATGAAGTTTATGCCACACCCAGCTTTAGAATGTGACTTTTGCTCCCCATTTGCAAATACCCCAGTTCCACATTCAAACCTATTTGGAGCAGGTTCAAACTTGACCTCCCCTTTTCAGAAAAATGAGTGTCTGGTCAATGAGTCATTTTTTTCAAGAATCTGCCACGCTAGCATCTGATTGGTTCCACACAAAATCCACCTTACCTGCCCAGCAGACGCAGAGGGCGGGGCCCATACTTGTCCATCAGGATTCCAAGAGGAAGGGTGGCAGCACTTAGCAAGAAGGAGCCAATGGTGAAGCCCAGATTGAGCATCTCCTCCTGCTCCACACAAGTGTGGAGCAGTTCATCCCTATGTTCTTCAGTACTGATGTTAGCTTTCTCCTGCTCACCCTCTGGGGAGAGAAATGTTCCCATAGGCATAAGAATGGTGCTTGTTGTAGGTTCTAGAATTATCAGCACTTGCTCTTGAACCTAGAGAGATAATTAAACTGGTGTGTTTTAGTAATGGTTTTCCTGAATAAATGGAAAAAATGCAAAACAACACAGGATATTGTAAAACCTGCTAGGCTTACCATGGCATAAATGTGAATAAAACCCCTCGTTCTTCAGCATAATGAGCAGTGAGGCCCAGCCCAGCAGGACAGCAGAGAAGAACAAGTTCTCCACCACAGCAGTTGAGGCCATCCACCAACGCCTCCTGAAGGCTTGAGTGGTAGAGGGCACCATTTTCTGAGACAAAGAGGGAAAGATATTGGATACATGTCAGGATACATGTGGGATTGGATATCACTTTCATGCAAATTGAAAACAAAAAAATTATGGCTCATTCAATATAGGATCCTGATATATGTGGCACCAAGATAAAGAATTTTCTTTCAGTTTGACTTATTGGAAGCCCTCCTTTTTACTGGTAGTTCTAGGCATTGTTTCCATCTGAATACTGTGGAAACACTTCATTCCACAAAGCCACTGTTACAGCACGATAGGAATTACTTGTGAATGGGAGGCAGAGATAATTACCATCTCCTGCCTGAAAACAGTCAAGGAGATTATACAGATTTGTAGAGAACACTGGAAAAGTGTTGTGCTACAGCGTAAACCTGCACTTGACTGTTCTTGCTGCAAGATCTGGTGTGTGACAACTTATTTTTTTCTGCTTCAATTCCTTAATCTATATGCATCTAATCTGAAAGTTGCTTTGGACAGAAGAAACTGACAAATGAAAATGCCACCATAGGTATGCTGACTGGAGAAATTGCAAAAAATACAATAACATTCCATGTGACAAATACTGCATGTATGGGACCAATTAAAAGAACATTTTTCCTTTGTATTACATTATTTCAGTGCTTGAACAACTTCAGAAAAACTTTGTTTTCTTCTAACTATAGAGATTGTATATCTCTAAAAGCTCTACTCTATTCGGCTTTGTGGTTTAGTCATGTAACAATCCGAAGTGCACAAACAAGGCCTTTGCCCACCACTCCATAAGGTCAGCAACGTCCTCATCTGTATAAAATCTGACATCCAGGTCACCTTAACCATCTGTGATAAAACAGAAAAAGCTGAACATTTCTGGACAAGCTTAATACAGCTCAGAACTTGCCTAACATGCTTTCACCTGTTAGCCTTGCACAGTAGGTACATTTTTGAAACCTACCAACAACATTTCAATAAAGAGGTTAAGGCTAAAAAGGATCACAAGATCAACTATGATTGTTTGAGGAAAGGATGTTCAGAGGAACAGATGCTGCTGTGTGATCATTTTGTGACTAAGAAGCCCACTAGAATCACAGAGTACTAGAGAGTACAGGAAATGTACCAATTTTACCTAAATTTAAATCAAGTCATTTGACCTGATAAATAAAAATAAAAGCCAGATCTGTCACATCAAAACAAAGGGCCAGTAGGACATTCTTAAGGGAAATCCATTTAGATTTGCAAAAGACACCCGGCTCAGTGTGTGTCTAATGGAATTAGACACGCCAAAGTGGACACATTTCACATCAGGAAAAATATAGCTAAACAGGTTTTCGTTTCAAACAGACTCCTACTAGGACCAGCAAACTTCTTCACTATCCTTGTATTTATATTACTACAGTATTGAGTGCAGCACAGCTTACAAGGGGCTTTAAACCTTTCAGCAATTGCACCAGTTTGTTGCTACTGCTATTTACTGTGGGTTGCTATTAATAGTGTGTCATGTGAGTGAGCAAGGTAGCTATATAACAATAATAATGATAAAAATATTAACAACAACAACAATAATAATAAACTAGTAATTTATTATTACTATCATTGTTACTATATAATAATAACACAATCAGTATTAGTAGTAGTAAGTAAATAGTAGTAGTAAATTAGTAGCATTATTATTACTATTGCTATGTAAATAGTATCACTATGGAAATAGTAGCATTAATAATAATACGAGTAGTAGTAGTAGTAGTAGTGGTAGCTTTAAGTGCACACATAAATGCCATACCTTCTTTATGTCCTATCTTCAGGGACATTTATTAACTTTTTGGCACAATTCAAATTCAAAAAATATCACTCTTGCAATACAAAATAGTAAATATGCCAGAGACTGCAATATTTCTCCAGAATATCCTGCAAATATTAACATAGACATAAACTTTGCTTTCTCTCTGGAGTCAGATTGGGATGTTGTATAGTAGTTCTTTCTACTTTAAGTATCTTCCTACTTTAAGCTTTTTAGTACTGTTGACTGAACATGTGACGTCACTGATAGCAGCAGAACCGGCCTAAATTAGTTTTATAACTGAAGACGGGCACGTCTTCCCTGTCTTACTTTTTCGCGCCAGTTTACAGTGTCTCCGCCTACAAAGGGAGAGTATTGTGGATAGCAGGAAGATAAGTAAAAAGGAAGTTTTTTTCCCAACGAAAAACAGGTCATCTTTGACATAAAACTAACGGGAGGAAAAAAGGAGGAAGTCACCACCTGTATGCCTGTTTAATGAAACGTGGCATCAGCACCTAACTTTGATCTCAGCAACTTATACAGTTTAAAGTGGCTCCAGTTGGGGTAAAATAAATGGCATCTTGTTGCCACAAGGCTTGGCAGATTTGTAAACAAAAGGTGATGTACAAGCACAGTAGCACAAGGATGTGAATTTGACGGGGAAATGTTAAGCGTGGAAGTGTGAGCAGATAAATATCATTAATCCAGCCCACTGTTTAATACTTCTTAAATGCTGTAACACTTGAATTTAACCAGTGAACTGTTATACTACAACTGTAATGTTCAAGTTGTTGCAGTGTTGTTTATTTAACAGATAAGAAGTATATGATGCTGGAAAAAGTTGACCTCCCTGCTATAAATTAAATGCATTTATCACAAAAAAAACCCAGAAAACAATGTAACTAGACAACTTGGAGATTTCAATATAGTAAATCATCACCAGTTTAAGTTCTGAAACTGTCCTGCCTACACTATGAAATGTCTGGGAAAGTAAAAGCCGTTCGCTAAAATTACACAGCTAATACACCACGACATTCCGTTTACGTTTTTCTGAAACTTCCTCAGTGCAACGTTTAAGCTGCTCCAGCTGCCACACTGGCTCTCCGAGAGCACATTTATTGCATCAGAAAACTGGCACGCTGGTGAAGGCAAAGTCGTCAGATGTCAAGTAAAAAAAATACAATAATGCAAATTTCTCAAACAGAAACGTGTTTTTGAACGAACAGAAAAATGTTTTACATATTTCGAATACCTTTTATAGAAACATACAGCCATTACGTAGCTCAGAATTAATACACGAACTGTGTTAGAATAAACTTAGGAGATTTGTTGTATACTTCCTGACTATAGCGAAATATTCTTCTGGCCAATGTTTAAAATAAAATGGTTTTATTTGATTTTAGTTAAATGGCAAATACTAAAACTGACTTCAGACTAAAAATTATAACAGTGAACTGAACAATAAGGAGAAAAAGCTCACAGTAAATTTGAGCGATAACCAAAAAACCGCCGAAATAAGTTTCTTTACAACTTGACAAAAAAGTACCGCTCGCGCTGCCACGTGCCTTGTCCTGTGCACATGGCCAGATAAAGAACACTTACTTTGCATTTCATCCTTTTAAAGCGTGTTTTTTTCCCTTGTTAAGATCTCTTGCTGTTTCCCTTTTGTTGGTTTCTTTTGTCTGTGCTCCAATTTTCAACGTTTTGTTGTCCCTGTTCTATAAAGAAGCCATCACCGTAAAACTTCCTATGTTTCGTAGCATCTGAAGTGAGTCGTCTTGACTTCCACGGCGAGGAAGTTTTTGTACACTCCGCCCTTCCCCCGGTTCGTGTCACTGGTCCCTCCTCCGTGACCCCCCTCTGTGTCGCCTGCCAGAGAACAACGCCGTGTCTTTCCCCCAACCACAAAATGCCACCAGATAAAGACGACTGTTAAAACTGTTAAGTGATTTAATCATTTTTCAAGTCCTAAGGGTTGCCGACACAAAGTGCTGCCTGGTCTGATGGTGCAGCTGCGTGTGTTTTCAGTGTTTTTGTGCGAGACCCTGAAACTTTCTAACTAAACAACAAAGCCTCCACCGTGATTTAAAGACCATTTTAAGTTGATTTCTCATTGCATTACATTCATACATTTTATTCATACATATTCTTCCAAATGGTCTAAAGTGTGTACACAATAATTTTAAAAAAAGGATTGCCACGTTTTCCTTTGTCAGTTACAATGTTAGTCTGCAAATAAATTAGTATGTGAAATAATTTGTTAATAATCGCTAACATTGTATTACTTTTTGGACACAATGCTGTTATGCAGTTCTACATGTAAAATAGTTTTTGTAGTGTTTAACATGTTAGTTTTCTCGCAAGTCAAAAATTACCAGCGGTTCGCAGTCCATTTTCTCTGATGTGGTGACATCTACTGGTGATTGTTTGATCCGAACGTATTAATTTACCTTAAAGTATTTATAGAATTCCTTGTTCACTTAGGAATAGGTTCATTACAGGACCTACACTGTTAAAGCCTACAGAGAAAGAAAAGAATTTAACGCGGAAAATAAGGGAAAACAGGGTTAAAGATTATGAGACTGAAATTGAATACATCAAAATTGCATGTTGAAAACATAACTTCAGAATTTCTTGTGGTTTCCAAAGTTTCTTTCAGTGAGGCTTCTGTGCACAGAAGAGACAAGGAACAGTTTAAATTGCATAATGTGAGACAATGGAATTCAGTTGGCATGTAGCCCCACTCCTCAAACATTTCAGGGTGAAAATTTCTAGGGCCTACAAGCACTAAAGTCCAGCCTGGGTCCTAGGCTCTGGCACTTTGTTATTATTGAAATTATTCATTAAAGGTTGTAACCATATTATTACTAAAGTTATATTGTTACAAACATCAAGGTGTCCCTGTAAAATCATGTTACTGTAAGCTGTAATGCTGCAGTTTATAATGTTCAGCAATGGGAATCAGTCAAGACCCCAGTCCAACACCCCTGTCAACTTTTTGCCACATTGTAGTCTTCTCAAGGGACTCTGGTTTAAAGAATTATTTAACCCCCTATCATTAGTTGTCTGCTGGACATAAAATCTTTATCTAAAAATGAAATGTTCAATAGTGCGGGTTAATGGAATGGTGGAAATATAAAAACAGTTAGCACTGAGAGGATTCAAATACAAGAACTTCAGTAAAATACAGTATTTCTGTATTTAAAATACTGTACACTATACAGTAATTTTCATTTGCCAATTGGATATTTTGTATTTCCACAACCTTACAGTTTTTTAACAGCAAAATTTCATGTAATTTATAACAAACTATAAATACCAATAAAAAATAGGTGTTTTGTAAGCCTGTGTTTTCATTACGTGATTCACTCAATACTCACTCAGAATGGCAACTTTCACCCTAAACAATTAATGGTAGAATAGTATGGGACTGAAAGCATGATGAATAAAACCTCAACTCCACTAACCTATTTAAAGAGATGACCCTGAGTAATTCATGTGCAGTGATGGACTGCTGTGACAGAAATAAAATCTGAGTACAAATAATCGTCTTTTCTGTTTCTGTTTCTGTTTCAGCAGCTGATGTAAAATTTCAGGCAAATTGTCTTCACAGCCACAAAGCTCAAGGGTTCAGTATAACATGGTAAGATATAGTAGAAACAGCAACGTATTTGACCATTAATGTGAATTTAACACCAGTAGTCTGAGGGCTCAGTAGATGGTGCTGTTGTTTTCCAGATCCTGGGTTGTGACCTTAAATCTAGCCTCAGTTCCTAAACAGATGAAATTCGTACTGCATCCCTATATGTATTCTCTGGCGGCTCTGCTTTATATTCATTTTCCAAAGATGTTGAATAAGTGACTAAATTGTTTCGTGAGGGAATAAGTGGTTGTGTCACTGTCTTTATGTGTTTGCCTTTTGATGGGCCTGTGAAATACTTTTGATACTTCCGAACACAGGTTCTGAATCACTATAATTAAGTGAAGTGTCTAGGGTACTACTCACATTATTTATATTCTGCAGACATTTCCAGAAGGGCACCCATCCACTTTAAACTTTCTGGTGACCTATTTTTTGTACTGCAGCACAACTGTCAAATTTAAGGTAATAAGGATAGATATGTGATAACACTGTGCCCTGAAGAGTTACTCTATATTTTGAACTCTCTCACTCTCTCTCTCACTCTTTCTGTTCAACTGATTTGTATTTTGGCTTGTACTTTCAATGAAGTGTAAGTAAGTTAAGGTGGGAAACATTAAGAAGTGCAATTTCTTGTTTTGAGTGTCAGTGAATGTATTTCACCACATTCAACATACTGATAACATGCTGGACACTGTAATATGCAACTGCAAGGCATTTTAGGGCGAATGGTCTGTCAGAATTGTAGAGCAATGCAGTGTTGATCCTTTTATAAATCAGTATAATGGGCACTTTTATTAATTGTGTATATAGCGTGTATTAAAGTGCATGATTAATTATTATTTTCATCACTAAACAAATCAGAGGTACAGCTATTTCTGTGATTCCTGAAGCCCTTTTTTCTTTCCAGATGTCAGACATGATAAATATTTCAAAATTCCTGTCTTAAAACCATATTTTGGTTCTTGCAAAGCTGAAGTGCTAACATTTGGAAAAGACACACCCTTTTTAGCAGGGTGCTTTCCCTCAGGTAAGAAGCAAAATACATGCTAAGTTTTTTCAGATTGCTCTCTGGCAATAGAATAAAAAACAGTTTTGTGAATTTAATTTGAATTATCCTGATGACAGAAGCTCACAGCAGACATATAGAATTTTTTTTAATAAAGGGAAGAACTAGTTTTTGTTCAACTATGTCGACTATCTCACTCCAGAAGAGTGGTATGCTAGGAAAAAAATACTGTGGCATACTCTCAAACTCCCAGGCCTGAATCTGAAGAAAGTTACCATCCACAGGGGAAAACCTGGTGTTCAAGCAGTATATATAAGTAATATATTAGAAGTAAAAAGAACAAATTTACATAACATTTCTTTTGTGTAATTTTGAAATATAAATAATAAGAAATTTGTCAGAACATTTCCTTTTTTCATATATTACCTTGCTCACCACAGTGGAAGCCAGAATTTAGACGTGGTGGCTTTAATCACTGTGGTCTCCGCTTCCCTAATGCAGCCTATATTTGTAACTTTCCCTTTCATTAGAGTGGTCCAGTTTAATTTTGCTTCTTCTCTGGAATTACTGTGACTGTTCCATTTTGGGTTGTTTGCGATATCGTTGGACAGAGAGTTTGTCATAGCTCCATCTTGTGGACCGTGCTGGTATCACCAGTGACTGGAACATTGCCAGTGTTTCTGATTACCTGACGGGCCTCTGACAAGGCTACAGAAACCGTTCCCATAAGAAACCGCTGTCTCAAGGCGGAGTTTGAGGAAAAAGAGTTAACAAAAAAAATTGATGCAAAGATTAGTATGAAGAAACAATTTTTCAACAAACTGTCAAAAATGTATTTAATATCAGAATAGTTTAGTAAATAAATAACAGTTTAACAGTTTCTGTGAATTTCATCAGTTTTAGAAAATTAATATTGTTGACTTCAGAAGCTATATTGTAAATATTTGTTAATGTATCCCTTCTGTCTACCTCATTGCTCCACTGGGGGAATCATTACATTTTCTCCTTGGATGTACCATTGTTGCACTTGGGCTCCCCAGGTATGACTGGTAGTCAGGGTCTGGGGGCATAGCCAAGGATGCTGGCTTCAGCCAGCTTAATTTAATGGGCTGCAAAAATGAGGCTTGGAGCTGTTCACAGGCTGGTGCTGAAACAAGGGAATAGGATAAGGCAATATAATGGGGAGAGAGGGGCGGTTTTTTAAGAAATGTGTGATAGTAACCTGGCAACCCTGAAGTGGAGAACTGAAAAACTGAAAATAATTTAATCAAGGTGTGAAAGAGAAAGAAATAGTAAGAATACAGCCAAAGACCACAGATAAGGAAAACTTGTGTCTTTTTTATCTCAGTAGAATTTAACACTAAACAGGTTTCAATTTTCACAATGATCCAATTCCACCAAGCAAAAGAGATACATTTAAAGAGGAAAGAATGATGTGACTGACACAGGCAGATTAGAGTACCTGAGGGAATGTGTCAAATGTTAACCAAGACAATAGTTGCCCACAACAATTAAAAAAGACAAGGTAATTAGATCACCATCATACTGCTTATTTCCCAAAGAACTGCTCATTCTGTCGCCATGTGATGTATCTCCTTAAAAGTTAAAAAAATAGCAGTGCTCATATGTTATTCCCTACATGTTCTTGTGCTAGATTGTTTTGCAGGTCAGGCTGCCATCTTTGTGCAAATGTTACACTTCTACTATGACTGTTGTGGTCACATATCTACTGCACTGTATATCTAAGGTGGATTTAAAAACTCAAATCAAAATGGATAATTACTTTAATTCACCTTACCAAACACAGAGTGACATAACTCTTCTTACTGAGACTATCAGCATAGCTAAGATTTTAGTGTAAAATTCCCAGTCTAAACAAATACAGTCTGAGGTATGTCAGTAAGTGGTTTCTTTCTTAAAAGGAGCAATGAATTCCTAGAATTCCCAAGAGCTGCTAACCTGATCCATTTTGCTGTAATATTTAGTGCACTATCCTGGAATTTTTTAAGACTTTTTCCTGCAAACTTTCTGCAGATTTCCATACCGCCTTCCTTCCATCACCCACTTCTACTGCTCAAAGAAAAACTAAACAACACCCAGAGACATGACCTTACACACAGACAGGAAAGTTGTTGGAGCTACTAGGTTTTGATATGGGGATACCATTCATCATTTTTAAAACACTGTTAGTGAGAGAAAATGTATACCTTAGACAATTAAAAGTGTGGAAAAGAGAGTACAGTTCCCACTTACTCATGGGCGACTGCCATGTTATAGCTGTCTAAGGTCAGAAGTCTTTTTGTGGAATGTCATCGGTTCATTTCTGCTAGCACTCTTGTTCTCCAGACTTCATCTCCCGACATAAACACAGTGAAATGTTACGTACTACTAAATGGCACTCTGTTTACTTCCTGAGTTAATTTTGTCTCTGGACTGTGATCCTAGTGCATCGCATGTACAGTAAAAGGTTTATGAAAATTGTACAAGGCTCTTAACTGATACTTATAGGTGATGCAGAACATGATGTAGCCTAGAAAGATGGCGAGAAGACGAGTGCTTCTCACACTCACACTCACACCTCTGTCACCTTACATGATCCCTTCTCTCAGTTCAAGCTTTAATCGAATTAAAAGGATGTAAAGAGTATTTGTTGTTAACATGGTAAAAAAGAGAAAGTAAAAACTTTTTTCTTTTGCACACACTTTTTTTTACACACACATCCACAAACTTGACATGGTTACATACTTTCTTACTCAGAACCAGAGGTTTTTTTTTGCCAGAGGTTTCTCCAGTCCATGATTACTGACTGAGGTCATGGCTGAGAAGGAGACTGAAGACATTTCCTTTCCTTTGGTCAGCTGCAGGTCAGGAGGATTGCCAAGGGTATCCAGCATCAAGAATTTTACAGTTTTAACATGACACACCTCGAATATGATATAAAAACTATACAATGTTCCTATATTGCATATAAAATACTTCTTAGATATTTCTCAGCACTGCAGTGAGGTGTCAGTTCATTGTATAATCTGTACTGTGTTGGTATGTGAATTGTACATGAGAAAATGTCATATTTCCCAACCAATGAATGACATGTGGTATGTGTCTTTTCCCTTTTTTAGAATTTCCCAGGTCTGACTCATAGGCCATCAGTGCTTTGGTAACACTTTCATTCACAACATCTGGACTATATTCAGATCTCTGTTACCACAGCTCTCAGCAAGTTACATCATTTCAACAGGATGAGCTGTCAAGCTGTCAACAGGTAAACCAACTTCTTCAGAAGCAGGCGATTCAGGGTGATACATACAGTACCTGGGCGAAGGTCATTAATGTATCAATAATAATGTCAGCTGATATATGAACTATGTTAATAAGCACATTTTATTTTCAGTTTGATAAAATATATTAGTTATAGTCACAGTTGTCAGAAAAAGTGCGATTACAAAATAAATAAGCTGTGAAAATGACATCATTTGTTCTTTGACAAGAAATGAAGACATCTTTTATTTTAAATGTTTGACCAAAGTTAATACCATCCAGACTGAGAGAGGAGCTGAAATGGGTGTATCTGTTTAACTGCACTTTCAAAGAACCCGGGTCTCACTGATTTCAACAAGTTAGATTTTACAACTCTACTTTATCAATGTGCTTTCAGTTTGTAACATCAAGACCACTGGCCATTTTATTTTGACACAAAGCATATTTGAATTCAGCCACTATTTTCTTTGCACTTTTCTTGAAAAGAGCTTTGAGTTCTAATTATTTTTTTATGGTAAAGGATACAGATTTTTTAGTATAAAGCTTAGTGGCTTACTGTTTAAAAAGTGTACTTTCTTTACACTAATGAATGTTCAAGAAATGGACACACATACTGAGTACAGCAATCCTATTATATAAGTACCAAACTGTGCGTCTGGCATATATCAGGTTACAAAGTGAGTCATTAAAAAACAAATGTGTGTCGGCATGTGCTTTGTGAGTGTTTGTGTAGAGGAAATTTCATAATGACACTGTTAATGATATGGTACTAATGTTGACTGGCCTTTGCAGCATTTGGCCAACTTCCAGCAGACAAAGTACAACTGCAGACAATGTGAATGGAAAGTAAATGAGGAAGTTATAATCCTGCTTTTAGGTATATCTGGACCATCACATACAAAACTCACATGAATGAAGTCCTAGCTTGGAAATTCCGTGTCTTAACCGCCGGATTCATGAAAATGTATGAAAAATGCAGAGAAATGTTCAGAGTGTCAAATTTTTCCATAATCCTTTCATATGACATTTCAGTATAATTACTATAGCTATTTCATTGTAAGCCAACTTCAATTTGTGATTGTATTTATAAGCTTGATTTTATTTTTACTGTAGCCATTTTAATTGTATGCTAATCTAAAGCACAGCCTTTTTTGATTCCAGAGTTTGCTGAGGCCTAACCCTGCAGCCTGACTATGGTCCAGTTCAAAATACTTTTGCCGTTTTATATTTACCTGTAAGGACATCCATCAATTAAAGCCAGCAGTATATTTGTACAGCTTCTAGAAATTCCAAAAAATAAACTGCATAATAATGAATCCACTATTATGAAATATAAAAACTATAGACCCAGTTTTCTCTGACATTAATCAAAACAATATGCCACTGACAGTCATTATTCACTGCGGAAAATACATATGAAACCTAAAAAAAATCACCATATGGCTTTGCAGTGAACTGGAGGGCAGCCAGTGTAATTGTTAGAATCACATCAGTGTAATAGCCAGAATAGAAAAGCATAAATGAATAATGAATGAATGAATAATGACAGTAATTGAGAGGAGTAATTGGCTTTCTCAGTCTTTCAAAGAAATGTTACGTTCTTGACAACAGCCATCGGGTCTTCCTTCAGTGTCAGATTCAGACCGATAAAAAACAATACCCTCCTGCTGGTAAAAGATAGTGTGTCAGCACAGCTTTACTCGCTTTTTCCAGTAGGGGCCACTAAAGTTGCACCCAATTCTGTCAATGCACGTTTCCTCATCAAGGGTGCATGGGGAATTAATTTTTTTTAATTGAAAATGTCCCCCAGATGCCTTAAGAGGTGTCCTTGTTATTTTCCATTCAATTCCTAGTGTAAAATACACAATAGCCATGCTGCTTTCCCTGTAGAGGTAGCAAGTAGTAAAATTACTTCAGGTGTTACTTTCACATAGAAGTAATATGAGTATGTGGCCTTAACACACTGTGAAACAGCACACCTGATGTTATTCAGGTTATCTAGTGAGATTCACAAGAGACTCTAAAACTGATAATATAAGCCCTCTTAAATAAAACATATCTTTTCTTCTACATATTAACCAGTTGGAGATGACTGGAAAGAGGAAAGGGAACCCAAAGACTGCAGCCTTTTTCAATCTGTCACCCAGCACAAAAGTGACAGATTGTAAAACAATGTAAAACAATTAAAAGACTTTAAAACATAAAATCTAGTAACGTATACAGTACGTACATGGGTACATTTGTATAACAAAATCCCCTTTAAAAATAAAAATTTAAAATTATCACTCATACAGCCTGTTGCCTTTGTTGTTTGATATGTAAAAAATGAGATTTCATAATACACCTGTTTGAAGGGAAATTCTTATTGTTATTAATTTGTCTTAAAATTTTTCCATCGAGCATTATTTTCATGTGTTTGAAATGGGTGATACATAAAAGGGACATATGTTTCCAGTGAACTGGAAAAACTCCCACTCCGGAGGTCTCTTCACTTCTTTCTCTCCTCCTTAGGGCAATAGAGGCATGGTCTTATTCCCAGTCTCTTATTACCATCTCCTGAACAGATTTTTATAATGCATTCTTCTTGCTTTGGTATGGGCTTATTCATATATCATGCATACTTTTGTATACTTGGCTCTAATAATAAAGTGCGTTTTAGTTTTCCATTAAGCTTCTCTACAACTGAAAAGTTCACAATTTTGAAAATGATATAGTATGTTGTGACAGATGTCATGCCATGACTGATGTAGGGATTTTATTATATGTAATAACATTAACAATAAATGTAACAATAATAAAAATAATGCAATTTGGAACAAGACCAATGCAATGTTTGCATGATCATTAGGAAGTGAGTCAAACACTAAATTCAGGCTATATAGCCAAGCAAATGGTATTAAAGTGTAATCACTACTAGAGCTTGCAGAATTAAAAGAATTTAAAACATTAACTGGATAACTAACAAAGACCAGATAAGTACATGTGTAATTTTACCACAAGCATATGGAATTTTTTTCCCCAACACCTCACAAAACTGTCTGTGTGGTTTTGTTGTATTGAGTTGCAATATCCTGCAACTCTCTGTTTTCACTGCAGTTTCCAGTCTGGTGCTATTTTAAATATGAGAAAATTAAGAGCATGAAAGGCCAAATGATGGGACATGGAAAGCGAGATGGCAGGCAATGGGAGGAAAGATGGGTGAGATCTTGGGTGCAGAAGGGTACGAGAGGGTGCAAGTGAAAAAAGTATAATAAATCGTAGATAATTACTCACCATGGGCGACATGAGATGATTGATGACAGCAAGAAAAGGCCTGAGATCATAGAAGAGACAAAAAGGATGAAAGAGTTAATTCAGAGTCAGAACACATGACGTACATCTAAACCTAAAGAAAAAAGAGAAAGAACGTGAGACAGTGGGAGAGGGGTGTAGGCATTGTTTTCTCAGTCAAGACCTTCTTCTTCTTCATTCCACTCCTTCCACTTTAAAGTGTGAAATTAAATCAATATGAAGTGGCTAATAACTGCCTCCAAGGTGAAAAACTTTAAGTCCAGCTGAGACAAAGAAAAACACAGAAAGTGAGACATACAGAGAACAGTCTGCACATCGACACCTGCAGAGACCAGCAGTACTGGCCTAAATCCTAAAAATAATAAAATTCACTCTGGTATATATCAATAGACTGTGGAGGAGATGTGCTAGATTAAATAAATAATAATTGCGCAATTTACATTTTTCTTCTATAGGTGTATTTTATTTATTTACTACTGCTAATATATAACTTGGCAACTAATGTTTTCTGTCCCATCCAGGAGTTGTTTTACAGCCTAGTGCCAAATGATTCAAGGACAGGCTGCAAAATGCCACCATCCTTACCAGGATTCAGAGGTAAACGATGATGGATCACTGGATGGATGGATAGATGGATGAATAGATGGATGGACGGATGGAGTGTCTTCTTATGTCATCAGGGGCAAGTAAACTGGATTGTGGGATAAAACAGGTAGGGGGTTAAATTTTAAGAAAATTATAAAATATAATAATATAAAAATTCACCATCATAATAAAACCACAGATTAACACGGACAAAAAAATTGAAACAATGGAAAAAATTACAGTGATGTAAAATTTTAAATGAGTTATTGAACACTGAAAATGAATCCTACTAAATTCCAAAATTTGGTAAGAACTTGTGGGGAAAAAAAACTATAAAATACTAATATTTCCCATCCTTCCTTTGTGGTTAATTGCTTGTCCTAATGCAGGGTCTCAGTGATGCACAGTCTGCATGGGAAATGCAGGGCATGAGACATGGAACACCCTTGAGGGGACGCCAATAAAAAGAACTTATTTGTTGTAGTTGCAAAAATGTCAGGTCATTGTCAATTGAGCATGTAGTGCAGTTTGAGAGGTTCAGAAAACTTGGGAGAAAAATGACTCTTGACTACAATATCTCGCACTGTTTTCTTGTAATTAGATTTAACACATGGTTGCCTTTTGTCAGAAAACAGCTATACTGTGAATTTGACTACAGATTACAGGCAGTAATTTAGATTACAGGCAGTAATTTAGAAGACTTTTATGTTGTCAAACCCACCATCTTAACTGAAACAGAAATTTCACTCCATTGTTTTGTGAATTGGTCAGCATTGACCCCATTGTATCTCCAAATTCTGAAGTCACTCAGAACTAAAATATACACTGAAACAATTGCTTCCACGGCCAAACATGTGTGGACAATTTTATTTCAATCAAACAAGTGAGGGAAAAAACTGGCCCGTTTTTAGATTGATTTCATATGGAATGTTTTAGTACTTTAAGGCCACTAATGCCAGAGAAGTGCAGATTCCTTCAGGCTGATTTATATTCATCGACACCCGGAAAAGCAAATGACACAGCACCCCGTTCAGACACTAAATAAAGTTAGTCCAAAAGCAGACAGAACTTAAAAGAGAGTTGCAGCCTAAAGAATGGATAATGATTTTGTCGTTTGGTGAAAGTGGCATGTTAAAGTGTGTGTTCAAAATACAACAAGGATGTGTTAAAAAAAATTTTTTCTCTTCATCCATCCTTCCATCTCTCTCAACACCACATCTCCCTGCACCTCCTCCACCTATCTCTTTCAGTGAAGCATGAATGTACTGCTAATTATGTGTTTTCTTAGCCAAACATGCTTGCATGTCTTATCGTTCTCAGTGGGTCCCCTTCGGCAGCCAATGCGTGCATGCGAAAATGTGTGTTTCTGGTTCTGGAGAGTGTCTGGTACTGATGGGTGGGGAGTGGGAGCCATTCAATCCAATAAAGTACAACTGAAGAAAACTAAAAGCAGTGCCACTAGGACAAATATTCATAAATAGAATTAAATATAGAGATTATGTAGCAATGGGTTGTTTAACATTTATAAAATCAAACATATTTATGATATTTCGATTTATAGAAAACATCAAGACAGACTGGCAGCTGGAGTCTGTCATGGAACAGGAGCAGCAATAATAGTTTCCCAGGATTCTGGCAGCTTAGACACTCCATTTCGGGAAGAAAAGTATCACTGATACAGTTTAAAAAGCTAATAATAAAGCGATTGTCACACGACAAAACTCAGCATAATAAAATAGCAAATTCCCAATTTTTGGGCCTGTCCACCAAGAACAGCACAGGTCTGCAGTCACAGAAAGGACTGTCAAGATAGAAGCTCTGACCCCACTGAGCAGCATTTATCAAATGCGCACGATTGTTACCGTGTCCATAAACGCATATTAAACTTATCTGGAAGAATACAAAGTTGGCTGTTGCTGAGTCTTGCAACTAGTTTGGGCAGAAATTGTTGTTCAAGTTTTTGCTTATGTTTTATTTTATGATATTTTATTTTAGTGTTTATAATAATGGAAGTAGAATCTAAATGCCTGTGCAGCAAAACAGAAAACATCAGTCAGCAATGAGTTTTATTTCAAATTTATATTACTTTAAGCAGACTAAAATATGTTACTACCAGAAAACACATGTAAGGTGACAGCTTAACAGCCAGGTGACATGTTCAGGTGACACGGTAGATAGCAGCCCCAGTCCAAGGAAGGCCACAATCAGTTGTGTTGCTTAATTCTAACATATGGAATAAATGTTTTTACCATCCTATGACCCCAGATTTCCCTGGTGAATACAGAAGCGGGCTAGTCTTTTGCATCCCTGTCAGCTCATGTCTTTAACCGTGAGGGTCGCGAACAAAGCAAACACAACGATATGCACGGGAAGCGGAACGGAATGACAGCATGACGTCATGGGCCCGTGGGTCTCGAACTTTTAAAGGGCCAGTGTCTGTGAAAATATATAGCCTGTTGTGTGTGTGTGTGTGTGTGTGTGTGTGTGTGTGTGTGTGTGTGTGTGTGTGTGTGTTTCCCTTCATTTTGCTCCTACCGGTTCACTTTTATTGTTTTTTTGGGACACTTCATTTAACCTTTTTTTTCTTTAAATTGTGGCTTTCGCTTTTCCCATTGTTAGTAATATTATTATGTATTCCGTTACAGAATTTACTTTGCCTTAGCTGTTTTGTGGTCTTACAATATATAATTTCACATTATACCAATGTTAGTTCCTTATGACAGCACAATGCTCCAGTGTATGTTGTGCATCTGTCTTTCTGTCAGCTCATATGCTTGACTGTCTTCTTTCTCTGCTATTCCGATCAACCACTAACCCTCTGTCTAAACATCAGTGCAAATCGCATCCTTTCTCCAGTCCTCTCTCTGTGTGGTCCCAAGAGTGCGTGTGGGGAAGAAAAAGAACATCAGATGTGGGCAAATTCTATGACTGCTCCCTAATCTCTCTCTTTATGTCTCACAGAGACACTAAAAGCTTTATATTTACGTTTCACGCTTACTTAAAGGGGGGTGGGGGGTGGGGGTAGGGCATCAGGTAGAACATTCAGGGTAACTTTTACAAGTGAGAAGCCTGAACCACAGTTGTTTATCATTCATACAACTTTAGCACCCAGTGTTTCTACAAGTCTTAAAGTCCTCCAGAGCCATGTTATACTGGCAAAAAATCAATCTCAATATGACAGTATTATAGTATTACCACTGAAATAGAGTCCGTAGCAAAAAATAAACAGCCACTGAACTTACAATTAAAGGGATTGTCTGCTAAAGGGTTCACTAACATGGCTTTGACACCAGAGAATCACCACTGATGGAGGTTAACTGTGTGCTGGTATGAACTGTCTGATCTTCTCCTCCACACTTGTTTTTGTTCTTCACCTGAAGGACTGCCAGCAGACTTGTCAGGCAAATCTCATTAAATGCTATTCAACATCTCCTCTGTCATCTCTTTGTCTTTATCTCACAATTGTACAAATGCACACACAAACACGCTGTAGACAGACTGGCTCAGACATACACACACACACACACCAACAGAATCTCTCTTTCTGTCTCACACACACACTTTCAATCCCATTAAAACACATATCGTGAATTACAGGTTCAGTTGGATTTTATTAGACTCGCCAGTGAGAAACACGCACACAGAGCCACCCAGTGTATACACTACTGGAACACACACAATGATACAGGCAGATACTTTTTTATTTTTTATTTATTCTGAAAACGTGTTTAAAACACCATTACACACCAGATAACAACATTTGTTTTTCTTAGGAATCTAAGTCAACAAATACTGACATGAAAATGAGCGGGTGTAGCAGTCTTGTGGTTGACGTAAGTGTAATGGATGAACTGATTAGCACATAAATCAAATCATCATAGCCAACTGCCTCACAGCCCCAGGGATCATCCCCAGTTTTTAATAGTTTTTGTGGAACAGCCCTACCCAGTATGCCCTAAGCAAGGATGGGTGGGTGGGGAGCATTCCATGACCTGGCAGTGCCCTGGGGCAGGTGCTGTCGGTGGGGGGGAGAGGGTAAGATGGGTTGGCTGAGGTAAATGAGCAAGCGGGCTGTGCAACATCAGGAAACATCAAGGCAGGGGGTATGGAGACAGCTGGGAGTTGGAAGGCAGAAGAGAATGCCAGCAATATTAGCGCAGAGGAGAGAACAATGAAGGGGGGGAATCACAGAGGAAACGCATAGGGCCAAATGGAAAAATACATCTTTGAAAAGTTACAGCACAGAGAAGGGGCAGAAAGAGAGAGAGAGTAGAGAGGAAGAGGAATGCAGTAAATCCCTAGGCGACTCTGCAAATCTCTGGAGAAAGAAAAGAGGAATTTTTATGTGCTGCAGGTGAGGAGGACAGAGGAGAAGAACGAGAGAGACATCGAGAAAGGGGGGGGGTGTAAGGAAATTGTGAGCATGAACATGTACAGGAGCTTCAGACTGAAGGAGGTATTTTATTTTTTAGGACTATTGCAAAGTAGTTAATGTCAACACATGATTGAGAGCCATACTATCAATCTTGTGTATCTTCAGAGACAGACAGGTGGATGGACAGATGGAAGAAGGAGATTCATTCAGCCAGGTGGAAAACAGATTTGATGCCAAACAATGTACTGACAGAGAGCTTGAGTGTTGAGAAATGGAGGGTCTGTATTTGTAGATGAGGAGAAAAGATACACAAAACGTTGGCAGAAAACTTTCCATAGTGGAGATTTTTCTCAAATCTGTGAATGAAACAACAGTCTTTGACAGAAAAACAGAAATAATGTTATGAAAGAGGTGCCAGAATGGGACTGGAGACACTTAAAATGTTGACATATATATTTTTTTATTCAACCAGTTATATCACACATTACATATTAACATGCCACTACAGTTACAGTGGAAGTCCTTATCAGGATCTGACACATAGAAACACCTACGTACAGTGATTCACAGCCACGCACATGCACACACTCGCAAGTATACTCATGTATACTTGCACATGCTCAGTATACAGTTTTCCTGCATGCTGTGACACACACACACACACACACACACACACACACACATACACACATGTACACAAAGCCATCATTGTCCAAAGCCACCACAACAAGAGACTCCTTTGATATGGCCACGTGTCATCCTATGCTATGAGCAAGTGTGTGGGTGTGTGTTTTCTTGTGCTGTAACCACACACCCCACACGTGATCTCAGAAGTTGCCCGAACCAGTAACCTGACAGGAAGAAGGGCTTGGTCGGTGCGCTGTCCCTTCCTTTCTTCTGCCGGGCATCCCTGTCCCTCCCTGCCGGTGACAACTGTGAGTCAGAGGGCAGGCCTGCCTCTCAGCATTGTTTGGTCTTTAACCCTCTCTGTCTTCCCCGGTGACTCAGGCCTCCAGTGTGACTGTGTGTCAACACTTGGGCAGCAGTGACACACTGCACAGTGACACACTCTTTTCACTTTCTATCACCGGTCCGCCCCAAACCCTCTAACCCCCCATGTCTCATCTATTTCTTGGACAGTACTCAGTGGGTGCCTGGTATGAGTGAATGCCTCTGATGTTTACAGCCATCTTTTAATGACCGCCCTTAGTGATTCTTGCTTTGCTTTTCTGCCAAAGTTGCTTTGTCTTTGGTCTCCCTGTAGATTCTGCTGTTGGCATCCTGTGCAAGAGGATGGGGGGAGGGGGGTGTGACAGGAAAAGAGGGAGTGCAGGTGTGTAGCTTGGAGGGAGAGAGGCAGGGATTCTCATTGATCCCTTAATTTCACCGTACCAAACACAGCCTGAGGGGTGTGGAGCGAAGGAGGGGAAAGTTTCAGCGTGGGTGACTGTTTATACCTGTGTGCACTTGGTAAACGTGTCTTCAGATGTCTCATAGGTTTGAATCCTCACTTGCAACATTTGGTGCTTTCGAGGCATGAGTACAGTTTTGCAGGGCAATGTCTGGTATGTAGAAGAAAATGGTGTGAAAGAACTGAAAGCAAGCAAGATAAAGGTTGTGTGTGTATGTGTGGGTGGGTGGTGGGGTTCTAGATTTAAAGCTAACACACTAAGCTAGTGAAAACAAAAATTATCAAGCTTCCTTTCCATTCTTTGTTTTTCTTTCAGTCCCCATAGTGATATCCAGTTAAAAATTGTGTCTACCTTGTATTCTGCCAGCCACATCTATTACTGTACTGCTTTGTCTGTGATTATTTCTGAATCATGCCATGGTCACCTTCATTCTCTGGTCAGGGCTCATGAATTTGACTCTCATCCTTTACAGTAAGTTAAACGTTTAGTTACCTGTCACTGTACATGAAATATATTCACTGATTAGCTGTTGCAAAAGTGTATGCTTTGAAACAGTTGAAAATATTGGAATTTTTTTTGATTAGAAAATTTATTTTTCCTTTTTTACCATAATAATCTGTCAGCAATGACAAATAAATAACAGTTCTATCCAATAAATACTAACCATAGACGTTACAATGATGTGGCACTATAGACAGTTACACATACCTCCAAATGAAAACATACACGTTAAACAAATTATCAAAGATATACATAAGGGTATATCCTTTTTGTCAATCAGTTCATTTTATAAGCAAATATGTGTGTGTGTTTGTGTTCCAAGGCATTTAAATATAAATTCTTAGAAAATCCCTGTAAACTTTGATGAAGTATATAAAACAGAAAATAATACAACTTGTTCTCTATGTTAGCCTCATTAACTGATGAGTTCACACAGAAATAGTTGCCATGATAACATCAAACTTTGGCCTTGTTAGTCTCACACACACACACACACACACACACACACACACACACACACACACACACACACACACACACTACACCACACCATGATTTTCTATTGCTCCAGTATTGACTTCTTTACACATATACTAATCCTAATATTACAAAAAAACCAAATTCATCCTATGAATGTAAACTGCTTCACAATGCTACTTGAATAAGCTGGGGCTGTAAACACTGCTGTTAAAAAGAAGCTGGAGGGTAAAATAAGAAAAGAGGAGCCATTATTTCTACCAATAAAAGGGGACACAGAAACTGGAGTGAGAAATGATACTGAATATGTGAAACAAGAAAAAGAAAGTGCTGTCTCACTCTGTGAAATCACCACAGTAGCCTCCCTCCCAGCCACCCCACTCGCCCCCTCATCCCCTCATTGCATCCTTTCCACTGGTTAGGCGCTGAGTCAGTGTCTGGCTTTTCAGTTAAACACCCTCTTCTTTCTCTCGGTCATCCTTTCCTCTCTTCCTGTCTTCGTATACAGAAAATGAATGGGAATACCCAGTCAATCGCTCTCCACAATGCTGCATTAACCCTGTCGCTGCTTCTCAGCCTCCCTTTGCATTACAGAGCAGTGGTTCTGTGCTGTACTGCCCATGTCATTGAGTCTGTGACTTACTGTACTCAACCTGTGACTCCTAGTGTGCTGTTAATACAGTGCACAATCCAAACAGCCAGTCTGACTGTATTAAACTACTTAAAACCACAACTCTCCAGTCCATCTCAGACTCTGAGACGCTTCTTCAGACGGTTGAAGTCCTTGGCTGACCTCCACAGCCAGCTCTGTAACTCACGTAACACCCAGAAGCTCTCCACCTTCCTGGAGAAATCATTGAGGGATGGCGGAGCAAGCAAGGGGGCGCTGGAGAGCGATGACAGCATGGGCAGGGAGCTAACAGTGGTGAGGTCAGCCAACAATGTGTGATCCTCATGGGACCCCAACTGGTACAGTAGAGTGAAAGGGGAGAGAGGTGGGTGCACAGTGGAGGTGTAGAGGGAAGATGGCATGGAGCGGGGGAAGCGATGCCGGGGAGCTGGGGAGGTGGAGGAGAAGAAGATCCCATCCCTTACTGCATTAATTTTCCTAGACCTCCTTCTTTCACTCAATTCATTTATGCCCTCAAACTGTAAGTGAACATCACTGAGATGGCTGGTATTATCGTTTCTGTTGAGACTCTGTTGGTGGGCCTTTCTGGTTAAGTGTCCCACCCTAGAAGAGTGGCTATTTTTCAGCTCCTCTCTGAGTGATGCCACATGAGTTTGGGTCCTGGTGTGCTGGCTTGCATCAAAGAGACGGACAGCTCTAGAATAGCGGTCATGTGGATGCTTGTTTCTTGAGCCTGTCTTGAGGCTTTTCTTGTGTTGTGAACCTTCTGGCTCTCCCACCTCTGGTATGCTGAGCAGCCTCCTTCTGCTGCCCCATCCCTCAATTTCTTCTTCTCCTGTCAGCTCTTCAGGCCCCTCGTCACTGTCATCTCCAGCCGCTGGACCAGCTTGCCATCTCCCCTCCCTCTCTTCCTCCTCTTCCTCTTTAGGGTTTTGGCTGCTGTCAAAATCCATCTCGTCACTGTGAGGATCTCTTTCGTCCATCTGTCCCTCTATGTCTGCCACTGGTTTTGTTTCTACTCCTCCAATTCCAGGCACATTTTGTGAGTAGCGGGAGCTCCATGGTAGTGAGATGGGGGCAGGCATGCGCCCTAACTGTGAGTTGTAGTAATTCATTGTCAAAGGATCAGGATTAGGATCAGCAGCTCCTCTTGTCTGTGAGCTATAATAACTTGGGGGTAATGCATAACCCAGTGTTGTCATGAGGCCTGAGATGGAGCCAAGCAGGCCATCCAGGCCCACAGAGAAGTGGATCAGGGAGCTCTGCAGATAGGGGCACAGTGTGGCCTGAGCAAGTTCCTTTACTGCACCCAGCAGGACACTGTAGGCTCTGTGGTTCTGGGCTAGCCGAGCCCGGTTCTCCAAACCTCTCCACAAGTCCAAGCGAGTCGCAGCACTGGGGAGAGACAGAGCCGTGGTGTTGGGCCGGGGAGGGGAGAAGTCTGGATCGCTGAAAGGAGGTCCCAAATAGGACAACTGGGAAGAGCCAAGTTGTGGAGGTGGGTTACAGTTGTAGAAGCACAAGCATGTCACCTACAACAAACTATAAATTGCACAAATTAAAAGATGCGCATGAACTTACATAAGTGTCCTTGATTTCTCTTAGTTGATGCTCCAGGTATTTTGTCAGCTCGTAAGTCCTTTCGATGGATGATCTTTCATTTTCTATGGTGAGTATAGGGTCAGACAGCTGATCTGAGGCCACCACTGCAGCCAGTAACAGAGCCAACTGGAGATGACGGACTGCAGAAGAGAGTCAGTCAGAAAGCAATTGTAAGATTACTTGAAATATCTAACTGCATTATCTCAGTTTCATAAAGTGACCTAATCCTGAATTTTAGCTTTTTTTTTTTGCATACTTTAAAACACTTCATTTTAATACATGTATAAAACTGTTTAACTGTTGTCAAGAAAGGAGATACTGGCAGAAAGGAATTATCTGTAATGCACTATACGTTTGTGTATGAGTTTGTTGCATAAGCATGCAACCTGATTTTCATTAAAAATAATATTTCTCATCCTGGAACCTAATGCTTTGCCTTTATAAAAGTATCCCTACGAATAGAAGCTAACTAGAACATGCTCATATAATAAAAGTTTCATGTTTTATTCCTTTGTACGCATTTTATTAAAATTTATATTGATATTTTGCCTTTGCAGGGATGAGATTATCTGTTTATCTAATGTGACAATACTGCCAATAAAACACTTTTTCATTTTAATTCAAATCATTGAGTCACAGGATATTAGAGCTGCTTCCTGAACTCAGAAAAGATGACATGTTGAGAGTTTAACTTGGACTGTAGTATACTGACACAGTGCTTAGTAAATTGTGAGAAGTGTACTTTTATTTTTGAACAGGTTTTTAGATGTCAAGAACACGTTATTATTATTATTTTTATTATTATTATTATTATTATTATTATTATTATTATTATTATTATTATTACTATCCCTTACCTTTCTCCTATTTTCCACCTTTTGATAATAATAATTATAACAATAACAATAACAATAATAATAATAATAATAATAATAATAATAATAATACTGTTGCTGTTATATAAGTAATAAAAATCTCCAAAAGACAATGCATCCCACCACAGAAAAACACACTGCCATATGTTCCTGCTACTACAGTTATGAGAACTAAACTTTTCCATATATGTGAATAGTGCTGCACACCGTGTGTGTGTATACCCACATGCGTGTATATGTGCTAGTTGCACCGCAGCAAATATGAGCAACATCGTGTTCCCTAACCATTGCCATCCCCTCCCAGCTTGTGCTCTGCCTTCACCTCTCTCCACTCGCATTGTGCGTGTGCTGTCGGGGGGTGCTGGCGCGATAATGTGGGGACACTTTTAAGACCCTTTTTGCAGGATCCTCGCTGAGAAAATGGCGGTCAAATTATCCTTTCAATGGGAAACAGCCCAAGTTCTGCGCACTCACGAGTCCCCAAGAGGGCCACAAAGAACCCTCATCTTCACAGATTGTCTGATCCACAGAGTTTCTGTGCTTAACCCTCTCACACAAACTTTTCCTCTCTCCCCCTCTCTTGCAATTTTCATGTTTCATAGTGTCCATGCCGTCCCCACGTCTGTACTACACGACCACGATCTCATTAGTTGATTTGTTTCATTAATGTGTGTCAGAATTTTACATTTCATACCTTACGATGTCCTCATTACTTTATGTAGCAGAATATATACAAAGGTGAATTACTAGAGTCACTGAATTGTATAACTGTAGTAAACAGAATTAGTTACAGCTTAAACCTTTTGGTCATGGACAGAAATCTTGTTAGTATCCTAGAAAATTAGTCTGCATATTATATGCAGCTTCTTCCCTTACTTTTGTCCTATTTTCCCCTTTTTTCTCTTGACAAGCGGACATGAATTCAATATGTAATTACCTGCCTTTTTTGTACCGTCATATGTTTTTTTAACATGCATGAAACGCATTAAATTAAGTACACCCGTCTCTCTTTGCTTATGCTTCTCCCTCTGTCCCTGTCTTTATCTCTGTCTTTGTCACTGTGTCTACCTAAACTCTCAAATTAAAGCTTTTCCAGGGAAACTAAGTCATTGTTTTGAGTTTCAAAAAATATCTGCAGTCCTACTGGAAAGAATCTTGATCCATCAATGCTGCTTCAGTCTCTGCACAATAATCTGTCCCGCAACCAAGTACACAGGATTACAGTCGATCAGATTTGCCCCTGTGCAAACAGTCAACGGTTCAAAACATTTTTTTCAATTTTCAAATTTTTTTTCTTTCGAAGGTGCTTATCACTTTTATGCCCCAGGCCAAAATAACATTAGCTTATTAACCTCAATTAGTGGCTCCTTTTTCTCTCTTTCTCTTTCTCCTGCTGTGTCTTATGAAATATATAAATAGTGCATTCAAAGGTCACAAGCTACACCAAACAATGCAAGAAACACACTGCATCCACAAGCCACGTCACGTAGCGTATAGCTCGTACAGAGCACAGTATGCAGCATTACCCTACAGGAATGTAGGTAATGCTATTCAATGTTCTTGTCTCTTCCTAACGATTAACTGTCGACAAATTAACAGACCTATTTTTTAAATATATAATTCCCCAAAGTTACAAGCTGGGGTGTCAAAAGCAGTATTGAATCATCTGAAAGCTTAATTTTATTTAAATAAGTCAGCCGACAAAAAATGAGCAAATGTGTAATATATTACGTTATACTTCGTATATAATGAACAGTAGCTAACTGTAGTGCAAAAATGATAGCTAAAAAAAATCACAGATATTGTAATAGTGAACGGGACAGTAGGTAATGAGATATTGCGGTACAGTTACAGTTCTCTGAGTGAAAGGACTGGTGCAGTACAGTATACATACAGTTACTGACTGGACACTACAGTGCATTAGATATGCACTGGGAGAGAGTGAGAGGGGGAGTGGAGGTCAGGGTCGTTGTTGTGTGTCTGTATACAGTTAGAGAAGAGATTTATGTGCAGTCTGTACTCAATCAAATTCGCATTCCTTCACTAACTCAATACACACACGTACACACACATACACACACACACACTTACAGACACTCAGTTACAAACATGCATTCGTACATATGCACATACAACCAGCACACACAGACACACACAAGCAGGCCGGCTCACATACAAATGCGCCCACACACGCAAACACACACATGAGCGTACAGAGAGACGCAGGGGTACTAATTCTTTCTGTTTCTCCCACAAGATCCCCCTTCTGAGTTCAAATTCAAGTGGGTCTGCTTGGTATAATCAGGACATTGTGTTGCCGAAGAACATCACACGGCAATAAACAGAGATATAAAAACAACAATAAAAAATACATTTACAATAAAATCTCTCCCCTTCCCACCCCTTCCCTCTCCCCCTTTTCCTCTTTCTTCCTCTCTCATTTTTCTGTTTCCTTTTTGTTTCTCCATCTAACCCACTCTTTCCCTCACTCATGTTAAGCGGTCAGTCCTTGTCCTCCTTTTTTTTTTTTTACCATATCCTTAACCAAGACCTTCATAAAACAATAATATAATTTTCTCATCCCTGAAGAGTTTCTTGCGACCTTTCCATTTCATCCTCCCTCTAATTCACCTTCTAGTACTGCCTTTCTAAGTTAACTTTCTTCTTCTTTACTCCGTCTTCTTCTCCAGGATCCCGTTTTTCAAGCTCTCCTTTTCCTTTCTCCCTAATTACCTACTTCTCTTCCTTTCCTTAATCATCTCCCCCTCTCCCTCTTCATCTCCTCCTCCCTCTCTTGAACTCCAGCTTCCTTTCTTCCCTTCTGGCTTCAAGACTTTGGTCCCTAATTAACCCCCCCCTCCAAAGTCCTAAAAAATAAATATGTTAAAAAACAGACAAGAGTCCTGTTCAGTTCATTCAGTCTGTCATTCCTTTTGAAAATGAAGGAGGGAAGGGTTAGAAAGAGAACGGGAGAGACAGTGAAAGGGGGCTGGCAGAGTATGGGGCCATGTTAATTTGGGAAAAATGTAAACAGCATGTGTAACTGTTCAAACCGTGACCAACTCATTTTATATCATTCCCCTACTCTCTCTCCCTCTGGGTGCTGTGTCCTGTCAATAGGGAATCTGTACTGCATTAACTCTCTACCTCCATCCTCTCTCTCTCAGTACTCACAGGATCTATAAGACACTATTTTTAATCTCTCCCCTTTGCACACCTCTCATGCACAATGCTGTATTCTCTGGTCAGTTGCTGTATTTATACAGTGCATGCTCTCTCAATACAGTGTTTAATCCATGTGGTATTCTAGCATTGAGCCTGCGTAGGTCCTGAATACCATTGCCTAAATGACAGAAACATACTACCCGGCACTGCCAGTGGGATTCAGACAGATTTAAGGGGAGAGAGAAGAAGAGAGAAGCCCAAAGTGTCTGTGACTTTACAGCAGTGTCTGAATCGGAATCACTGCGCATTACTTTTCACGGTACGATTGCACTCTTACACCCTTCACAGACCCTGCCTAAACTGGAGCTCGTATTCTCTGGTGTAAATGTCAGTTAACAAGACAAGGATACAAGAATATATAGAACCACTTCTGACTTTTGACCTACTCCCCCCCCCCCAACCCACACACACGCAGACATTCACCCCAGACAGGTTTAAAACCTTGTTCAACAGAAGTGATCTTCAATAAGAAAATGTTGAGAACATTTTTTTTGCTGTTTCAGGTGAAACAGCATTTAAATGATGTAGAAAAATTGTGTGAAATTGTGGTTTGAAAAATAATAAACAATAACAATGCAGAGTTTGTAAAGAAAATACACACATGCACCTCTACACCGACAGTATAAATTTCATTTATGTTTCTGAGGATTATATGAAAACACAAGGAATCAAAGTTCTCAAACCTGATTCATTCTTAAATGAATCAGTTGCAGTCAATTATTTATGTAGTTATAACACATTATGTGTTTACACACTTCTCCCTGAGCAAAACTTTACAGGCAAAATTAAATGGCAGCAATTAATATTACATATACAACAATTTTTTGAACAAATTTATTTTCGTTTTCGATTCCTAAGTGCACACGCTGCTCTGGGGAGCAGTTCTTCCAGGGCAAAATAAGGTTTGTGCGAATACAGCTGATACAAGCAGCGCCCTACCTTCCCCTTGCCGCATCTCCACTTTCGGTCCCGTGTTTCTTCCCGACTTCGCCGAAGAAGGTCGCACACAACTGAACTCAGTTTTTACTCTACACTGAAGTGTGTCTTTGTGTCTGTATAGGAAACGTGCCTTTGCCAAGTTCCATTGATTATATTTTATGCAACTTTTATTCAAATTTCTTTTACTTATTTTAATAAAGGTAGTAGTCTGTCAGCCGCTGTCTACTTTCGAGTTGCAGAAGCTGGGAGACGGTGTAGCCCAGCAGTTTTTTGCAAGTGAGGTAGCGTCAATCAATCACTTTTGATTGACAAGTTTGCGATCCGACGGTGTCAGAGAAATAAAATGGGCGCGTAAACGGTGTGATCCAGCGGTGGCTGGTGGTTTCTGAAGCCGGGCTGGGTGTCGATGACGGGCTCCCGACCTGACGGGTGTGCGGTTCTGACTGACTGACTGACTGACTGACGGCGGTGTGGTTTATATACCGGGGGCAGAAAGACAGAAAGTTCTGTCCCCCATTCCACCCCATCCCACCTCCTTCCCCTTCTGTCCGTGATTCACACAGTTGACGCATCGCCTAAAAAGTGGAGGAATTAAACTTGACTAGTTCCGGTGCTTCGTTATCACTCAACCCATCTTACTAAAAGGTTTTACACATTTTCCATTTTTGTAGCTATATTTTTTCTGCAGCGATGTCATGTTTTCGGGACTGATATCTTCCTTTCCGTTGCCCATCCCGTTTTGACACCCCCTCATCATTTCCATAAATGTCCTTCTGTTCTCCAACACTTTTCGTTTATTTGTCATGTTTTGGAGACTAAATCTTTGAAATGCTTGGAAAATGACTGAAATTTCCCTGTGTTACATAATTTGGAAAACTTTCTGTCTTGGTTTGTAAGCATCACAGCGCTCATCGGGTGTGTAAATCACAGAATGTAAGTGCGTAGAGGAAGTAGGAAAGGAGAATTTGGGACAGAACACACCTGGGGCTGTGACCTGTGTGTGTGTGTGTGTGTGTGTGTGTTTGGTGACACGGAGGTCGCGTGACCCCTGCGCGAGGGCCACCAAATGAAGTGTGTTTGTGGTGTCATATAACCCTGTGGGTGATACTTTGGTGGAACGATTAGTATAACAGTTAAGTGCTTTATTTTCCGGGCGATGTGGTGTTTTGTACACATGCGCTGCCGCTCATTCCAGCGGCATTAGCTATATTGACAGAGGGATTAAGTGTGATCTTCCTCTCTCACCCCAGCGTGTCACTCGGCGTGTGCCGCTCTGTGGTGAAACCTCTGTCATTATGCTTTGCGGTTATGGCGTTACGGCTCGGGAATTAAGCATTAAATGATTATGAGACTTCTAATACTAAACTGTAGCGTAACATAATTATAATATGAGAAAGTTACACATATAAAATATAAGGAACATCAAATTATTTCCAACGTTTTATGTATGCATCAATTTAATAGCATATGTTAAAAATGTCTTTAAAATTTCATCTGCCAAATTACTTATTTTCATTTTGCACATTCGCTACTTTTCTTGACTGCTGTGGGTGCCTAGGATTGAGCGACACTACTCTGTTGGACTTTGGCGACACCTACAGTTCATGTTTCTCAATTACACAGACATTATGTATTGTACATAGGGAGAAATAGATGAAATACAAACTATGCATTTCTGAAACGCTGTTTCTCAGAAGATCAGTTGTTTTCGTATAATTTGATTTAAAAAAAACCGAAACTTTTGTCTACAGACATATAAATGGTTTCAAATTTAATCAGCTTTATTTGTGGTAGATTTGCCAAATTAACTAAACATTTTTAACACTATCTTAGAGATTTATTATCGCCGGTTTTCATTCCAATACATATTGCCATTGATTAAAATTAAATTATACACCATTCAATTAAATTTAACAGTACAGACTTTAAATTTTGGGGGGTCGCACGCATGAGGAATGGATGAAATTATGAGGATAAACTTTTGCATCTAGAATGTATACAGATATTATCTAAATCTATGGAAATTAAAATAAATAATTGTTACTGGATTATCAAGGGTTCGTTAAAATTAATTGCTTACCATTCAGGTTATCATTGTGTATTTTGTTTGGGAATGCATTATTATTTACACTTGCAGTTCAGGTTCGAGTTATAGTGTAATGGCAGGTTAACCGCTTCCATAACCATCTCACACTGACCCCGTGTGAGGATAGTACATACATTCCTTTGCAGTGATCACTAGCCAGACGGTCATAGCTCAATATTTTTACACCTCCTTCACTCTATCACTCATTTATGTGTTCGGGCTTCCAGGGGTTCCACCAGTACTTGGAATTGTGACCGCAGAGCCCTAACTGACATGTGCTCCTTACAACCAAGAACTGCAGTCACCTCCTTAATGTGTGAAATAGACACTCAGTCTAAAGAAAATAATTAAACATTTTTAATGAAACTTAATTTTGTTTAAAAGGGTTTTTAAAAATTCAAACAGATGAAAACTAAAAGGCGGCGTATTTCACACTACACCAACAGGCACGCACGGGGCTAGCGGAAGTGACGGAGGACGCCTGAGAACTTCCGGTGTCGCTTCAGACTGTGAGTGAGCGCTTCACGCGGGAAACAGCATCTCTTGGACTCAAGTGAAGCAAGTATTTTTAACGGCGTTTCCCCCCCTGCAAATAATCTTGTTCTTTTAGTGTCAATGTGAATGGCGTAGTTACTGAATAAAGTTAAATTGTTACTCTGAAATTTGACGGACGTTCCAGGCTTGTTAGCATCTCCAGTGAAAGTAGCTCTTTTAGCTAAGCTAAGGCTATCTGTGAAAACTGTCCTGTAGCTATCAGTGAAACAACATGTTGTTACTGTCTTTAGCTGGTTTACTGACTGATCATTTGTTTGATAGAAAACCTAGAAAGCTTCAAATGTTTTTACATGTGTAGCGAATTAGCATGTCTTTGTTATTTTTTTTGCTGTGTTGCATAATGTAAATGAGTAAGCAAGCTATTAGGTATTTTTAGCTGCGCTCTGATTTCTTATAACTTAATAAGCGGGCCGAGAACGCGTTATATACAGTTTATTATAGGAACTGGGTGTGCAGCAGTAAAAAGTATGGACAGGTGAAAGATGGGCTACTTAAGATTCACGTTGACATCATTTTGTAGTTATTTGTCCAGACTACACATGGCAGGGCCTCAGTAGCGAGAATGGTGTCCAGATCTCATTGATTGTCAGTGACAGGGCACTCGGGTATTTATTCAGAACTAAAGAGGTGTAACCTGTAACAAAACCTTATTTTGTTCTGCTCTGTTGTACTCTGTTGATGACTCTCACACTGATTTTACTACTGATTCAGCACATTATTTTATGCACAAATGGTTGCTTTTTTGTCACTGGCATTTTTTGAAAAATCCTCCATGTTTTCTACTGTTACATAAATTGCTTTGCAAATCAGAGTAAAATGTCTATAGAAATGAGACACATTTACATCATCCACCCATTATCAACAACAACAATATCATCCAGTTGAGGCTGTCAGTGGTTTCAGAATCTATACTGGAAATACAGGCTGTGATGTAGGGTATACCATGGATGGGGCATTGGTCTATTGCATAGCAATCACACACTTGTTGGATCTATGTACATACAATAAGGGCAGCTAAGAACATGTTTCTGTGATTCTAACTAAAATTTTGATGTCTGAATAAAATGTACTGGGTTTTTATTCAGTGCTTCTTTGATTTTTTAAAATAATTAGTGCCGATGATAGTCCAGCACGTACTGTTCATTGTTAATTTAAAAACCAGCATGTTGAATTAACACAATTTTAGGCTTTGCATTACACCAGGAAAAAAATTGCTGTTCCATTAATGGCTATAAACATTCATAGAGTCTCTATTTTCCTACAGCTGTTTGTTACAGGATCTGGGGGCCAAGATGGGGGACACTCTGGAGTTCAATGAGATTTACCAGGAAGTGAAAGGGTGCTGGGTAAGCACTGACTCCCATGCCACTCCCTAGTTGTTTTTCTTGTGCTTAGGTCCTCACTGCTTGTTTTGGGGGACCTCTCTGTTTTAAGATGTCTGAACAATGAACCTCAGTACCAGGGCAGCTGGTTGTTTTAATCTGAGTAGTACTTATTTAATCCAAATATGTAATTACCCTGCTGAAACGAAAAGCTGTACGTGGTGTGTGTTGAATTGCAAGTGTAAGGGTTGTGTCTGTTTCCTTTTTCACCTGTGGTATGTTGTTTGTCCCAACTCCATTGTGGGTTTGCTGTAGCTTCTGCTGCATGTCACCTCCATAATTCTGTGCCAGCTTTGTGAATCAGAAAGCAGCTTTACTGACTTACGTTAATGCTCACCACAGAATGACGGCCGACTTCGATTCAGCAAACAGACAGTGGTATATAAGAGCAGCAAGACGGGAAAAGTGGACAGCATCTCAGTGCCAGAGCTGACCCAAGCTCAGTGGAGGCGGGTCTGTTTGGGTCATGGGATCAAACTGGCAACTAGCACTGGGCATGTGTACAAGTATGATGGCTTTCGTGATTCGGTGAGTGAGACTTGGAGAAATGGAGGGGTGTGTGCAGCAATCAGTGGTATATTGTGTGCCAGGCAGGAGACAGAAGCCTAAGGATTTTTTTTTTTAACATCTAAGGCTGTATTGAAATAGAGAGTTTCAGGAGATTGGTGTTTTAAATCAATTTTATTGATGTTATGGAATTAACAGCTACAAATTTGTTTACCTTACAAATAAATTAATCGTTTATCGATTCTTTGAAAACAAGGTACATTATCAGTATACTAATGAAACTCCAACAAAAAGTAAAGTGTATTAAAACTTTGAAGTTACACTAAATATCTTGGTGGACACTCAAATTCATGCTCCATCCTTTGCACATATTTCATTCCCTGAGATTGTATAAATAGCCTCAGGGATGAGTTCTGATTGGTTGTTTGAGAAGCATGGAATTTATTGTGTCTCAAAGTGTGGAATTTTATATTTGGCAAATGGAGGTTTGTAAGGCTAGATTTGAGGAAAGGGAAACTTTTCAGTGCACGCCAGAGAACTGAAGGGCAAAAGGGTGGTGTTATGGAAGTGCGTGAATGACTGCCAAACCAGTAATTATAGAGATGGTTTCCGGGGGATGATGAAAACTGGTCTGGCAGTAAAGCGCATCCACGCACACACACCTGGGGGTTGCACATGTGGAAGCCATTGCGGTCCAGATCTGTGCTAATAAACCCTGCTGGATAAATAAACAGCCTGATTGTAAGCGGCGGCCGTTAGGGAGCCCCTTCACAGATTACGTTCACCTCCATATCCTGGGAACACTGAGACAGGACTGGGGTTTTTGAGCGGTGATTAATCGGATGTAATGTGACTCGTCTCAATCTGCAACCGCCACCCTCATTGCTCAAGGATGCCGGGGGGGGGGGGGGGGGTTTACACTGGGGGGGGGTTTTTGAAGGGGGGGTGGGAAAANGGGGGGGGGGGGGGGGGGGGGGGGGTTTACACTGAGTGATGGTTTTTGAACGGGGGGTTGGTAAAGAGGAAATGGGGACAGGGGTGCCGTGAGAGGAATGGATGGAGCAGGTTTATTTATAAGGATTTAAACGAAGGGGAGAAACTGGACTGAAACTTGATATTTGGCGTGAAGACAAACAAAACCTCTCGCTGCATTGCTAGAAGCATAAACTGTCTTTCTTTTGCTTCACTGTTCTTTTTCTATTCCCCTATTCCCAGGACTTTGAAAAGATCTCAGAGTACTTCAAGGCAAACTACAAGGTGGAGCTGACAGAGAAGGATATGTGTGTGAAAGGTTGGAATTGGGGAACTGCAAAATTTTCAGGTAAACATAACTGCAATTCAATTATTTATTCTTGATCAGTTTTGAGTAATCAAAACTATCCCTCAACTGCCATTAAGGTTTAATTTTTTGGGCATACATCCATTAGCAGATTAAATATGTGCTTTTGGTGTTTAATTTATGAACTGATACCACCAACAAAAACAAGATCATATCAGCCAAGAAGGCATCTGGTTTTTTTTGCTGCCATTCTGTGAAATCTTTGTTTTAAAATCTGATTCTCTGGATTTAAAGTATAAAGTGTTTGCCACATACATATCAAATTAAGTACAGATCACAATATTTTACAATATTACAGTTTGTTCCTGGCTCTCTGTACTGCAGTATGGGAGAATTTGTTCATCTTCATCATTAATTCATCTTCTGTTTCCAGGCCCTCTGCTATCCTTTGATGTGAATGATAGCCCAGTTTTTGAGATCCCCCTCTCCAGTGTGTCACAGTGTGCAACAGGGAAGAACGAGGTGACGCTGGAGTTCCACCAGAACGATGATGCAGAGGTGTCCCTCATGGAGGTGCGCTTCTATGTGCCTCCTAGCACTGGAGATGAGGGGACTGACCCAGTGGAGGTAACTACTCTTTGCATGCATATCTCTACGGTGTTATGTCCTCAAGGGTTTTCCTTCATTATTCTTCCAGTAGGTGCCATTGTCTACTTCCTTTGCTAATGACATTCTCTACCAGTTTTGTGGTGGTATTTAAACCTTGTTTTCTTGTACGGTTTAGTAACCTTGGCTGTGCAGAATCAGTTTATGTTCTACTTTTTAGTTAGTCTTGACTGTGATTTAGTGACTTGGTCTTAACTATTCCAAAACACTAACCTAGATGTCAGTAGTGCTATAAACTAAATGTTTCAAAGTACTGATACTTTTGAATTGATAAAAATCTGTTTTTCATAACACTGCAAAAAAATCTGAGGTATGATTAAATGGACAGTTTAGGCATCTCTGCCATACAGCAACCTAACCTTTTCAGTGTTTTTTTCCATAAAATTTCTTGTTATTCCTCAGGCTTTTGCCCAAAATGTGCTGTCAAAAGCAGATGTCATCCAGGCCACTGGAGATGCTGTTTGCATCTTCAAAGAGCTGCAGTGTCTTACACCTAGGGGCAGGTAAATTGGCAGACACAGGATACACATTTTTATTTAAGCTGTCTTTTCAGTTTAATGTATCCATACAGTGTACAACAGCCCAAGATTCATAATACGATGTCCATGAGTATTAATTGCTGCTATGTAATACTTTTGTAATGGGGTGCTGCCTTAAATTTTATAATCTTGCTTGTTCCATTTTCCAGGTATGACATCCGTATTTATCCCACTTTCCTGCATCTTCATGGTAAGACGTTTGATTACAAGATCCCGTACACCACAGTGCTTCGCCTCTTCCTGCTGCCACACAAGGACCAAAGACAGATGTTTTTTGTGGTAAGAGTTTATGCTTTATATTCGTGCTTGTAAAACGTTAAATTATCCATGGACCTTGATTGGATGTGTTTTTTGTCACAGATCAGCCTGGATCCCCCCATCAAGCAGGGACAGACACGTTATCATTTTCTCATCCTGCTCTTCTCCAAGGAGGAGGATATCACTCTCACCCTCAACATGAGCGAGTGAGTATACACGGAGATTGAACATTATTACTGAAAGTGGCACTTTCAAGAAAAACAGCCTCTAACTGATTCTACCTGTCTCCCACCCCTCTTCCCTACTTCCTTCGCTATTCCTTTCTCTACTGCTCCCCTCATTTCCTCCATAGAGAGGACGTGGAGAAGCGCTTTGAGGGGAAGCTGAGTAAAAACATGTCTGGCTCTCTTTACGAGATGGTCAGCAGAGTGATGAAGGCTCTGGTCAACAGGAAGATCACAGTACCTGGCAACTTCCAGGGGTAACACTCTTCAACTATTGTTGTCTACGATACAATATGTAAACTGATACTGGTAATCTGACCATGAGTTTCTGTAGACAGTCCTTTTCTGGCTGTTGCCTGTTTGCAGAACTGTCCCCCAGTACCTGATTTTTCAGCACCATGTCACTGAACAGTTCCCAGTGCAGGACACGTTGGTTCCTGTTTTGTAACCTGGTGTCTGTCATGGTTTTCTGCTGCACCTCCCCAGTCATTCAGGAGCGCAGTGCATCACCTGTTCCTACAAAGCCAGCTCAGGCCTCCTCTACCCTCTGGAGAGGGGCTTCATTTATGTGCACAAGCCACCCGTACATCTGCGCTTTGAGGAAATCTCGTGTGTCAACTTTGCCCGAGGCACCACCACGACCCGCTCCTTTGACTTTGAGATCGAGACCAAACAGGGCTCCCAGTACACCTTCAGCAGCATTGAGAGGTAAATGGTTGCCCTGCTTACTGCTCTGCCCTGAGTGTGTGATTCCCTTTCCCCACTCTCATTTAAAACATATACATATCTGCTGTTTTGTGCTCTATCCTTTTCTTTTTTTCAGGGAGGAGTATGGAAAACTGTTTGACTTTGTCAGCGCTAAGAAGCTCAACATCAAGAACAGAGGGTTCAAAGAGGTAAAATGGCATAACAGAATCTGAGAATAGATCAGATATGATGTTCTTTCTTTTTTGTTCCTTTTAATTTTCATAACTCATAGGTTATTTCATTGAATACTGACAAACTTTTATTTACCCCTTATCCCCTGTTTTTCTGTTCCTGAAGAAGAAGGTTGGTACTACTTGTGGGTTTTGTCTCTCTTTCTTTGGGGTGTTGATAATGCCTGCTTGCTGTGTTTGAGCTTGCACTTTAACCTAGACTTCCACAAACCAAAATCAAACCTTTCGGGGGTTAATCCAGTTGTGTTGTTTATTGTTGGGTATGGGCTGGGTAAAGTGACAGCAGTAGAAAAATGGCTCCCTAAAGGGATGCAGGAGGGGCAAGGTGAGGAAAGGAGGCACAGGAATGACGATAGGGCAAAGTTCAGGTGGGGCTGAAAACAGCTGGTTGAATTGATGCTGCTGCACAAAGCCATAGTACAGTGGCTCTAAGACATTTTGCAGAAACAGAGTAAAGTGGAAATTTTATGGGATTTATTTCTTTAATTTGAAGTGATTTTATACTTATTAGATTACTATTAGGTCAAGAGCAAGCTGTTCTGCATCAACATTTCATAAAACTGGCATCACAAGCTGCTTCTTTCTGGGTTTCCACCAGCCTTTTGTAACCTAACTTCTCAGTATCTTGTAACAAGCTTGGGAAAGCAGGTGATGTTGCTAAAGCACTGAGTGTGAGAATCGCAGTGATTCACGGTGCTGCTTCACTGGACTGTGACCACAGCTTGATTGCTGGACTCATGTGAAAGGGTGTTTCGATCTGCAGTGTTTGTTGCTGATTAACAAAAACAGGGAACAATCAGTGCTGTTGTAGTTGGATTGTCATTTGGGAGTGTTAATTTAATGCCTGGATGAGTTTTGTGCTTTGCTGGGTGACCCTTACATTCAGTGTGTAGTCTGAGTGACAAATGCAGGATTTAAAATATAAAGTGCTTGTATATGTTTTGCTAACTGCATGTCAGAGGCACTCTGTGTGTGTGTGTGCGTGTGTGCGTGCGTGCGTGCGTGCGTGCGTGTGTGCGTGTGTTAAAATAAGCAAAAAACATTTTTCATTCAGATTACACACTGGGAGCTTGAAGCAATAGCTTTTTCTGTATAAGGTGCCATTTAATTTATGAGCTTATTTACTGTGATTCAGAGCCAGTGACTCTCAGTTCATGGCTGGCTTCTTACATTTTCCTGTTTCTTTCTGACCAATTCTGACCATGTTTTTTCTCATCTTTTCCAGGGTATGAAGAGCAATGATAACATGTACAGTGACTCGGATGATGACCAGCATGACGCCTATCTGGAGCGCATGAAGGAGGAGGGCAAGATTCGTGAGGAGGCCAATGAGAGTGACGACTCTGAGGGAGAGAGTGGTGAGTGGGGATGCAGCCCTGGGATGATCCAACCCTGAAGGTTCTGGGATTGTGCTAAGTTTCAGCTTGAATGAACTGTGATGTTTTTTAGTGATATTGCTTTTTTTAATCCAGATGAGTCTTTTAACCCTGGAGAAGAGGATGATGACATTGCTGAGGAGTGAGTTTCACATCCCCATCGTTATTGGTCTTCACTTATTTCTGACACATCTTTCTTTGCCTTTTCTGTTTTATGTATTGTATCACTGGTCTTTGCAGCTTTGAAAACTGCATTTGTCGGGTGGTATTTTAATCAGAACTGAACTGTGGAAAACAGAGAACTTTGTGTAGTGAACAGTCCTGATGTGTATCTCTTGCCAGCAAAAGTTCAGTGGAATTCCCCCCACCCCAAGATTCCGTTATTCCGTACAATTGGCAAAAGTGAGCCGTTTCTTGCCCATAACTTAATATTCAATTGGTTTCCTGTTCAGGAAAATGATTTAAAATTATTTAATGGATCATCCAGGTCCTCCTCTATAAATAAAGTGGTACAATCTCAGCAGTGAAAACATTACTTTGTAGTTCATTCCTTTCCTCTACACTTTGTCTGAACAGCCGCAGTCATGATTTATTGTGATTGAATGACTGCATTACTCAGTTTTTTCTATTATTATAATTGAATAAGTGAATTGCACAGTTTGTTTTTTTCTGCATAGTGCACCAGCAGATGGTGTCCTGCACTATGTGGCAGATTAGTCTTAGTGCTCTCATGAGATGAGGTGTCATACATTATCCCTGCCTCCTGTTTGTCAGGTATGATAGCAACGCCTCTGCTAGTGATAGCAGTGCTGATGGAGCAGATGACAGTGAGGATGACACCAGGAAAAAGAAGCCTGCAAAGAAACCCAAACTGTCCAAGGAGAAGGAGAAGAAACCACGCAAATCTGGGGTACGAGAGAGATGGTGGTGTGCAGGCAGTTTTGTTTGTTTGTATTGAGGAGCTGCACTTTAATGCTGCTGGCCCTTTGCATCTACTTCACAGGCCAAAACCAAGGACAGTGGTGCCCCCAAGCGGCCAATGAGTGCTTACATGCTGTGGCTGAACTCTAGCAGGGAGCGCATCAAAGCAGAGAACCCTGGCATTTCAATCACAGAGATCTCAAAGAAGGCCGGTGAGATGTGGAAGCACCTGGGCAAAGACAAGAAAGAGGTGACAACACCACTTCCCTTTATCTTTTCTTTCCCCCCCCCCATCTCCAGCTAGGCTGTGTCTGGGGTCTGATACCTGTGGGTTTTTCTTCACTTTTCCACAAGAATATGTGGGCCTTTCTCATGGATTTATAAATGCATCCATTATTAAAAAGTGCTACATGCAAGATGTTTACCATCACAAACTGAGTTTTACCCAGTCACCCCGAGTTAGTGCTAGTGCTGTACATCTCACTGTCTTAAAAGAGTGGGAGCTTGTGGCTGCATTATTTCCATTTGTCCCTCTGTTGATTGAAGCTCTGTGTGTCTCTCTCAGGAATGGGAACAGAAGGCTGAGGAGGCAAAGAAGCAGTATGAGAAGGCCATGAAGGAGTACAAGGAGAGCGGAGGGAGCTCCTCAACTCCCTCTAAAAAGTATGAACCCACTGACAATCAACTATGTTTACATTCACTAGTTGTGATTCATCCCACTGTAAATACAACAGAGGCTCATGTTCAGCACTAACTCCACACTTACAATTACCTGAACAACAGCAGCATGATCAGAAGTAGGGGAAATGGGGATGGAGGTTAGTTGTGGATTAGTGTGAGATTGCAGAAATTGCAGTGGAGTAAATATCAGCTGTGTGCAGATCGGGATATTGAATGACTGGCAAGTATGACATTAGTGAAGACGCCAGTGGTATGGTCATCAGTGCTGTGGCCTGCATCCTCATCTCCTCTCCATTCTTCCCCAGAGAAGCAAAGAAGAAGGGAGGCAAGAGTGATGACAAGAAGAGGAAGAAGGCGTCTGGTGGGCGAGGAGGGGAGCAGGAGCGGGAAAAGGAGAGGGCTGGGAACGAAAGCTTCAAGAGTCGGGAGTTCATCTCCAGCGAGGAGAGTTCGTCTGACTCAGAGCGGGGAAAGAGCAGCAAGCACAAGGTGCCCCTGCAGAGCACAGTCTGGTTCAGTTAGACACTCACCAGTCTGATCTTGGCACTAAGAGCTCACATCACTTACATTTTAAACAGACTCTGTAGTATCCTGGTACATCACGCTCCACAAAACCTTCAAGTTTAACATTGTAAAATTTAAGTGGTTTTACATCTAAGCCAAGTACTCACTTAATTTCTCTTCTTTATAACAGGGATCAGATGATGAGGAAGAAGAAGTGGTCAGCACACCTCCTAGCTCAGAAGAGTCTGGATCTGATTGAGCAGACTGGGTGCCATCGCTTTGCTTGACAACCACACACATCAGCAGACAGCGGCAACGTTCAGAATATGAGTCTAAAGAACTCTGTAATATGTAAATACTGTCTTTTGTCACAACAAGATCCTTGTTCACCTTTTGTTTTTTTGTAGGTTTCTTGTCAAATTCTTACCCCTCATTCCAAGACAAAAATTTCAACTTAAAAAATTCTGTATTTTTTATTTCTGAGTTTAGTCAGACAACTTTTTCTCAATGACTTTTGGAATATTTTGGAAAGTATGAAAAGAACTGTAGCACAGAGGAAGCTGGCTGTAGGGATGAGAAAAGTCTGAATCATAATTAAATTATCTGACCTCTGATTTTTGTTTGAAATGTGTTCTGCTACAGATGCTTTTTTCTGTTTCAGGTGGTCTTGCTAAAAAACTTTTTTGGTTAAAAAAGGAAATAAAACTGGTGTGATCTCCTATCTTTCGTGTTTCCTTGTTTCACACATTGACTGAGCAGCAAGTAACTAATGTGGACCGTTAATTTTGCAATATCTGACAAATTGCGGCCTCAACAACAATGTCTCAACAATACTGTTTCTAAGCTGTCCACAGTTTTGTCAAAATATTCCAAAATAAAATGTTATAAAATAGCCTATGGGAAGTGTGATGCTGAATATGCTCAGTGAATGGTGTTCGGTTCAAGTACCCAACTGATTTCTTGTTTTGTACACACTAAACCAGATTGTCATGCAGTGGTCTTGCCTTAAGTTCATTTTCTGGTCCACTCTGTAAGATGTTGCTTTGTGCTTTTCTCCTGCCAGAAATTTGTCCCCTGTTCCTTTGTTGCCATATTTGCAGTCCATGTCTTTAGAGTGTTGTTCATGTGCCCTCGTCTTTATACTGTTCTCTAATATGCCTCCTCCCCTACCATCACCTACCCTCCCAAAGAGTGTAATAACATAAATCTAATTGGTACCTGTGGTTTTGGAGTTAATTGCATGTGGGGGGTGGAGTTGTGGTTTTTGAGTAATGCTGGGGACACAAATTGCTGCATTAGACTGAAAGGCACTCTGAGGGGGCGTGAACCTTCTGGGACGTTTAACTCTTTGCTAATGTAGCCTATATGTGGCTGAACCTCATAAGATGACAACGCGAGATAAAAATTGAAAAGTCCTCAAGGTTCCAGTAATCTACCATTAATGATGTAAAACCAGGAACTTCAGCCACTGCTCCTTACAAACCTAGAGTACGACTGACAGACAGACAGTCGCCTTGGTCTGACACCATAATTTGGGCGACCATGAAAGAAATGTTCTACCTGTCAGTGTTCGTTATGGTGCGGCAATAGCTTTGTTTTGTCTTACGACTGAGATCTGGGTGTGAGCCAGAGATTTAACCCTGTAAGTGTCCTTTAATTCTATACAGCCATTTAAATAACGAAATTCTCTCATGAAAACCCTTAAAGTTTCATTATACAGCTAATTTCACTTTGTGCTGCTATTTTTTAACTTTATTCTCAATATGTATCTGATATGGAATTGACATTTCAAGTTGGAGTTGTCTAGACCACATGTAAAAATATAATTAATTACTGTTAAAGTACATCTCAATCAGATGACATCTGAAAGAACCTGAGTGATATTAGGAATTCAGAGCACAGCGTATGAGTTAACAATAAAAAAAACTGATTTGAAAAATATACATAAGTATAATTTGTAATCCAGGCAATGTTCATAACTCTCAAAGGGTCAGAATACTTCTGCAAGGCACTATAAGTGTATTCAACCCCTGAACCATCTCTATTCCAGTCTGCCATCCCCAAATATTTTTTGTTTCTCTTCACAAATCAGATCCTGCTTCAGCTGTGGTCAGAAAAGGGTTTGAAACAGTTCCAAACAACGGAAGAAGAAAAGATGTAAGACTGTGGTTTCAGCTCTGGTTTACATTCTCACTAATGCCTTTGCTTTTATTCTCTTGCTCTGAGTATGTAAGAATAAAAATGATTTTGAGCCCAATAAGCCTTACATTACTTAGCTGACAGGTTAATATAAAATATTCATTTGCTATGTAGCTTTGCCTTTATATACAGTTATATATATATTACTTTAAAGACCTTGATAAATGCCACTGACTGTCAGTAATGTTTTTATTATGTTTGCATCACCGTTTGCTAGATTTCCCCTTGTTTTATAAACTTTTTTTAGTAATATTGAAACGTGTTTGGTTATACAGCAGCTGTCTCAACCCATTTCGGGACGGATGGTTTGCTGGCCTGGACCCCTTTGGAAAGCACTGGGAAGTGGTTCTCTTGTTCACCAAAAAGGACCTATAGGATGTCCCCAGTGTTCACATGTGGACCCCAGGTTGAATGTACCCTCAATACAGACTCTTGACACCTCAAAGTTACTTATTCATGACCCAGATGAGCCCCTCATTGGCATCCTAAGAAGTAACATTCTGATTAAACACCGCTTGCAAACAGGAGACCCTGAGAAATTCCACCTCCTGCTATAGTACACCTGAGCAAATTACCCATCATGAATTGCTCTGATTAATTATCCACCCATTTAAATGGGTCAAATAACTAAGTAACTTAGTGTACCAACCTAACACTGGCAGATTTTTCAGATTAACCGTTAGATAAATGAATAAATCATAATAAAATGTTTAGCTACACAAATGAGTAAAACAAATGGGAAGCTGTATTTCATAAAAACTATGCAGCAAAAATAATAGTAATTTATGTCCCAAGTATGTCAGCCAAAGTTAGAGTTTGTTGTCTCTTTCCAGATGCAGAGCGGCCGGCTATGTCTTCTCCCACAGAGAGAAAAACCCCAGCTGTTGCTGCAGAGCTTGTGAGATCACTGACTAGTGTGTGATACTACTGCAATGCCTTGATTCATACTGTGGTGATTTGGGCCTGGCAAACTTGATAAACATCTCGAGGCTAACTCCTTCCATGTCATTCCGTCATTCCCATTTGACTCTCTCCAAGCCTCCTCCAGATGATTAGAGCCTCAATTTAATGGATTTCTAATGGTCATTATTGAGTAAAGTCCACTACCTCCCACACATTCTCAGTCTGTCCAATCTCTTCTTTCGTGGGAATCTAATTAAAGGAGAGAGACTTTACATCTATCTGTTGGCTTTGTTTTTTCCCCCCATGCAATTAGGTTATTTCTATTCTTGATTTGTTATACAGTTGTTTTACCGCTGCGTTAACTTTTTGTACAAGCAGTTTAAGCCAGTACTGAGAACAAGTTTTGCGGATGCTTGATGGGAACATATTTGTGTGTTTGCGTATTTAGAGAGGGGTAGGGTGTCAGTATTTTATACTTGTAGCAGTCGTGTTTGACAGTGCTGTGTGCCGATATGTATTAGTGATGTGGACAGCAGGATTAGAAATTATTCCATATCTTACACAAGAGAGATGCTGTTCAGTTTGAAGTGCAAATGGTAAGACCAAAGCCCCAAACATTGGCCAGGATAGATTATGGGTATGACTGTGATGTTTATTATTTACCAAAATATCCATCCATCCATCCATCCATTATCCTTAACCACTTGGTGGTGGTGGTCATGGTGGTCCAGAGCTTATCCCAGTGGGTGTTAGGCTAGGAAACTATATGCTTGATGTGACATCATTTACCAGAATATATTTCTCAGAAATCAAATGTGTCAACTGTTGGCTTCAAAAGAGGTGAAAAAAGGGACAAGTAGAGCCAATACACCTGGAGAAGTAACTAGCACCATTTTACGTCAACGTCTGTGTTGATAGTAGACTGATGGACAGATGGAGAAATGAAATTCTGAGATAGCGTTAACAGGGATTCATTAGAGGTCCTTTTCCACCTTTACACTTTGACTGCTGGTTACCTGCTGAAATGCAGTACCCATCATACCCTTAAATCATTCTGAAGGTTTTTTTAAGTTTCTTGAAAGCATTTTCAACTGCACCCCAGTTTTACTCCTTTGCGTTCGCTCCCATTGGTCAGTGTAATGTGCCTGAGAGAGGAGAAGTGGAAGGCAGATGAGATGGGAGAGATAGAAAGCTCCAGGGAAACAGGGTCAAAGATAGAGATGGTTTGAGAGAGTAGGGTGGAGGGTAGTGGATGACTGAGTGCTGTGGTTAGTTAGAAAGAGGAAGTGAAGGCACCAGAGAGAAAGACAGACCAAGCCTATTCTTCACTGATTTAAAAGGCAGGCAATAGCAGTAGTACAAGGGAGAGGTTTACCTTTGGTGATCTCAAAATAGCTCTCTGGACAAGTTCATTTTCTCTTAATTCAACAATTCTTGAAAACTAGAGACAGGGAGACAAAGGTTAGAGAAGAGGAAAAGAAGGGTCCAGAAATACTGGGCACAGGCGTACAGGAAGAAGACAGGTGGACAGTCAGTGACAGTGATTTTCAAGAGAGATTGGAAACCACAGTCAGACGTTCTTCACCCCCTGTTCATGGTACTCCTGTCAGGATGATTGGCTGTGTCACAGACTTCTTCACCTATGAGACCACCAAGTCAGTAGTGGTCAAGAGCTGGAAGCTGGGTCTAATCAATCGGATCGTCCAGCTGCTCATCCTCACCTACTTCATTAGGTTGGTATCACCGGGGTGAGACTGAGAGGGTGGGTGAATGTTTTTGTATGTTGTGCTGCAGTTTTATTGCATAATTAGCCTGCGATTATTTTGTATATAAACTCTGTAGCATTTTCTGTCCCAGAATTTAGCTTTTTTGTGCAGAATTTACAATGCAGTTACCAACAGCCAAACAGCAGTGACTTTATTAAACCTTATTATTGTTCAGATTTTTGGACATGCCACGCAAAATGCTTAAGCTCTGGTGAGAAGAGAAGACATCCACTCCCCCTTTTTGCACCAGATAAAATTTAAATGTTAAAGAATGTGGAGAAGGTGATAAGTAAATAATTATTCTTCTTGTAAGAGTCACTCTTAGCTTTATCTGTTATATATCTGTTTGAAAAATATGTGGATTCTGTTGTCTGGGCGATGCCTACGTAAAAGTTGCACCTTTTTCCGACAGCTGGGTATTCCTACATGAAAAGGCTTATCAAGTGCAAGACACAGCCATCGAGTCCTCAGTCATTACAAAGGTGAAAGGATCTGGCCTTTACAATGATACGATCATGGACATAACAGATTTGGTCAGTCCTGCACAGGTCAGTGGCAGAATAATAAGAATTTCGCTTCTCATTGAACTACATGAGAAATGTGTACAGAATTTAGGCATTTAGGGAGTTTTTTTCCCATGCAGTCTAAAGCTGTGTCCTGTAATTGAACAGATTTTTTTTTAAAAAAAAGGGATTTTAATTATTGCTTGTTTCAACATTTATTTGTGTTTGTTAAATGATTTATTAATTATTAATTATTTTTTATTTGTTCACTAAGCATTTCATTGCACAAAAGAAAGACAAGAATAAAACTATAGAAATACAACATAATTCACAGGGGAGATCAATAAACCAACATGGTTGTAGAAGGATGTCCCCCAAACCCAAAAGGTCAAAACTCCACAAATGAAGCAGACAATGAAAAGACATCAGTAATTCATGACCAAAGACTGATGGATAAAGACAAACTGAGCAAAAATATTTGACAAACAACAATGTAACAAACATCCAAATATTACACAAATGATGAATTTTGCTGACGCTTAAGATGTTTTTAAGTAATTGCTTGAAAAGTGAAATAGGTGAACATGATTTTAAGTAGGAGGGAAGATTGTTCCATACATGGACCTTGAATTTGTACAGAGAATTGACTCTTGGTGGTCCTAAAATAAGGGAGATGAAGTTCGGATGGTATATTGGTCAATACTTTCATTACAGACAAACCAAATCTTAAAACTTGTGAGAAGGAGATTCCTTAATTATTGGACAGCAAACAGACTCGTTTCAAATTTATCTGAAAAACATTAAAAACCTCAAGACTGCTAAACAAGGTGGAAGAACTGCTCTAGGCCCTAGATTAATTTTTAACACTTGTCTTAGTGGACACCTCCATTTCCAGTTGAAATGTTTAATAATTGATAATTTAATAATTCAGTAATTAATGATTGACTGAGATGTTTAATGTAGTTACTATTCAAATAATGTTCGCATGTTATTGTAGAATTATTTTTACTTAATTTATGTCAAAATGATGGTAGTTGTGGACTACCTGATATACTAGTACTAGTGTTTCAGGAATTATCACATAAAATAAACACATTTGTGCCTTCTGTAGTTTTCTAAGAGCAGCATACAGGCACAGCTGAAAAACTGTATTGATCTCTCTAATGCACTTCAGTATTCAATATGATCTGAACTGTGCAATTAATGCAATGAACCAATAAATAAATCAAATGGCCCAAGAATTATGTTGGTGAAAAAACACATCCAGGATGTCAGCTTAAAACCAAAGAAGCAGTATTCAAATTAGACCTGAAGCAAAATGAAAACCAGCACATACACTGCATCCCTTTTGGAACAGACCCTGCCTGGTGTAGACAGTAGAGGGATTGACTGCAATATAAATGACAAATGCTAGGTCTTTAAAAGAAGTAGCAGCCAAAATAAATAACTGTATTTCTGCTTAACAGGGAACTTCGGTGTTCGCCATCATCACAAATCTCATTATTACAGAGAACCAGGTACAAGGTTACTGCCCTGAGGTAAGTCCAGCAACACTTAATCCTTTCATTGTTGGGCCTTCTAGACATATTTATATACAAATGTTTAAGGTGTCTCCAGTAAGAGGTTATTTTGTCCAAAGGCTCTTGGTGTATTGATTCATAAAATATAACGCAAGATTAAGTTTATGACTAGTTATGTAGTTCTGCTAATATGATGATCGTGTTGTATGGCTTCACCTTGGTCTCTTATGCATGTTAAGAGGGACACAAAGTACTTGTGTACAGATGATGAATCCTGTGTGCATCACATGACGGTACCTGCTGAAAACGGTGAGCCAATCCTTTTACGCTCTGTTACAATCTTTAAATATTGGATTCAAATTTAGAATTAAAATTGTCCTGCCTAAGCCCCCAGACTCATAAAAGGGGGACTCATCCATTTTCATCTTGCATTTTGTTATCTGGTTTACTCTCTCCATCTCTTTTCCCTCCTTTCATTCTTTTCTATTACCTTGTCTGTCTGATGTCAGGTATTTTGACCGGCAGGTGTGTAAAATCCAGTCACTCTGCCTCATCTTTCTGTGAGATAAGAGGCTGGTGCCCTGCTGAGGATGATAATATCCCCACGTGAGTTAATTTTTTCCTCTCTTTCATCTCTTAGTCAGCCAAACCCACACCAATGGCCTCTGCTGTTCTTAATTGGACATGTTTGAATCTTGCTATGCAGTACTGTCTTTTCAAGGGTGGGATGGTGACGCAGCTGCTTCACATCACCTGGGCTGTTTGGGTGTAGGTTCAAATCCACCTCAGTCTGTGTGGCGTTTGCACAATCTCCCCATGTCTTGGTTTCCTCTGGGTACATTGGTTTTGTCCCACAGTCCAAAGACACGTGTTTAAGGTGAATTGGTCACTAAAAATTCCCCATAGTGTGTGCCTATGTGAGTTGATATGCGAGTGTGTGGATAACCTATGATAGATCCCTTCCAGAGCTTAACTCTCCTTGCCTTGTGTGCCTTGATTCCAGGAGAGGCTCCAGCCTGGTGTGTCAAGGAAAATCAGTTAATGAGTAATTGAAAAAATGATTTTTACAGGTAGATCTTGTGACTTTGTCTATTTTTCTGTTTGGTACAGAAATCCCATAGCGGAGGTAGAGAACTTCACCATCTTCATCAAAAACAGCATCCGTTTCCCACTCTTCAACTTCACCAAGTAAATGAAACTTTGCTATCATTCCACAAAGCACAGCCCTCCTGAGGGGTCGATTTAAGGCCCATCACTCAATATCACTTAATTCCCATTTTCTGAAGTCCTTGTAGCATGGAAAAATTCAATTGTTAGTTGGCTACTGTTCCACTGGTTGCCCTAAAACCTACAGAATGTCTGCAAGGGTCCAACACTAACTGCAGAACAATACAGCACTGAGTCTCGGCATTCTTTTGTGCGAATGCATAGTGAATGTGCGACCATTCATACTCACTCGCTGAAACTGATACCACTGTATTTCACAATTTCCCTCAGTCTGTTTCCATGTCATTTCCTTTCTTCCATCCTCTGTTCATGTAACATATCGTTGACTTGGCTGGAAAAGATATGAATATTACTGATAGCCATCCCTCACCTTTCCTTATCACTTTCAGGAGTAATTTGCAACCCAACATCAGTACAGACTACATAAAGACCTGTACGTTTGACATGAAGGACAATATCTACTGCCCCATTTTTAAAGTGGGAGATGTGCTACGCTTCGCTCAACAGGATTTTTCCTCCATTGCTAAAAAAGTGAGACTGTCTCATTGTTTCTACACACAAACAGGAGTCTGTTTGGTCACTTGTTGTCTACAATAATTGCTTCTGTTATTAGGCAGGTTAAAATGCACCTATTTGCAGGCTCCCCCTCCTCTCTCCTTCTCTGTAGGGATGTGTGATTGGTATAAAAATTGGATGGGTGTGTGACCTGGACAAGTCAGAGGAGCTCTGTGAACCATCATACAGCTTCATACGCCTGGATGAGGAAAACAGTGTCTCCAAAGGGTACAACTTCAGGTGCAGTACAGCTGGAATTCTGTGACTTCAGACCCTAAAATGCTCATAAATATGTTCTCATCAGTATTTGAAGTAACAAAACATGTCCCAGTACTGTCCTTACTGGTACACTGGCGTGCATGTCAATCAATATCAGCAAACTATTAAGTATTCAATTTTAAATTTCTGTAGTGAATGTAAGATGCAATTGCTGATGCTCACAACAATTTTTTTTTAAATAAAGGAGATGATAACTTTGAACAAATGGTAGGAAAACAACAATTGATCCAACTTGCAGTGTAACTTGGTGCACCCTGGATAATGAATTGCATGTGAATAACGGCTGTGGACTACAGTCTCTTTTGCTGGGAGGGCAGCTCAGCCAGTCTAGTTGACTAGGGGCAGAAAGGAGCACTGGGAGGTTATGAGAAGTGTCAGTACATAAAAATGTCTGGTTCTCCAAAGAGCAAAACATGTTCCCACTGAGTACCAACCCACTTCAGCACTGAGTCACATGATTCTTATGAATCTATTCAGAACACCTGCTGTAATCCTTTATAAGGGTTGTAAAGGAATTAGTAACAATCAGAAAGCCAGGTGTAAAGGCCAAGTTTATCAGGAGTAGCTTTCATGGTAAAGAAGAAGACAGAAAACAAACTGAATGTCAAAAACAAAATAGCTGCAACTGAAAAGTTTGTTCTGTGCTAAAATGATAATTCAAGCTGGACTGATGTTGGATGCACTGCTTTATCCCACTTACATACCCTTTACCTCTTTTTTGAACTTCCCTTCTCTTTCGAAAGAACAGATATGCCAGATACTACAAGGTGGAGCCTGGAACTGAGTACCGCACACTATTCAAGGCTTTTGCCATTAGATTCGATGTGCTGGTCTATGGCTCTGTAAGTCTCCAGTGAAAATCCCACGGCATTTTTGGAGCCCGCCCTCACATATTTAAAGTTCTTTGGCAGTAGAAGTTTGTTAGTAAATGTAGTTAAATGTAGTTAAATCCAAGTATGAGTGAGGTATCTTGCTGTGTGCACAAAACAGTGGCTGTTGTTTCTCCACCCAGGCTGGGAAGTTTAACGTCATCCCGACACTCATAAACATTGTGGCTGCTCTCACTTCAGTGGGACTGGTAGGAGCTTCACTTTTTATTGTTCTTTCAAACAGACAAATAATAAAAGTCATTTGCTTCATGCTCAGTAAGTGCAATAAATATAAGTGACTTGGTTAGATGCATTAATCCAAGAAGAGAGTATTCAGAAATAAGAAACTGATCTATAGACTCAACTTAACTACTGCAATAGTGCAAAGCAGTGGGAGCACAGAAAATGTTGTGAATCAATAATATACAGGAAAAGACTACAAGTATTTTACATTATATCGTCCACAAGAAATCTAGTTTCACGATCAACAAGTTTCATGATCTGCTTCCATTCTCCAGTGAGCTCTAAGATTGGTCAGTCAACCAGTGAATCAATTTTTATTCAGTACTCAGCATTTATTGTAACCAAAATACACACACAGCTGTGACCATTTTTAATTCTACCACAGTGTAACAGATTTGTTTGTCATATTTGTACTCCAAAGAATCTTTCTCTCCTCTGTGACTGGCAACAGGGCACTGTTCTTTGTGACATCATTCTGCTGAACTTCCTCAAGGGGTCAGAGCAGTACAAGGCCAAAAAATTTGAAGAGGTCAAAGAGGATGAGTTAGACAAGCAGACACTGCGACTGACTTCTACGCTGGACAGCACTGTCGACTGATGTTATCTGGCTGCAGAGAACCTGTGGGTCTAACTTGTAATAATGTTCACATCTCAATAGGTTTTCCATTTTGAGTCTTTATTGATTGTGGCCTACATGGAGTTGGGGGTAGGTGTTGGGTTAGGGTTAGAGGTACTATAACAGTATCACTACTATGTATCACAGAAGTGGAAGTTTATTATCCCTACAATAACTATAGTGTCTGCTGTGAACAGGAATGAACCGCTAAATTAAAATCTACTGTAATAAAGTTGTTTCATATTGCTCATGTAAAACTGGAACCTGGATTTCTAATATTTCTTTAAATTCCTTGCCATTATTATAGGCAGTTATACTTTGTTTTAATAAAACCAATGAATTCACATTGTTTTGTGTATTTTGTGTCTATGCTTTTTTTGTGCACTAATAAGGGAAATCATGTCCTGGAATTTGTGCTTTTGGGAGCTATGAGAATTAGAAGCAGGGGAATTAAACATGTCCTTAATTATGACATCAGTATTCGTCTGAAAATGTTTCCTGTTTTCTCAGTCTGTTTCCATGTCCTTTCCTTTCTTCCATCCTCTGCTCTTGCAATATATTGTCACCATTGTTTCAGCTCTGTCCTCCCTTTCCCGATCACAGTGCTTGGAGGAGTTCATCATTATGGCTGTGTTGATGGCAGTGGGAGATGGTTGACTGCCCGACTCTGACAGAAGCACAGAGCCCAGTGCAGTGACTGCTGCTGATTCTACTGTAGTGTTAGATCCACAGGTGAGAAACCACACTACTTAAGAGGAAATGAAATATTGTTATTGTAGTACAGGACCAGCCACAGAGAATGAGAGAGACCCTGAAAATTAATCCTGATGCCGTCCATCTTGACCACCGAAACACACCTGCCCTGGCAACTGTCCCCCACCTGTCACACTTCCGATCTTCTGCACCAGTAAACAGAGCTCAGTTTGCCTTTAACCCAGTATCTGTGGCCCATCCTACACATCCAATGGAGTCACTGTGCTGTAGTGTGTCGGTGGTAGACAGTTTTACTGAGTTTTGTATATTTACATATGTCATACTGAATATTCACATGATTAGTTGCTTGGCTGACAGTTCTGTCTGAAGGGGAATACTTACACAACTGTGTATTTCTACACTGAAGATTCAGCACAGTTATCTCTTATTATCTGAATTTAGTGCGTTCCTGTGTTTCTTGAAATTTTTTGAGGATCCATTGCATGTTTGTTATAGTTAGTTTGGATAATGAATTTTGGGTACAAATTTTTGCAGTTTGTTACAACCAATGTTCAGACAGCAAGTTTGGTTAGGGACTGGTTTTACTTTTCCAGTCTGTTTCTTTCAGCAAATAAATAGTAACCCTGCCTTTAAAAAAACATGTTTCGGTTTACACTATTTACAGAAATATGCAGGGAAAAAAACATGTTTCAGTTTTTACTCAGCAGAGTTTTGTTCTGAAGAGCTGTAATGACTTAGTTTACCGCATTTAGCTCACAGGCTCTTGCTTGTTTATCCACAAATACAGTTGCCTTCAGTCTCATTCTCACACTTCTTCTTCAGAGACAGAGAGATTGTGATTCTGAGTTATGTGCACATGGTAACTGTAACACCACTGTCAAAAGTTGCAATGGGTCATTTTTAATAAATCTGTAAGATTTGGTAGGTGGTGAGAGAAGCACCTACATTTCTGAACATTTTACAGATGTCCTCCTTAAATAACTTTTCTTTCACAGGTTTAATGCAGTCTAAGAAGTACATTTGCGGTTTTTTACACTTCAGCTACAGCATAGAGCGACAGAACTGCAAAAAGTGGTCCCCTACCGACAACAGATACATTAATAGGATGCCTGTAGTCCTTATTAAACAAAAGTATGCATTCTACAATACAGTGTGGTACACTAATGGCAAAAAATGAATTGCTTTTAAATGGCACAATTTAAGAACAAATAAAATGAAATGTACATTTAAAAGCTTGAATGTTCATTTTAAAAAGTGTTTAAAGGCTACAGTATAAATGAAAAAGCGAGAAAAACAGACTAAAAAATGATAGGACCAACTGGGAAGTAAAGGCACTACACAAATAGAATACTTACATTTGTAAACATTTAATGTCTTCAGAAGAACTAAAAAGAAAAAAATAAAATGTTCTGTATGAAGTTCTATTGCGGTAATTTTACTTTAGAAGTTGTGCACTGCATTGATGTACACCAGTTGTACTTCTAACATTCATCAGACTGAACTTCACTGACACTCCTGCATTTCCCGTCTTCTTAAATTATTCTATTAATCATAGCCTGGTGATTAATACACAGAAACAGTTTCATTTCTATACTATGTGGCTACTGTGTTGCAGTGTGATGTGAGCATCCGAACACATAGGTTCAATTTATTTTTAAATGCAACATTATGAACAACGATATACCGTATCCAGTCATCTTTAATGTTCAGTACTAATACTTTAATTGGTATGAATAATAAATTAGTGCCTTTACACTTTACAATGCAGAATATATTGGAAAGTTAAGTAAGTTTAATGTTTTGGTGTCATTTCGCCAATGAAAATCACAATTAAACAAACAAATCATTTTAATACTATGGAAAAAAGAAAACACACTTTCCAGGTCCAAAAATGCATCTAATTTCATATAATTTGTACTTTTTAGGTGATGGTTTTGTAGTTACATGCTATGTGAAATATGTATCCTTGAGGGTTAAGGGGTAACATGAAGTTTGGTTTATACACTGACAGAACCAGCAACTAAAATTATGAAAACAGCACCTACACCTGCAGTGAGAACAACAGAGGTATCCGCTTCAACAACAGAATCTACAACTAGTGTGAAAACAACAACTACAGAAGAACCTAGTACTACATGACAACTACAACAGGGGCACTTACAACATGTTCATGTGTCATTTTGGTTATGAATGGTCAGTATGAATTGGGGCTTTTTGCATTATTGTTACTGGTCAGCTATTTTCCTTCATATGGTTGTAATCCAGAGTGGTCAACTCTTACTGTAGGAAACACCAATTTCTTGAGAACATTAATGTTTGGAATCATATTTTCCTCAGATCTATCCCCAGATCTTTTGTTTTGTTGTTTTTCTTTCTTTTTTCCCAATAATGTATAACACCACTACGTTATGCTACCTAAACATGCAGCAGTAGCAATAGCAACATATATATATATGTAGATATATACAGATATATATATTTTCACGTTTAAGGTTTTCTCTCCATATGATTTTTTTTCATAGGCATTACAAATGTTATGGCCTTGGTCCTAAGGCCTTTACATTTGTGTGTGTGTGTGGGGGGGTCTCTGCCACTCAGCAAAATGCCACTGGCCAGGTAATTGTGAAGAAGGCATCTAAAGACACCTGAACACCTGAACTAGGAGGAGGACAATGATGATGAGGAAGAGGAGGATGAGGAGGAGGAGAAGGAGGATGATGAGCCAGGAGTTGCGGTGTACTGAGTGACAGTTGGTGCACTCAGTGGCCACCACCGTAAGTGGTGAGGAATCTCTGTAAATAGTGTAAAATAGTCTTTCAAACCTGTTGCTCTTGTAGATATTGAACCATTTCTGGGAAGGGTTGAGTTCTCCTGGTTTTACTGTAGTTAGGGGGCCAGGGTAGAACAGTGTACTTTTCTTTGTTTTTGTTTATTAGGGTACTTTGAGTAATTATCACAAAGGACAGGGATTTTTTGGATGTTTTGTTCACTTTGCCTATTAGGTTGCCTTAATAATAATAATAAAATGCAAAAATGTGTAACCAAAGTTTGGTTTCTTTCTGGCTGGGTCAATTCTCTCCTCTTTTTCTGTGTTACACCCCAAACCTAGACTGAACCGTAAAACAACGAGACTGCAGTAACAGAACCTCTTTGAATGTTCTCTCTTCTGAAGGGACACCAGGAGTCTCCGTAGATCAGCCAACAGCGGCATCTAGTGGTTGTATCTGGAAATGCTGGTCTCTCCAGCAGGAACTCAACTCGGAACCTCAAACGACGCCAGGCCTCACTGCTGAGCCATCCGGAGGTGTCGTGGGCCTAAGGCAGCGAAACACCGATGAAGGATGGTGCCTACCTGATGACCCCAGTGCAGAGCTTACAAGGTGGCGTGTTAGGGTGTATAGTGTGTTAGGGTTGGAGGGGAGTAGGTGGGTAGGTTGTTAGGTGGGTATGGTAGGGCTCTATGCCTCATCCCAAGTGGGTAAGCGCAGGATATCTGTCAACTTATCCTGTATATTCGTAATTACTTGAACCTCAAACAACTCAACTATTACAGATGTTCAGAGAAAAATATAAAGTATTATTAATATAGGGTAAAAACAAAAATTCGGAACAATCTGACTGATGTGCATCTGTTTATTTTTTTATACAATTTGCCAAGCATAATGTTTCTTGTTTTAATTTTTTTTTTTTTGTTGAAGCAGCTTATTAACCAACTTTGCTATAATTTTTTAAAATCAGTGTGGCCATAGCAATTTGCAGTGTTCTTAAACACTTGTTAAGCATTTTCAAAGTTTTTAGGTTTTGTTCTTGAAGGAGCACACATAGCTCTTCAGAAAGTGGCACCGATCGTCATTCCAGTGTCCAGTGTCTGAAAGAAGCAAAGGTCTCAATGTTCAACATGCTTTCATTCTTAACGCAGATTGATATTCCGTAAAAAATATGTGGCTGATCTCTTTCGTGTCACTAACAAATACAATCTTTAAAAATGATTAACAACTGAAATAACAGAAAATTGTTGTGTAGAACTTTGGGCACTTGGATCATTATATTAATTTATGATTATGTTTTACTTACATGCTTCACATGTAAAAAAGCTGCATTTAGACAAGCAAATAAAGTTTGTATGTTCTCGTGTAATTAATGTATATTTTCCCAACACCATCTCACACAAATATCATTTGTCCCTTGTCTTTTCTCTGTTTTATCTTTCATCCCTTACTTTTCCAGTTCATCTCCACGCAGTCCTCCTCATTCCCAGTGTTGTCTGGCTGACCTGGGACCCAGAACTCAAAATTCCATAGGGAACCATCCGTCCAAATGAACTTGTTTGACTGTGACAGCAAAAGGTAAACAAAGAGATATTGCATTTTGTGATCAGAGGTGGCACAAGGCTGGTATCATCTTCACTATGTAGTTGCTAAAAATAGGAAATCAAAAGAAAGAGAATATGCAACAAAGTTTGTTTCACAACGCCAGGGACTCATCTACACACTCATATGAGTCTACAGATATTTACACAGGGGTTTTATACTGTTTGCGAACAATGACATGTTATGGAGCATGTTAACATCAGCACTTCGCAACACTGTTCCGTTAACATAAATTTATATGAGTAATCGTGACCCAGAAAAAACAGTCCTCTTTTAAGCCTCTTTACCCTCAAGAAAAGACAACCCACACAAAGGTCAACTATCAGTAATCTTTTCTACAGAACTGATTAAACAGTTAAGACTATTTGTCTAAGATAACAGGAAACATCGGTCCTCGTCCGCTAGGAGTTACAAGATTAGCTACGGTTGTCGATCTTGCGTCTTCCTGTGTGAGAGTGTCCTGCACTGCAGAAACTACAGCACAGGTTCACAATATTAGTTATGTTATTCCCTTAGTACATTGTAATTACGTATAAGAACATCTAAATTATCTTCACAGGTGTCATACATTTGAATTGCTTATAGGCATTTTTTACATTTTTCCCCTGTCCCATCTCACCTTGAATAGTTCCAGTCCTCCCAGCCAGACACGTGGCTTGGTATAGTTGTACTTCATCACCAGACAGAGGAGATTAGTGTTGACCTGGTCATTGTGCACTGAAACCAGGTGACCCCTAGAAGCTTTGTTTCTGCAACTGAACTGAAATAGAAAGATAAGGAAGGCAAATGCACAGCAGTAAACATGCAGAAATCGACTGGGTATTAGCAATGCAGTGCTGCTATGTAACTCCATGGATTAAATGTCTTTTGTGGGGTTCCGGAGGCTGTACCTCTGCATCGCTGAAGTTCACAGGGGTGCCAAAATACTTCATGCAGTAGGAGTCAATTTGGTACCAGTCCTGGTAGTTCTTATGGTTGCAGGCCTTTGGGAAATAGTTGGCACAGTACTGCTGTACATCCACAGAGACCGCAGTATTATCTGGCAGAAAACAAGGTATACACTGTAATATTAATTTATTGTAATATTATCAGATTTAGAGCGCAATGACCAAGTATTTAAGCAGCAAAAGACCTGCAAATTTCAGATTGATTTTATACAGAAACACTCCACATTAATGTAAAATTGCTACCTTACTGAAAATGTGATGCTGCGATATCTGAGAAAGTATTTATGAAAATTAATTTTTAAAGACGACCTTTTATAGAAAGTGGCGGCAAAACATGATTACCTTTCTCTAACATCTTGGTGCTGGCAGACAGCCAGAGCACCATGATCACTAGCAGGCATTCAGTCTTCATGTCTTTCTTACTCAGTCTTCAAAAAGTGAACCTGAGAGATCATTAACATTAGTCATACTTTGAATATTTTGGTATACGTGAAATCGTTCAGTACTTTTGACTTTTTTGCATTTGATATCTAATGAGATCACCCATCATTTGAAAGGTAAAACTTAATATTAAAATAACATTAATATAGCTATTCGGCAACTCAATTCTGAAATTTCTATTACAATTATTTTTATATTTTCATTAGCGGAGCTGCTATTGACATACCATAGTTAAATCGTGTTTGGAGGACAATGAGCTTCATTAATCAATCTGTTTTGCCAGAAATATCATTGCTAATATTATGTTTAACTCTAACTTTGCTGCAGCACTTTCTTACCAATGAAGAATGTCTTGTTTTCTCCCTCCTTTTCTTCTTCTTTCCCCTTTATGTATACACACACATCTGAGCTACCCCTTTTTATTCTTCCATACATACAGCCCTTTCACAACACCCCCCCCTTACTCACAGAACTTACCCAGTACATCAAAGGCACTGGTAAAACACTACTCTGAAAAACATTTCACACCACAAAAAGGTGATAACAGAACCAACAGTTTAAACTCACTCAACATTACATATAAGGACAATAAAAAAGCAAACTAAACTAAAGGTCTATTGTATTCATGCAGCATGCATTTGTAACTGTACCTTACAGTACGGAAAGCCCCCTATAACTTACATTCTGTAACTTTGCAAATTTTAGGAAGCAAAATCTGAACAATGCAGATGAACAGCAAGGGTAAGCACTTGTGAAAAGGTTGAAACAAATTGCCAATTATAATATTCAGCTTGGGCAAAGAAACATGCAAAATTCTGATGCAAAACTAAAGGATGACTTGTAAGCACTTTAAGGATTAAAATTGTTATTTTCATCATGGATCTAATCTAATACGTAACAGTATTTTAGTGCATGAGATAGCATTTCAACCAGTAATTTTTAGGGATGCAAGATAACTGTACTTGTTTTTCCCCTCAGACAGAAGGACAGTGTATTATTTACCATTATTTATACTGTCATGCATATTTTTACAAATAATTTTCTCCAAAGTGACACGTAAGTCAGAGTAAACAAAAGTGCATTTACGTTATTTACACTATTTCTTTATTTAGCTGATGTTTTTTTCCAAAGTCACATTAAGTGAAGTTACTCTTTAATTATACTTTTAGATGCAGAAGTGTGACTTGCGAGCTACAGTTAGTGTGTCTGAGGCCACTCTTTTTATGCAGCTACATGAGAAACTGCCTATAGAATGTAGTCTAGTGGAAAATACTGAAGGTAATTGTAACAGAAATGTAAATTCATGTAGTTGTTAGGAGATCAGAAGAGAAGCATGTCCAAAAGAGACATGTTTTGAGACCTTGAAAGGTATTCAGTAGTTCTGAGGGACAGAGGGAATTCATCCCACCACAGTGAAGTTGAAGCTGAGAATATACACACCATCAGTTTATGAGCTTTTGTGACTACGACCAACAAGCAATGAGAGGTGGAGCAACATAGTGCTGTTGCTGAAGTGAGGCCAACAATCAGGTTTTGTAGATATCAGGTGCAGATCCTTGAACCTTCTGGTAGGGCATAATTAGGCCTGAACTTGTAACAGGCAGCTACATTAAGCAACTGGAGAGATATAGGCGGGGAGATACATGGATGCAGCATTACACATCAGTTGGAGAGGCTTGATATGATGATGATCAGAAGATAAGACGCTGGATACAGAATTTGAGATGAATTACCACCATGGTCTGCAATGCAGAGTGTGTTGTGAAATTTGGGTGGATCCTATCAATATCAAACTGATGGTATCTGCAGGATGAGATTATGGTTTCAGTTTTCAGCAATGGCATTGTGTAATGCTGAAGAGAAGTGAAGAAGTGATTGAAGAAAGGGAGGCAGCTGCTGTCAGCTGGAAAGTTTCTGACACCACAAGGTGTGCAATCTTGGTGAAATGTTAGGTTTGAATGTTCATTTGTTTACAGTGATTTACTCATTTATATGGGAAGGTAGTTTATACTGTATCAATTCTGGCTAAGTGCTTTGCTCAAGAGTACTACAACAGAAGTTGGAATTTGAACCCAGGTCCCTTGAATCTGTAGTAACAGTTCTAACACCACATTTTATTTAAAGATAGTGTTCAGTATATGTTAAGTTTACAAAATGGCAGATTTTTATTAAAAGCAATTTTCTCAGATGAGACCAGTCTAAATAGAATGTTGTTTTTCTTTCTAATGTGCTTTTTTCACAGCTCTTCTACACAGTTTCAGAATTAAGAATGTTTTACTGATGGGTGCTGGCAGTGAAAAACTACAGACCACCATTTGAAGTTGTTTTTTCACAGACCTGTTACTGGTCAGCATAAGAGATTTCAGCTGCAGAAATACTTTGTCTTTATGTATTAATTAAATACATTTTAAAATATGCTATGAGAAATATCTACAGCTGAAACAGTCACATCATGACTTAGGAGGAAATGGGCTCCACTCAGTCACAGGTTATGGGTGATATATGGTGTTCCACTGCCCCAGGGAGGATTCAGTCCCTTGGCTTCTCTCTCATCTTCTTCTTTAAGGCCACAACCCAGCGGGGGAGCAGTGACTCCTGGAGCTCATCTTCCATGTCAAAGTCATAGGATGGTTCACATGGTATGGAAGTTACCAACTGCTCAGCAAACCACACATGGCGGGTGCCCTCCGAGTGGTCCCTTGTCTTCCTCTGAGGAAGAGAAAGACGTAAAAGTGGCTCAGGAGTGCACATTGCAGAGGTGTGGGATTCCCCATGTTTGGGGGGTGAACTCCTCACCTTTTTAGCGACTGTTTCAAAAGAATCAACATTCTGGGAGTCAATGGGATGCAGTGGGGATGGTAGGAGACCAGATGGTGGTAAATGAGAGTTCCAAAGGGGATAAAGAGGTATTATTTCAACATCAGTCTTCGTTTCTTCTTTAACTGTGCACTCCTCTGGAGGAAGCTGCTCACTTCCTGGACCTGTCAACAAGCAAGGCTTACTTCCTCTCATGTACTCAGTTTCAAAAGTCACTTCTATATTCAGAATATACAGTATTGTGCAAAAGTGTTAGGCATGCAACTTCAATGTCTGTTGAGAAGTACAGGTAGATTCTTATCTACCATCAGGGAGGTTTCTGATTGGTCCCAAATTCATTCTGCAGCCTGAGAATGACCTCAAACACCCAATCTCAGTCATACAGAACTATCTTCAGCAAAAAGAAGGAATCCTGCAACAGATGGTATGGTCCCCACAGAGCCCTGATCTCAACATGATCAAGTCAGTCTGGGAGGACATGCAGAGACAGTCAAAGTCTGCAGAAGAACTGTGGCCAATTCCTCAAAATGTTTGGAAGAACCTACCAACCTCTACCTTAAACCACATGCAAGTTTGAATAAGAGAATTGATGCTGTTTTAAAGGCAAAGGGTGGTCCCACCAAATATTGATTTGATTGAGGTTTTTTTGTCTACTGCACTTTTTAGAAGGTTTATTGTAATAAGTATTCATGGCATTATTTTTGGAAGCATGGTCGCTTTATAGCATTTTTCCCACAGGTGCCTAAAACTTTTGCACAATACTGTATTTCTGAACTTTATTGTACCTGTGGAATCTCTGAACATCCAGGAGCTCTTTTCTCCTTCTGGAAGCACTTCCAGGTCCAGCTTCCTTGTATCCCTAAGGCTTTGTGCTGGAGTGCGGTGATCTCTCTTTCGACTTACATGGATCCGGCTCTTTAGGCCAGAGTTATCCAAGATATCTGCCGCCTGTAGGAGGAAAACGTGGAAGAAAAAAACCAGAAATCTTCAAAATAGCATCTGTAAAGGTAGCTGTCATTTGATATCACACAGAAATATGTAGAAACACATCAGAAGACAGAAAGATAAAATATAGTAATACTTTGATTAGTGCCACCTCCTATTACACTATTTCATGATAGTGCTCCTTAATGTTATTTATTACCATTCTTTTAATCAAAAATCATATGAAACAATTTTTGGGGGGGATTTAGAAATATTTGCTATTCACAGAATAGCCTGTTTTCTGTCATTATTTGCTATTATTGAAGGTGTAACTAATCTATTTTGTATTATTTTGTGCATGTGCAGTTTTAAAGCTCCATTTGCACAATATACTGTATTAATGACTTCATATAGCACTGTTTCAAAAGCTCCATTTCTCAGCAACACGTTTAGAGCACTAATGGAGGTATTACTCAACAACACGTTGCCACCAAAATGTTTCTGATACAAAGAGCTAAACATGTTACCTTTAAGAAAGAGAAGTCAGCTTCTTGTACTGATTCCAATGAATGTACTGTATCCTCTACAAAAGGTTTTGCAGTTCTCAGCTTATTGCCCTTTGGATCATAAACTACAGAACTCAAAATATTATTTTCCTCAACAGTCCTCCTGTTCTCTGATATTTGGTGTTCTTTCTCCTGTAATCCACCATTGCTCCACTTAGTCTGAGTCCAGATCCTTGTGTCTGTGTTTGGTAAGTTTGATGCCTCGGTGGAGATGGGACCTTCATTCTGTAACAAGAAGTGTGACCACTCCTTTCCAGTGAAAATTTCCTCCACCAAGTTTATAGGACTAAAGTTTAAATCAAAGTCACTGAATGTCCTTATTGTAAATATTAAAAAAAAGATGCTGATCTTATGACAGCATAAATGGCAAAAATTTCACTACACAAACCACACAAACATGCCACTAGAATGTTCTGGCCAAAATAAACCTATAAATATCTAATCTAATGTCTAAAGCTAACTCCACTTTTTGAAGAAAGCTGCATGCTAGTCAGTTGATCATTGCATCAAATATTTCTTTCATTGGAAACAAGCAAGTGTGAAAAATTTGTCCCAAGACCAAACCTCCTCATAACATGTGTCACTGAGTCTATGTGACACTGATATGACAGCTACTCCAAGAATCTGCATTCTACATTCCTGGCTCAGACAGAACTTGAGAGAAGAAAACATTTCAAAGACAACCATAGCTAGTGATGTGAATGGTACTGATGACTTCACCTAAAGATGGGCCTGCAAAAATGTATTCCAAATTTATGAAGGGGAAGGGAACCCAGAATTCCTATGTATGTCCCTGGACAACTGAATGATTATAAAATTAAGCAAGACAATAACACATGTACTTATTACCTAGAGCAATGAACTGAAAACACAAAGCCTGATTCCCATACCGTACGCGACATTTAACATTCCTCCCTATCTGTGTAGGAATATTTTTGCTAAGTACACCATCAAACTGTGACTGGCAAGACATTCCCTCTTCCTCAGCAGGATTGGTATTTACCGTGATCTCTGTAACTTGCTGTTGATCTCTATGTTCACCCTGCCAAGAAAAGACAGCAGACTATCAATTATGTGTATCAGTTTCTTTCATGTTACATTACATATGTGAGCTTGCATGGAATACCTATATTGTTGAACAACAGACAGAGTATATCTAAAAAGGAACAACTAATGTATTCTTACAAAAAATAATATTTCATTGAAATGGGGGGAAAATGCAAAATCTCAGTAACTTCACTTTGCTCACAACCTGTGCACTTATCTCATCCACGGCGTCTCTGTTTTCCTGTCTCTCACACACATCATCAGCCATGGCTCCCGTGTCACTCCTTTTGTCTTCCTTCACGGTGACTTGCCTTAATCTCCATCTCTCTTTTATTCGCTGGGCCCAGCGCTTTGTTTTCCTATCAATCCAGCTGCTCTTCTTCTTGCTAGCTCTTGGAGACGTATGTTCTTCTACTCTCAAGGGTGAAGCAAGGTTGTCTGTCCTAGCACTTTGTTCCAGAACTTCAGTCATGTTTCCAGGATTTACATTCCAACTCAGCCAGCTCTGGTTAACATTACTAAATATTCTGGAATAAGAGGTGTTCGGTAGTAAATTGACAGCTCTGTCATTACTCCAAAGTTTTAAATCTGAGGTCCCATCTGTTAGAAATTTTCTTCTGTCTGACATATTACCTGGCACCATGAAGGAAAATTTGGTACTGTTAGCAACGTTATCCACTGGAATTTCAGTCAGGATGTAAGAATTGACATTATCTTGTTCTAGAATGTTAATATCTTGAGAGAAAGGTCCTTGTCCCATAGCTTGTGTGAGATCACCCTCCATTTTCCCCTCTGACTCTGTGCTGGCAGGAGTTCCAGTAGCCCTCAGGTGGTAAGGTTTCATAAGTGGAACCAAGCTGTCATTCTCCCTCTTAGCAGTGTCTTGCAATGTTACAAAACTTAACTCACTGTGTAGTTTCTCTTCACTGATGTCTGACATGTCAAGAGGCATTGGCTCCACAACTTCCTTCATCTGGCCTTCAAGTCCTGTGCAAAAAGACTCCAAGTTTGGTTGTTTATCTGCTGTATCCAGTGTGGGTACATTCCCAAATGACAAAGTCAAAGTTTTTTCAGGTTCCCATCTGCGAGATATATAAAGTGTATCCAAAGAATCACCCATGGGGGAAGAAGGTCTGAAACCATCTAAAGTTGAACCTCCATAATCACATGCAGAAACCTGAATATCAGCTTTAGAAACCCTGTCTGAACCATCTGTATGACCAAACTTTTTGGTATGATCCTCATAGCCTTTGACACCACCAGGTGCAACTAGGCATTGTTCCACTCTATTAATTCCACCCAGAGTCACCACAGGGCCACATACCATTCTGTCCTGGCCTGCTGAGAGTGTTTGCTCGTGATCCTTAGCTTCTGAGGAACTGATCTTCAACCTCTCCAGCATGGACTGCAGGATAGACTGTGTGTCTGTGGCACTGTTTTGTTGAGACATTTGGAAGAAATATATTGCTTTTACCTTAACAGAGGAGCTTGAGTCTTCAGTCTTCGTGTCAGTGTAATATTATATACTACAATGTCCACTGAGTCTTATCAGTGCAGTGTGACCTCCTGTGGTGTCCAGACATGCCTTGTTTCTATACTCCTCTGTAAAAGCATACTTTTTCTTTTGCAGTTTTTTCTGTTTCTCCTTTTGTTGTTCCTTCTTCATGATGTCTTTCAAAACTTCTTTTCTGCGTATGTTGTGTCTTCAAGCAACGTGAAAATGACACATTTTTTACTTTTACTACATTTTTTTCTCCTTCCACCCACCTGTCTCTTTGTGGAGTAAAGTATAAAAAATTATTGTTCTCACAACCTTCATCCCCTGTTTCTTCGATTCTAGATTGTTCTGTCAAGAGTTGTCAGAATTCCAGTAATCCTTTATTTCTTGGTGCCAGTTTCGTATAGAAGTATAGAAAAGTTTCAGTCGCATTTGCTCTCACTGCAGCCTTTAAAGTGAAATTAGATGACAAGTTCTTTAGATTTTAAGAGAAGAACCTGATGAACTAGACGAACAGGTGGGATGGTTCAACTGGTTTATTCCTCCTGCTGTCAAACAGATTACTGCATAGATGTCTCGTGCCAACTTATTTTTAATATACTGCATATCTGTGTTCATGTGAGAAACTGGAACTTTGCAAAAGGAAATGTAAGGGGTACAGACAAAGTCAAGTTTTTCTTCAAATGGGGTAAATGCAGTAATATTTTTTACAGGAGCATATTAATAATTCCTGTAACTTTGGTAGCAGAATTCTTTAGTATGAAGAACAAGAACTCTCCTCAGGTTATAGCAATGAGCTCTCCAGATGTTTACCTCAAACAAGAAAAGAAGGAACACAGATTTTGATGTATGCATCTTTTGAGTTACACAAAAACAGAAGGCATAATGAGTTTTGGAAGGTTAAGCTAAGATATGTTAAGTACTCACTATAATATTAATGAATTTTTCCAATGTTACTAGACTTAGTCTTAACAAAATCATTCAGCTTCATTAAAAGGGGACAAAAATATATTCTTTTGGCTTTTTAACTCTTGATACAGATATGCTAGTGTACCCTGACTACCCAACAGGTTCCAGTAATGCAGTGCACAAAGTGTGGGGACTTTGCCGGTCTCCAGTGCCAAAGCCTTTCAAACCCATTCATGCAATATTACAAAAAATCCTTTTTCCTCATGTGTAAAACTGCCAAGGATTGGCTGGTATCACACTTGTAACCTCTATATTGATCCTTACTAAGTGTCTCCTACACAAAGTCATTAAAATACCATCAGCATGTTGTTCTGAGTGCAACTGTGGGCTTCAGACATGGAACTGCAGTCCTCTGAGGCTAGTTAAAGCCCAGACTCGCCTTTTTGACCCACGTGGGCTGTGCTAACCCCAATGCAGACACACACAGTCCCCTCAAGGATAAATAGCATCTATAATTCTTATATAAATGTGAACTCTTTACATGCTGTTCAAGTCTCTACCACAGGGTCACCCTTGAGTAGTGTGGGACACCTGGCTAGGCAGAATAGAGAACAAAGTTTAGAAGAAGGTGCAGTAGCACACATGAAAAAACCTGTATCTTTACAATGACACTTCACAATGACACAGAATGATCGCTTCTCGGCCTTTTGGCTAAGATCAATAGCGGGATTTAATGGCCAGCACGTGCTAGATTTTAGCGGGAGTGGAGGGGAGCCTAATGCGTGGTCAGTGTGTGGCGTGACCGCTGCTGCCACAGGGTGAACCGTTACTCCCTTGAAGGTTTTTTTAATTTCTTTTTTAGCCCGGTGAATCTAAGGCGTGTCCAGTAGGTGGCTTGTCCACTGCTGCCACGGGGTAACCCGGGGTTTTATTTTTTAGTACCTTTTTTACTAGATTTAGGCCTTTTAGTTGAGGACCCCTTAAAGCCTTTGTAACGGCTATGCCAGGGATGTCCTGTACATCCTCGAAGACATCAGCGGGGAGGAGGACGACGATGACCATGGAGATAAGGAAGACCTTGAAGACGACAGGCTCGGCAGGGATGAAGACTTCTCCAGCTGAGGTAAGAACGGCAGCGGCGAGGAAGACAACTGGGGGACAGGTGGGACTGCACAGGTCCCCTGCCAAGAAGATTTCACCATCAAAACATGAGCAGGGGACCGAAGAAGCGACCGCTGCCAGCCTTACAGTGCTGAGGCCAGTCGGTGGAGGACTGGTGGTGGAGGTGGTGGAAGTATCGCTGGTGGCGGTGACAATGGCGGTCCCACCTGTGGCAGTTGAGCCCCACGACAGAACCCCCGCTGCCCAAACCCGAGGTGTAGACAAGGAACAGGAATTTTCATCCTCCATCAAGCTGAGGCATACCACCCGGTTTTGGTGGAGGAGAACCAAGGCAGCAGGGGACTTCCTGAACCGCTCCGACTTTATCTGGGAAGTCGTTTTCAAAGTGTTAGGTCTGGCCGCAGGACACGTAGTGTGTGTCCAACATAACAGAGCCCAGCGCTTCGTCGATCTGACAGTCCTCACCCAAGACAATTATCAGAAAGTGGTGGAGGTCTGTAAGCTGGAGAAAGAGAAAGTGTTGAAGAAGTTCCAAGTGGAGCAACTGTGGTGGACTGATCGGAGGATTATTATGGTCCACGTATTCAACCCTTTTGTCCCTGCTGAAGCGGTTGAAGCCTTCCTAAAGGAGCATGTCGACCTCCTCCCTGGTCGCAGGGAATTGTGGGATGAATTTGTAATTTGGAACGGGAAGAGGCAATATCAGGTCCTCCTGCATCCCAACCCTGCAGCCCCCGACGAACTTCACCATCCCCTGGCATACTTCAATATAGGAACTTATAAGGGCTACTTCTTTTACCCACAGCAGCCTCCCTTCTGCCGGATCTGCCAGGGTAGAAGACACACCGGCGGAGCATGTAAAAACATGAACTGCCGCAATTGCCCAGATACCGGCTACATTGCCAGGGATTGTAAGGGCCCCCACTGCTGCAAAATCCACAGTAGCAAGGATCATTTGGCTCACCTCTGCCCCCAGTATAGGCCCTCTTATGCTGATGCCCTGTCAGGCAACAGGGGGTCTTTGGCTGTAACATTGCAGGAACTCACTTTGAGAGGGAGAGAGGAGTCGGAGGCGGACCCAGAAGTGAAGGCAGGGGCTGAAGAGGACCCTGGCGTGGTTGGTGAGATCCAGGCCTTCAGCCCTGCCCCTACCCTGGGAGAACTATTGAAAAGAATGAAAGAAGATTCCCAATCTGAGAAAAAGAAGAAAAAGAAAATGAACAGCAGAAAGGAGGCGGCACAGCCTGAGGGGGAGTCTTTGTCGGCCGACACCTCGGACGAAGGCCAGGAGCGATGCCCCTCCCTGAAGCAGGTGAACGATGCCCTGGGTCACAAGGGAGCAAGGGACCCTAGCAAGGGTCACGGAGGGAGACCGCTCTTATCTGACCCGGAAATGTATATGGATGATGGCAGGACTGACGATTGATAGTGTGGCCGGGGCTAATTTCTCCAGGGAGGGGCATTTTTAATGGTCGATTTTTGCTGTTTTACTATCTTGGTGGTTTTAATTTTTTTAATGTCATACCCCAATGGCTGATTTTAAAGTTTTTACTCTTAACATCAGGGATCTCAAAAATTTAGTTAAAAGAACTGCTTTGTTTAATTAGCTTTTGTCCTGTGCATTCAACCTGTGTTTTTTGCAGGAAGTTCACCTCCGGGGCCAGTGGGACGTAACTCTCTTCTCTCGGGAATGAAGGAAGGGTGAGTCTTACTGGAGCGTAGGTGGCGTCCACTCTACAGGTGTGGGGATACTTTTTGGGGACCACACCTATGATAAGGTAAGGCCTTTTATTGTCAATCCTGGCTGTGTTTTGGGAGCGGACGTCATGTGGAGAGGTCTGCACATTCGTGTACTATGTGTCTACACTCCAGTGGAGGTCAGGTCCCGTATTGCTCTGTTAGAGGAACTGGTCCCTCGTTGTGTAATGGATAGGCATCTGATAATAGGAGGTGACTTCAATATCTTTTTAGAAGGCAAGGGCGACACTAGTGTTAAACATTTCCAATATTTTATTTGCAATTTTAGCCTCAGTGACGGTTTTAAAAAGTGTAACCCCAGCAATCCGGACACTACCTGGTGCAACAGCTGCAGGGCCTGTAGTTGTTTAGATTACATTTTACCATCCCCGTCTATTGTTTTTAAAGGAGTAACTCTGTCCCTCCAGTGGCCATCGGATCACATGATGGTTGAGGCCACAATCTCCATCATGGCCCCGAGCCACGGCCGGGGCTACTGGAAACTCAACCTGGAGGTTCTCAAGGAGGAGTACAGGGACTTGTTTTATAATAGTTTTTCGGTGTGGCAGGAGGCCATGGATGATTACCCCTCATTAGCCGAGTGGTGGGAGGGGGTCAAGGCTGAGGCCAAGGCCCTCACCATTAGTTATTGCGTCCACAAGACCACTTTGCATCGCCGCCGCATCACTGGGCTCGAGGAGGAGCTGCATGGGCTTTATGCCTGCTATAACAAGGGAGGGGTTTTTGATTACGAAAGGGCCATGGAGATAAAGGCCGCCTTGAGGCGGCTGCATAAGCAGCAGGGCAGGGCCTTTTTGTTTAGTGCCAGAGTGAGAGAGGTCGAGGAGAACAAGAAGCATACCTCATATTTTTTAACAAAGTGAAGGATTTGAAACGTAAGACGGGTTTTACCTCCCTATGGAACTCACTAGGAGAATCCTTCACTGATACAGCCCGGATGTTGGGGGTTGCATCTTGTTCTTATAGGAAACTTTTTAAACTTAGGGAAACTGACCTGGTGTTAGAAAGGAGCTTTTCAGGTAAGGTGTCATCCTGCATCCCCCAGAGCGCCCTTGGTAGCCTGGAAAGCCCCATCACTTTGAATGAGCTGACCGCAGTGCTTGGTAAAATGAACCAGCCTAAGGTTCCCAGCCTAGACAGCCAGGACATCTTAGGGTTGGTGTTTTTGTGTGTAGCTGAGAAGGTGCTTAGCTGGGGTATGCTTACCAGAAGTATGAGGACTGGGGTGTTCTCCTTGTTGGATAAGAAAGGCAATAGAGCCGATCTTGCCAACTGAAGACCCCTCACATTGCTCTGCATAGACCTGAAGCTCATAGCGAAGGTTTTCACCAAACGCTTGAAGCGGATAATAGCCAATTTGGTTCACAGGGATCAAACCTGTGGAGTTCCCAGGCGATTGGCGATCAGCGATCTGGAACTTGCACCTGGTTCAGGATGCAATCACTTGGGCAGAAGACCAAAAGGTCTCTTTAGCTCTGATCAGCCTGGACCAGGAGAAGGCATTCGATTGAGTTGACCACCACTTCTTGTTTAACACCTTGAGGAAGATAGGTTTTGGCTCTAGGTTCCTGGGAGGGGTCCAAACGCTCTACACAAAGGTAGGTAGCCGTGTTACCATTAACGGCTCCCTCCGTGGGTGGGTGCCCCAGCTTAGTGGAGTGAAGTAGGGTTGCCCGCTCTCCCCGCTCCTTTACACCCTCTACATCAAGCCAATGGCAGCCGCTGTTCACGCTCATCGCGGAATCAATGGCCTTCACCTGCCGGGAAGTGGTGGGGAAGTTGTAATGCTGGCCCAGTACGCAGGTGAAACCACGCTGTTTGTGTGTTTGGCCCAGTCTCTCAGTTGGGCACTGGACCTGGTCAAGGCGTTCAGACATGCTTCCGGCAGAATGCTGAATCTCAGAAAGTCATTTAACAAGTACTTCAGCAGCTGGAAAAACAGGGCAGATGACATTGGGGGTTTTCCCAAATGCGACAGTCCTCTCAAAGTCCTTGGGGTTAACTTCGTCGCGGAAGATACGGCCAGGGCGAACTGGGAGCAACGCTTGGCAAAGGCCAGACAGAAAATGGGATTGTGGAGGACCAGGGTCCTCTCCTTTATAGGGAAGATCTTAGCCCTGAAGGTGGACATCCTCCCCATGTTGCTTTACTTAGTGCAGGTGTACCCCCTGCCCTTCTCTATGAGAAGAGGCCTTAGAAAGGACATTTCCTATCTTGTCTGGGGGGGGCAGGTATGAGTACGTGAGGAGGGAAGTCATGTACCTTCCTAAGGAAGAGGGGGGAAGGGACGTGCCAGATATGCCCTTGAAACTGGATTACCTCTTCTTTTCCCAGGTTTATAACCATCTGGTTGCTCCGTTGGAACATCCCCATCAGCATTTTTTGCGTCGTTGACTGAGCCATCCAATGCATCACCTGGTGAAGTCCTGGACCAACGTCTGGCCGAACGCCGAAACCCCCGGGCATGCTGTCAAGTGGGGTAAGACCACCGCAGTGGGGATCGGGGCAGGTACACTCCTCAGGTGCAGGGCCTTGTATAAGGCCTTGTTGGAGAGGAGGGGGACTCGGGCTCTGCTGGGCCTCAAGGATGACACCTGGGCCAGAATTCAACCCAAGGGGCTTAACCACCACCTGCAGGACCTGAACTGGCACTGTCTTTTGGGTAAGCTGCCACTGAGGGACACACTGTACAGTGTGGAAGGGAAAAATATCAGCACCAACTCAACTCTAGAGCAACTGCAGAGACCTTTATTAGTTCATGCGCATGGGTGAGCCTCCTGGAGAGAGTCACCCCAAACAAAGGATTCAGCACAGTTTTATAGGTTTACAGGCACATCACCAGTTTCCATTTATGGTTAGTTCCTGCATTCTGCTGCATAGCTCGTGTAGTAACTTACATGTGTGACCCCTAATTTCCCTTTGTAGTTGTTGATTTCCTACACTTCCTCCTTTCATGTCTGCACAAGCACATTTTACGGCAAGTGTCTGTTGTTAACTCTAACATTATTTACTACTTAACTGTCCAGTTCACACCTACCCTCTAATCGACCTCCCATAAGTTTCACAGTTCTTTCTTAAACATTTACATGTCAGGGCATTCTGTTTGTCAGGACATTCTCATTGCGTCTCTGCTGAGCAGCTGGGGCTTGAGAGTTATTTTTTGCTACTTTCCTTTTTTTGCACTGAAGTATCACAGCATAACTTACAATGGTTACAACTCTAATGATTATAGTGTCTGATACCTCAAATCTTAACCCCAAAATGCCCATGTCAATCACCTACATTGAATCTTAAACAAAATTTCCTCTCACAACAGGCACCACCTGTCCAGCCACCCACACTGTCCACGGACCTACTGTGGCGAGAGGGAAACCCTCGCTCACACTTTTTGGGACTGTGAGCAGGTGAGGGAGGTCTGGCTCTTGGTAAGTCCCCTGTGCAGAAAGATTGAACCGCAGATGGTATTGACGTATGACAAAGTTTTGAAGAGGTGGAACACTGGTGTTCAGAAGGCTGAGGCCGCTCGGGGGTGGCTGGTGATAAGCATGACCAAGCAGATGCTTTGGAATGCAAGATGCCAGCTGGTCCAAACAGGGGCAGACTTGGGCGTCCAGGGTGTGTTTTCCAAAATCCGGGCCAACCTTAATTTTAGGATGGTGATGGATGTCACGCAGTGGAGCTACACAAAGGCCAAAGAGAGGTGGAAAGGCTTCTTTTGGCTATAGCCTCAGGAGGTTTTGTGGTATCCTCTCCATCTTGGGTAAGTAACACACATCTGTTTTCGCATGCAAGGACATGCGACCCTTATTTTTGGTCAGTGTATGTGCTTATTTTTTTTGTGTGTTTGTGTTTTATGTTAGGTGTAGGGTTGTACTTATTTATACACTTTTATATATTTAGTTGTATATTTTGTGTATTTATTTATTTATATTTATTATGTATGTGTTGTTTGACAGCCACATATATTTTGGCTGTTATATTTATTTATTCATTTATTATATTTAGATTTTAGTTATTGTAATGTAGTTAAGTTTTTCACAGCAGTGGGTGTTCATATAATGTATGGTTTTTTGTTTATTTTTATCATTTCTTTGTTAATTAGTTCTTTGGTTATTTTTTCATGTCTTTGTCTTTAATAATTTTAATTTCAAAGGGGAAGACGTGTTTAATACCCACAAAAGTAGGCTGAGTACAGCAGCACCCTGGAACAGGCCGGGGGACCGCCCATCTTCTGCAGTGGAGTCTGTTGGTAAGTTTCCTTTAACCTTTTAGCTAGAGCCTTGGGGTATGTTTTTAACTGTCTTAGATCTTTACTGTCATGTATTATAAATATTTGTTGGTTTTAGCTAGGATTCTATAAACTAGTTTTACTTTCTACGTGACGGTTTTATTGTAGTTGTTTTATTAATAGTTTTAAAAAGAATAAAGTCGGAAATTATGAATGGAGTGATTGTAACTGTCGAGGGGGACAGTTGGTGATGCTTGACACTACGTGTCAATGCATGTCCATTCTGATCCGAGGAAAAAAGTTTTTAAAAGAAAACAAATCTTCACAATGACATGTTTTAAGATTTTAGCACTAGTAATAACAAAACTGAAAATAATGAGCTCTCCCATCTTGGCTGAACGAATGAATAAATGAATGAATGAATGATTGAATGAATAATCCCTGGAATCTTTTTTCTTCCACAGTTCTAAGTTTCAGAAAGCAAATTGCATTTCTGAGTTTCTTGCACCACGTTACACTATTTAAGAAAACTTTGACAATGAGGGTATATTTCCTGATTGCCACAAAACACGTGTACAGCTTCAGCCTGGTCCAGAATGAATTAAAAACAGTTATATAAGAACAGTATTAAATAAGTCTGCCATGCTGTGGATTGACGCATACTGTTTAGCTTATTAAAATAAATAGTTCTTTCTGAACCAACGTGCGCATGTATTTAAAACGAACATTTTTTTCTGAAGACCCCTATTAGAAACTCCACGACAGTAGATGGCAACAACGCTCCGTGTTGCGATAAAGAGTTTATTTCAGTTGGCGAAGAAGAAGACGAGCCAATAGGAAGCGGTATGGTTCCAGCCAATGGCGTGTTATATGAGAGCCGCCTTCTGGTTTTAACGGAAGTTAAATCGTAAGTTTATTTATTGCTGTAGCGATTTTGTGATGCATGGTTTTAACTATTAGTTAGTTTTTTAAATAAAGTTAGGTGCTTGGGATCTCTCTATAGGTGTTTTTGTTGTTCGTTATACTGCCTAAATATTAGATTAGAAGAAACAGTGTTTATGTAACATTGTTTGTGAAGTCAATTTATTATTGTTCTTTAGTATGAAGGACACTGATTCTGGTAGGTAAGACGTAATTTAATTTAATTAAGTCAAAACTTAATTAAAAACTTAATATTGCCTACTTTTAGGCCTGTTTTAGCATTGGATGTGCTGTGTTTAACATGAGAATACTATGTCAGGTGATGATGGTTGTGTATGCTTTTAGCAGACTCCATTTGTGCCCATTGTTAGTAACTTAACTCTTTTCTTAATTTTGCCCATATTAAACCAGTTCCAGTACTACTATTACATGACAGAGGAACAGTTTGTCTGACTGAACATTATCATCAGGTTTGTTACTGTTTGTTCATCTTATTTTTGTTTTTACAGTGTAGTTCGTGACACTGGCCTGAGATTTAGATGACACTATGACATCCGACAGCATTTAGATACACAGCCACATTATACTGGTCTGTGGTCCTCATGTTCTAAGGACACCTAGTCCCCCAAACAATGGACTGCACTGTGACAGGAAGCAATGTAAAAGGTAATTCAGTTTTACTTCATGTGTTAGATCTTTAACTAGAGTACCATTTGATTTTTTTAATTTTTTTATTTGAAAGATCAGTAACTGCTGTATGAATGGCAAGGTTAAAAATAATTCAGCGACTAAAGAAACACCTTATGGTGAAGGATGCTGGTTAAGGTCACTTTTGTTAGTATTTTCTGTTCAGTTCTTGACCGTCACGGTGATTGTTGTCATTTGCTTTGATTGTTGTCATCAGTTCCTGTGTGTCTCCATTTTAGTGCTGGCAAAAGCAGTCCACTCACTGTCCCGGCTTGGGGACGAGCTGTACTTGGAGCCACAAGAAAATGGGGTAAGAAGTGATGCTTCCCTTCCACTTTTTTGTCTGCGCTGTTTGTCTCCTAGAACCACCCACCCTCCAATTCTGCACCATCTTATTGTGTTTTTTAATTCTATGATAAGGTGGTAAGCTGAAAGCTGAGTGATTCTACCTTGGATTTTCTCATCTGCCGGGTTTGTCACTTTTCACTGCCATGGCAGCACTTTAAACAAGTTTTATTTTAAAAATGCTTCTTTTGTCCTTTTAGCTGGCCCTTCGCACAGTGAATTCATCTCGTTCTGCATATGCTTGCTTCCTGTTCTCCCCACTCTTCTTCCAGAAGTATTCCTCCTCTCAGAACTCAGTTCTTCGCTGCAAGATGGCCATCAAGGTGTGTCCTGAAATGTCCATTACACACTATCTTTTTCTTTATAATCTGTCCCTCACCCCTTCGTTAGTCTTGTAGATTTCACTGTCTGTTGTATAAAATTTTTATTTGTTTTCCATTCTTATTTCATCCTGAAGATCCTGCAAATACTGTTCCATTCTCTTTTATTTTAATACTACAAAAACTGACAAAACCAATATTGCTATTAAGAAGTCATTACCTCTCAGTCTGTGCAGGCTGTGTTCAAGTCACTCTCCTCTCTGGAGAAGACAGTGGAAAAGTGTCATATTGAGCTCGATAACCAGAAGAGTCGTCTGACCTTTACTCTACACTGCAAACACGGTGACACTCTTACTTTCATGTACATTTTTTTTTTCCCTGGGGCTCACTGCCTGGTTTGATCCACAAACAGTACTTATGTGTAACATTTTTTGGACAGTGTCTTCCCTAAACCTCACCTACTTTCTTATATGTGACACTGTCATCAGTGCCATGTTTCTTTTTTGACCTACAGGCTTGCTGAAAACACACAACCTTTCGTTTCAAGACAGTGAGAGCCTCCAGGCTGTGTTTGATAAAGGCAGCTGCAACAATGTGCTTACAGCTCAGCCCAAGTATGTACACTTTATTTTTCTCAGTTTTTTTCCCTTCCTGTCCTTGTCATATTGCTTAAGGCTTTCATCCTACAGTTTTTTTTGTTTTGCTGAACCACATTAGGTTATGTACTTTGCTCAGTGGTCCTGCTTGTGGGCCCTTACTGCTGATCAAACTGTCAGAATACAAGGTAATCAAACCAATAACTGTCAGGCGACAAGTCCATATCCTTCACCACTTTACACCCACAAGGATGCTTTCTCACCCTTGAAATGACAATGGCCTTTTATTAAGCTCCATTTTACAGCTGTCTTCCTCCTACTTGTTCAGGTTGCTGGTGGACACTGTGCTGCATTTTCCACCCTCCCTGGAGGAAGTGACCTTGTCAGTGAATAATGAAAGAGTGTGGTTTAGAAACCACGTTGAGGAAGACATAGGTTTGTATCATAACCATTGGAGAATATTCCCCTACCTTTATATGTAAAATGAATATTTTCTATACCCCGTTATTCTCAGAGTTGTCCAAAGCCATGATGACCGAGCTTTGCCTCAGTGCAGAGGAGTTTGATCAGTTCACTGTGGGCACACATACAGAAATCACATTCTGTCTGAAGGAGCTCAGGGTAAGACCTTTGGAAATGGACAAGGTGTTTGGATCAGGGAAAATACTGCTTTTGTTATGAAGACAGAGTGCTCTTGTAGAAGGCAGCATTCACTAAACTATTACATGATATTTCTGTCTCAGGGCATGTTGGGTTTTGCAGAGTCTTCCAGTCTCCCTGTCTCAATGTACTTCGATGAGCCTGGAAGGTACTGTGCTATTGCAAATAAACCTGCTCTGCCTTCCTGTCATCTATAATCATGAGTCATTTTTATTTTTGTCCCTGTTAAATACTTCTGCCCTGGCTTACATTTCAGTCTAAAGGTTTCAATATATTTTTCCATAAGTTGCTTATAGATTAGACAATGTAATAATTATTAATTATTAAGCCATAATCACATTAAAATAATACTGATTTATATTATATTATATTTTTTGCATTTGTTTCTTTTTTTGGTCATCAGGCCTGTGGTGTTCAGTTTGACGGACAGCATCTTGGAGGTGAACTTTGTGTTGGCCAGTCTTTCTGAAGACTCTCAACCACATAACCAAAGCAACAAGAATGCAAAACGGTAACCAATGCTGTTGCAATAAAATAAAAATGTGGTTGTGTCCAAATACTGCAGAACAGTATTTTTGCACCTACGCAGTATTAATGTAAACTTTTTGTATTTATTCATGATTCCAGACACCCAGCCCCATATGTTCCTGATGAGTTCATGAATGATGACATGGATTCATACATCATCGCCTTGGAGACTAGTGAGATTGCTGGAAACTCAGATTTGCCACCTCCCCCCAAGGACCCTTTGATACTCCAACAGTCCAAATCTAAGAAACACCAGTGTAAACCTATGGTTCAAAGTGAGGGTTTGGATGAAGATGAGCAACAGGAGGAAGAGGGGAAAACAATGGAGGAGAATGACAGACCTCCCAATAAAAAGGTGAATTTTGCTCAGCAGAAAAACCTCCTGTGCTACAAAAAAGGTGCAGTCTCCTGCTTTACTGAGAACACAATGAGCTGTGATAAGTAAGTACAGTATATTAATGATCATCCCATTAATCTCTCACCTCTCATCCTTCTCTTCTCTCAGTTTCGCTCCCTCTTTTTTGGGTCAGTGCTCCCAGTTTCCTCCCAGAGGACCAATAAGACTTTACAAAGCCAGGAGATCCTTGCCAGTGACAGCGAAGAAGAGACAGCACTTGAATCACCATAATGTTAGTCTGCTCACAGCAATTCATGGGAGGCTGAGGCATGATGGGTAGCAGGGGCAGTGAAGGAAGGAAAAACAGATGCTGAACACTCTTTGGCATGTTCCGGTGGATATAATGCAGTGTAAGAAAGTAAATCCAACAATGTACACTGATATCATCAGTTACAGTGCAAAAGTAACACTATTGTCCATTCAAATAGCAACACAAAGGGACAGTTTTAGTGTGTGCAACACATTTGAAATGTGATTTCTTTTGCAGAAAAAGAGCCTAGACCTATATAGACAAAGTATGTACAGATTGAGTAATAAATGAAAAAGAAATAAAACGAATGTAATTCTTTTTGAAACATCCTGTATTTTAATTTTGGGACAAATCCAAAATTGAATGTTGCCTTGTAAACATTATTTTTTATTTTATTTACATTTTGTACAAGTCATACAATTTGGGATACATTTTTGTCAGTTTTTTTAATATCATAATTTTACATAAAATAACTTTGTTCATTTTTTTACTTTTTTTTTGTATGTATGTTTATATGAAGTGTCAGTCCAACCTACAATTTGTCATTTTATTCTATTTGTCTTCCAGGCACTTAGAAGTAAGTGTCAAAATATGGAGCAGAGTTTCTCTTGGAAATTGGAATATTAGAGCTGCTGTTTCTGGGTGTAGGAATGACATTGTCACCCTTGCTGCTGCTCTGCACTTGGAAACTCTTTCCCCTTGTCTGTGGTTTCCTTCTTTCCTTGTTTCTCTCTTTCTCTAATTCCTTCTCTCTTTTCTTGCGTGCTTTCTCCTCTTCTTTTTGTCTCCTTTCTTGCTCCCTCCTCCTCTTCCTCCTCTCTTTGGCATTCAGTCCATCCTGTGGTTCCTCCACCTGCTCGCTGAAGTCCTGTATCAATATAGTTGGAACAGTCATTTTGGTCTTGCTCTTTGCTCCTCCTTCACTGTCCTTGGCGTGGTCACCTCGGAGTCTGCGAAAGAGCCCGAAGCGTTTTGGGGAATCTGTCAGCTCACCAGTGCTCTGAGAGGGTTTGTGATCTCTGTTTGTGTCTGTGAAGACTTCGGGACAGGGAGACAACTGAATGCTCTCCATTTGAGGCTCTTTAAAGGTGTTCTCTGAGAGCCTCCTGGGATGGGATGTCCTGGAGCTGGATGTCTTACGGAGTTTGTATTCTGCGATGACTCCTGACTTCTGACTTTCATCAGACATCTTAAGGGACTTGGTACCATCTTCTCCTGTGATTGTTAAAGGGTGCTGAATCCCTGTGGAGGAACTGAATTTATCCTTTTGGGTTTCATCTTTTTCTTTTGGGGTACATTTAACAGGTGGAACTGTGCTACTGATTTCTTTGTGCAAAGTTTCCTCAGTGAAACATCTAGTGTCCTCCTTTATATCTCCCACTTGTTTGGTCTCATCCTTCTGTGCCTCTCCGTCATTGTGTCCTGTGCCTTCACTGGGCTGAGCACAGTGACATGGCTGTGACGTGTCACCAATATTACCTGCATTCATCTGAGTTTCACCTGTCTGCAGCACAGTTGATCCCTGATTTCTGGGTGATCCCACTGGCTTTTCACTTGCAGCAGAAGCAGCTTCAGGGGACTTTTCTGATTCCAGCACTTGGGCCTCATTTTGGTTTAAAGGATGGGTTTGCTGTAATTCCAGGCTCTCATTACAGGGAATTGAATCTCTTGCTTCAACCTCAGTGAGATCTGTGGGTTTGTGTGCTTCTTTCACATTCTCATCATTAGTTGAATTAAATTGCTTGCATTCATCTCCTTGAGTAGACACCACTGCTGTAAGCAAACAATCTGGAGGTTCATTTTCATAAGGTACAGCTGCTGCTGCTGACCGAAATGCAGGGTTGTATTCTTGCTTGTTGCCTCCTGTGGTCTCACCATCTGATGCTTGGCTTGTGGTGTAAACCTGAGTTGTCAGATAGGGGTCTGTTAGATGCAGGTTTTCAGTCGTACCCTGAAGTGATGTTGCCTCACTGGCTACCAAATCTTCACTTAGATGTTTCTCTGTACATGAATTACATTCTGTGAGCACGTCTTGTAGGCTCTCACTGTTATCAGCAGTTACGGGAAGGGCTTTACCCTTGGTGGTGTCATTTGAATGCTTTTCTTCCTGCACTTGAATTCCAACAGGAAGACAGTTTGAGGGTAAATACTCCTCTGATTGTTTGTCCTGAAGTTCTGGCTCCTCTGAGGGCTCATCCAGATCAACTCCACTGGAAATAGAACTAATTTGTTCAGTATTTTGTGAGCATTCACACAGGGTTGACTGCATTTGCAGTGAAACTTCAATCTTGTCTGATATGGGGAAAAAAACTTTGGTTTCCTGGACTTCTTTGGAAAAACAATAAAGGGTAGTTGAGACTTCCACACTACAGGCAGGTTTTTTTATGGTGTTTTCAGTTGTTGATAGCTCACCAGTTTCTTCAGACCTGTCTGCAGTGTCCTTGTTGAGCTCCTCTAGACTGCAACTATGCTCCTGCACCAGCCATTCTTCTGTCTCATCCAGTGCTTCCTTTTGGTTTGGAGTTAGACCTTCAGGATTTTCAGTCTGTTCATTAGTGGTACACTGTGTACAGCTGTCTAGTCCTGAACTGTATTCCACTGTTGTTGTGTCCTGTTTTTCATCATGCAAATGGATAGGTTCTTGTGCTTCAACCTCATTCACAATCCTTCCATCCACCTTCTCAGCAACTTCACACTGCTCCTGAGATATACTCTTTTGCACTGAGGTCTGGTTGGCATGCTGTGGTACATCTGAATGGCAGTACTCCACAGGAGGTTTACAGCTTGTATGAACAGTCTCGTTATGTGTTGGTTTAACGTCTTCTTCTGAATGTGTAAGGTTTGTGATGCCATTGAGTTCAGAGTCTGTCTGAAATGAGCTAAGATGCTCTGTATTTTCTGTCATTTCAACAACTTGTGTTGATTTCTCTAAGGTCTGCACTGCTAAGTGGCCTGGTCCGTCCTGAGTTTGTCCTCTGAGATCATTGCCCTCTGTGTTTGCTGCACTTTGTACAATGTGAGAAGAATTTGCAGAAATATCATGTGGTTTGAGGTTTTCACAGGATGAACCTTCATTTATAGGGCACAGGTTAAGTTCATGCCCAGTTGCATTCTGGTTTAGTTCAGTGCTGTGCTTTGATGGTTTTCTCTGCTCGTCTAGACTTTTTCTGTCATCTGCCAAAATATTTTGTGTGCCATGATCCTCATCATTACTTAAATGTGTTTCCTTATTGCTTTCTGTGTCCATCTTTTCTTCCGGCTCCTCCACCAGCGCTTTTACTTTTCCTTCCTCTCGTCCTTCACTCCCCTCCTTTTCACTCATGTCTGCTTTGCTGCCCCTCCTCAACTTCCGGAGGAATGAGGGAGAGAGGGAGGATGGGGATCGGGCTAGAGGCACACTGAGGTTACCTTTCTCTCGTTCTTTTCGCTCAAACTCCAATTCTCTCTCCCTCCCTTTGACCCAGGCTGCTCGGTAGCCATGGCAGCGACCCCAGGGATTAAAAGTTGAAGATGGACGTTCTGTCTTCCACTTCTCCATCTCCTTTTCAGTCTCTCTCTCCAGGTCTTTCCCCGACAGTGATATTGAACACACCTATGATGTGAAAACGTTAGTTACAAGCCTTCCCTCAGTTAATGCTTGTATCTCACCTGGCAGCCTGTCTGTGCAACACAGTAAAAGCAGTGGGGTCTATGTCTCACCTCCTCAATGAAGGCATCATCCTCCTGTGAAATCCAGTCCTTGATACTCCTTAACCGCTCAAGTGTCTCCATCTGGCCTTCACATTCATCTCGCTGCTCCTGCCGGCCCAGGCACCTCCGCACCAGCACTACTGCCACCTGGAAGAGCACCCGCACACCTGCCAAAGAAAGAGCAGAAGGGAAGTGATGGCACAAGAATCCCATGTCTCTGCAGATGTTTAAATCATAGACTTAAACCTGTAAACTGTAGGTAGGAGTGGAGAGGCACACAGACCATAGCAGAAAAACAGGTCCCAGACCCTGAGCAGGGTATTAAAAGGCAGGTGTCTTGTGTAGAGGCACATAAGCCAGCCTGTGGCAAACATGAGTGGCTCCACCCCATGTTTCTTCAGGTGTTTGGAAGCAGCAGGACATGCTTTGCGTAGCACCCTGTCGAGTATGCCTGCGTCGAAAATCACTCCTTCCTGCAGGTGGAGGAACTTTTATAGACAAAACCTGAAGTGGCTGTGCAACTGTGCTTTAGATTATTATTCACTAAATGTAGATGACTACAGCAGCCAGGGATACCATGATCTCACCAGTAGTGGACTGTAGTAGCCAGGGAGGTATTGCTCGCTGATCTGCACTAGACACCAGAATGCCTCCTAGTATATGAGGAAAGAAAACATGAACTGGAACAGCAAGTAGAAAACTGACTTTTCGATTTCAAGCACAATGTATAAAGCATCACCTCTGCTGGCATGATCATTAAAAGCACTGCAGCAACAGGTCCTTGGCCCTGACAGTATCCCTCATCTGGCCTGAACTGAGTGTATGCTTTCAGGACCCGAAAGAGTCCTCTTTGCCTGTTTAAAAAAAATGATGTGAAGATACAGAGAAGTAGTAACGAAACCCAATGCATTTTGGGTTTAAACAGCAGCCACAAAGTAACATTGAATTCAGGGTATCAAACTTAGGAGAACAAATATGAAACCATGAAGACTACCAAAACTGTCCAGCTCTTGTCACATGGTGAAAAACCCAAGACATTTAAAGGTCTTTATTCTGCTACATCTTTTTTTTTTAGCCAAAACACTCCTTAAATCTATATTCAAAAAAGGGACATGTTGGTACCCGTGACCATCCTTCGAGAGAAACATCTCATGGAAAGGAAACTGTCTGTCAATGTCTCTCTCAATCACATCAACCCAGCTCTGCAGTGCAGGTGCTGCTTCCAGCCTCTGTTTGCAAAAAGGAAGTAAAAAAACCACTATAAATTGTGATAAAGTCCCAAGTCTCCTTGATTGTAGAGCCATCAACATGTGCACTAAGTTCCAGTAATGAATACATATGTATCAGTATGGAGTGATGCTGTTACCTCATACAGGTCTGCATTTCGGCTCTTCCTCTCCGTAGCTCTGCAAAGCAATGGCCAGCATCGGGCCCTGAGGGATGCTGGTATACCTTTCCTACATTGATCTTTCACCTTGGGAAAGACCAAGTGATTTCAGTAGTTGTTGTAAATGAAAGTTAGATCTCAACAACAAATTCTTGCCTATAAAAGTAGCCTGGACATGGAATTTTGGTCATAAAATACTTTGTATTCCATATCGTTATAAATGTTACTTTATTCTAGCTTAAAAGATGTTTATTTATGTCCTTCCCAGACAATGTCTTGTCTCTTCAAAAAGAAACTTACACATTAAGCTCATTTAACAGAGGATCGGTCCTTTGATTTTCCATAAAAACTGCCTAACATATTTACAGAACATTATATAACAATTCTTTAAATTTCATGGACTGCAAAATGTATGTAAATCACCAATATTGGGTTTTATTTTTTTTAGAATACCACATTTCACAGAACATATTCCTGGTTCATTTCTTTCAGTTCTTTATTAAATCAGCCCCTTGAAATTTCTAATCTTTTTCCAGTTTTGAATTCATGATACCTATTAAATGGCAACTTGTAATCTAGCTCAAGACAACATTGTGCAAAATTACCAGTTCTACTGACTCAAAAACTAGTGGCCAGTTGTGGGGTGGAGCTGGTCACATAGGCACAAAGGTACAGAACAGCAGGGTATTCGGTCTCATAAGGAAGTGTTCTTTAGAGGTCAAAACACAAATATAGTCTCTTTAAAACAGAACAGGTACACACAAAACAAACCAAAATAGATTACCAAAACGCACCAGAAATGGCCATTATAACACACTCATTCCCAGCCAGACACCCTCATAAATCTTCGTACGAGCCTCATTCTAAGGCCTTGCTGATGAAGTTTCAATTCTCAGCAGCTGGTCATCATTATTCCCCTCCCACTACAATGGCAATAGTGCCCACCAGTTCACTCAATCCATCCACCTGTCCAACGTTTTATCTTGGGCAGGGTCACAACGGTCTAGAACCTGTCCCAAAATAACCTATGAAACACCTCAGATGGGATGTCAATTCACCACAGGGTGACCTTACACACAGCCATATACTAGGGAAAATTTAGAATGACCAATTAACCAAAAACACATGTCTTTGGACTATGAGAGGTACCAGAGTAACCAGTGGAAACCCTCAAAGGAGAACATGCAAACTCCCAACAGACTCAGCTGGATTCAAACCTATACAAGAACAGTCAATATGCTGTACTACCATCCTGCCCTCTCAATATAGACACGTCTACAAAAATGAGAAAAAACAGAGCTCTATGAATGATTTTTATAAGGCATTCTCTGTTTATGTGGCATGTTTTGCTGCAGTATACAGCAGAAATGGACAGGGGGGTAATCGGTACACATTACTTTTGTGAAAAATACACACCTTGTTGGTCTTCTTAATCAACATACGATCCCACTGACTCATGATATTCAGCCATTTTGTTTCCCTCTGCCTGACCACTTCAGGGGGTGGACCCTCGTTCCTGTTGCAAAAAGGTAAAACAGTTACAGAACATTATATTATATAGCAAATGTGTCACACTTTGCATATTTTATTTTCACAATGAAGAGATTTATGCTTGGTGGCAAAATGGGTTTCACAAACAATCTCTTCATATAATGTATAACAACAGACTTTGTTCTCAAGGTCTTAAGCCAGTTGTCAAGCACTTTTGCTTTCAGCTAGTGGGAAGAATTTCTCCTAATGTAAAAATCAGGAAATTGGTTTCAACTCTGCTAAATACTTCCACTATATATAGCACAGGTAAATGCATTAGCCAGATACTTGCAGACTTAAACTGGGATGAAGACAATATTAATTTGAGCTAATTTGTTAATTTATATTAATTTATGCAGCATTATCAAATAAACGGTTATTGGAAGACCTTAAAACACATGTGAAACTGGCCTTTTTACCAAAGAATTACAGGTGTAGATGGTAAGAGGAATCTTATTTTTTGGGTGCAGCATAAATAGCTATACAGAAAAGGGACTGTTTTGGTTTGTAATCTTGTGTCACAAATCATGAAAGAATTTTGGGTCATACTGCATATTCTTCGAGCTAAAAGTTCCAAAAAAGTTCCAACAAGTAATCAAGCTCAGCAAGTCAGTACACAAATAGCTGCTCCTTGCCCTTACACCCAGATCAGTGACCTGTAAAACCAGGGTGAGGGTGGAGTAGGTAAGTGTTGTAAACTGTTACTTAAGATATATATTAGTATGACCAATTAACAACATTGCTCAGACTTTTTTTCATACTTTCATCACTGGACCATCTAAGTACCATTTTTAAAAATTACTTGAACAGCAACAAAAAGAATAAGGTTACATGCTTAGCTTTTTACCAAAAAACAGGAAACAGGAAAACCACATAGTGACGGTGAGATGGTTTCTATGACAACATGTCAGGATGTTGAGTTAGAGTGACAAGGATGAACATACACGTAAGTAACTGACAAGTAATTTCAGTTACACTTAACGTCTATTTCTATCTTTGTAATCTGTTCAAATACTGACCCGATCGTGGACCCAGACCTCAGGAGAAACCCAAATCGATCTGTTTCTGTTGCTGGGATGCTTATGCTTTGCAAGGATGCCACATCAGTACCAGAACTTTCTTCACCATTAAAGTCAGACTGGGTCACTGGATCCATCCCTACCTGAGAAAGAATTTGAGAATAGATGTTATCACAAACTGCCATCAAATTAATTCAAGGTAATTTTATCAATGTTTTGTGTTTTGTAAAAAATAAATGTTGATCTCTAAGCTCTCTGTGAACTTTTGTTTCATGTTGTATATGATACAGAAATAGAATTTTGTTATTTCATTTCTAAGACACAGAAAAACAAACTGTGATGATTCACACAGTAACATTGCATTTTATACTTATTCAACTAATGTTATTCATACTTAAATACTTTAGGGTGCAAAAATGCTACAGTTAAAACTCTTTCTTTGTCAATTTAAACTGACATATTAACGGGTAGTGTCAACATTTGCCACTATCTAGCACTTCCAACTTCTCTAAATTCTGTTGCACTTGCAAGAGGAATATAGTGAATTGTGTTTCAAAATTAAATACCTCAAAATGCTGTTTCCTGTGTCAGTGCATTAGCAGATGCTCGCTGGCGGCCCTAGTTCGCGGAACAGAAGACTGATGTGAACAAAGTCTTCCGCAAAGGAAGACAGTGGGAGTGTGAATTATCTGCACGTCTGTCTGTCTGTCTGTCTGTTTGTGTCGGTTAGGTGAGCAGTTCTTTAGCCTCTGTCTATGAAATCTTTTTAATATGTTTACATATGATTAATTCATGCATATGTGTCCAGGAGCTGCTTATGCAAGAAAAAAGTTAATTACTTTTTAACAATTTTTATGCTATTAATTATGTTATAACATATTTACATAGTGATTTGCTGCTTTAATACTGTGGTGTAAGATATATCAGGATGTTGTTATGAAATAAAACTATAACTGAAATAAATTAGGGAAACTAGTACAACATAAAGAAAACCTGGAACTCAGTATGTCAGTAAAAGTACTTAAACATATAGAAACCCAGAATACAAAATAAACAATCAATTATATCAAAAAGTTCAAATTTCACTTCATTCAACCCTAAAAACATTCGTCCGAACACCTGGTTAAAGTCAGACAATGTGACAAAAAGCAAAAAGTAAGCAAATATGAAGACATCCGCCTCCCATTCTGCCACAACAAAAATGGTGGATACGTCGCTTTGATACGTTCAAGGCAAACGGAACTCACTTCCGGTTGTCCTCGCCGAGAACCTTCAGCCCTTGTTTCTGGTTACGAAGCCTGAGCGGCGAGGAGTCTGTAAGTTTGAAAGGCGATTTTCTTCGATTCTTAGTGTTAACGCATTTACGAAAGGTATTGGAGTGTTTCGATTTCATAGTATAATCTCTGGATGGTTTTATGTAAAAGGTGCATATTTATAAATTAATAGTAATTTACGAGGACAGTCGCCAAAAGTCCTTGAAGCGCGCTTGTCACCGGGCCGTGTGGACCCTAGCTGTCAGATGCCTAGATTCCAATTGCAGGGGGTTCTATACACGCCGCTTGTGCTGTTGGCCTCCATATATGAGGAAATAAGGGTGAAATGGTGACATTTAGAGTTTCCTCCTGTCATCCGATTTGGGATGGCACGGTTATCTTATTTCAGATTAGTTACTAATCGTTGTACCTGAGTTTGAGTTGATGGTGATGCAAATTTAGTCCTACATCTGAATGAATGATGTCTGTATATATTTGCACAGGCATGTACATTTAGACTCCAAGGCCTCTTTCCAAAAGATTGTGGATGGTAAAACTGTTGTATGACTGTTTATTCAGCATTAATACATATTATCATGAATGTTATTTACAGTCTTAATCCTTTTAGCTGGTTTTTCATCAGTGAAATACAGAGGTTTTTTGCAATTATTTTTGTCCATTATCTTTGCTGTGACATAGAGTGGCACATGGAGTCACTATGTATTTATTTAATAAAACCTCTTCCTAAACCTGGCATCTGCAGTAACAGCACATTGTTGCCCTTGTTTTACCATTATTTTATTGAGGTATTATTTTATTAGCCGTTCCAGTTACGTGATTACCAAGAATTAGGACAGGGTGCTTAAGCTTCTGGCAGGGAAGTGGAACCAGCCAGTGCACGGACAGTTTGTAACTCGCTCATAGCTTTTCGGTGACAGACGGTGACCTCATAACATGCAGCAAAAAAAAGAAGTAATTTGTTTACAAGCTGTTGAATCAAAACGCTGCAGCACGCTCTTTTAAAACAAACTCGAAACCAAGTGAGACAGGTATTCTTCTTTTTGTCTTCAGGTTTACCTGTTCTCAGTGATGTCTGTCACTCTAAGGTTGCTACATTCTGCAGCCAGACCTGGTAAGTAGGCACTTGTGCTAATCTAGCATTTTTACTGTTGCCAATTTCAGATGACTGCTGGACCTTCCACAAGGAGGAGAAGCATTAAAAGTTCACTAACAGTATTTATATATTCTGCAATAGCATACATATATTTGTTACCTGGAGGTAACATGTAAGAGTTGGTGCTTATTGTTGTGTGCCAGATTTCCAATGTCATGCTTATTGTTATCAGGCACGTTTGCTGCCATTCCTGGTCTGGTTCGTCCCTTCAGCTTGTCTGTCCAGAGGGAGGGATATAGTAAGTTCTCCTGTCTGTCTATGTATGCATTTGTCTTATGACATGTACTCTTTATTATTTAGTTAATTTTTTTCATTTTGCTGATGATTTTCTCCAATGCGACCTACAATGTTAAGCTACTTATAAATCTTTACCCATTTATAAAACTGGGTAATTTTTACTCAAGCAATTCAGGGTAAGTGCTTTGCTCAGTGGTACTACAGTTGGGAGGTGGAGTTTGACCTGGAGTCCTTTGATGACAAGGTGGTGGCCTTAACCACTACACCACCTGCTTCCTTTTAAGTACAGCATGTTACTATACACTACTATACACTCTGTGATTCTGTCTGCAGAGTATGTCAATGCTGTTCAGGACCTCCCCACTGATATGAGGTCTGTTGTTGACCGGGCTGCCCAGACCCTTCTGTGGACTGAGCTCTTCAGGGGTAATGTGTTGATTCACCCTCTTGTCATGGGACACTGGTGACCCCAGGCCCCAGTGTTCCTCATTAACACTTCTCTCTACATAGGTTTGGGAATGACTTTGAGTTACCTCTTCCGTGAGCCAGCCACCATTAACTACCCATTTGAGAAAGGTCCCCTCTCTCCCCGTTTTCGTGGGGAGCATGCACTGCGCAGATACCCATCTGGAGAGGAGCGCTGCATTGCTTGCAAGTTGTGTGAAGCTATTTGCCCTGCCCAGGTATCTGCTCTGCATATGTGATGAGTAATTTTTAAATTATCTCACCATCCCTCTTCCCCTGACAGATTCCATGCTCCAGCATTATTTTACACCATCCTTTACCATATCCTGTTTTTTCTGCTGATGACATCTTTGCTACCACTGTATCAGCACACCATTGTCCAAGAGATACTTGGGTTTTTTTTTTTTTTTTTTTTGGAGACATTTAAACACTACTGCTACATCAGTGCTGTGCTGTGTAAGCTCTGCTGTGGAAGGACTTTGCCTCAGCTTGCTGTTTCTTCTCCTACCTCCTGAGGCAATAACAATCGAGGCAGAGCCACGTGCAGATGGTAGCCGCCGAACCACCCGCTACGACATTGACATGACCAAATGCATTTATTGCGGCTTCTGTCAGGAGGCTTGCCCTGTCGACGCCATCGTAGAGGTACCTTCCCCAGCTGTCATGCAGCCCACCCTTGAATATACTTCTCTTAGTTTTGATCCTTGCAACTGCTATACACTGTTGCCATGCAGCAACTTAAGTTCCGTTCACTTCCTTTTCTCACAGGGCCCAAACTTTGAGTTTTCCACTGAGACTCATGAGGAGCTGCTCTACAACAAGGAGAAACTGCTCAGCAATGGGGACAAATGGGAAGTGGAGATTGCTGCCAATATACAGGCTGACTATCTGTACAGATAAACAGGATGGTGGAAGCACTGACTGCCTGACTGAAAAGTGATACCTGACCAGTAGAAATTGTACCCTGACTAACCTAAAGACCAACCCCCTGGTATTCTGACTGGCATTTAGAATGGCAAAATAACTATACACTGAATGACAACATTACTGGGGCAGAGAACAGAGTTGCAGACACATTAATACACTGAAGGATCAACAATGTACACAAAAGCTTGGAAAATGGACACAGAAAAAAGGAGGGATACAGACTGGCATTAATGGTCATAGTGTACATGAAGACTTCTGTCAGTGCTTCACGGTTGATCACACCAGCAGACTTTCCATTGGGCTGAATCTGTTGTAGTTTTATGCTGTCACTTAATTCAGAATTCCAATATTAATGGTTTTATACAGTACAGTCTAACATGTAATTGGGTATATTCAAACTCAAACAGAGCAATTCAGTCACACAAACAGAAATGCGAATTTTTCTTGGTTGTACAGTTTGGGTTCTTGTAGAAATTAAACTTGTGACTAATAAAATTGACTTTCTGGCTAAAATTTGTAGAAAGGTTTGCATTAATTTAATCAAAAAGTATCATATGCTTTGCAGGGTTAATGATGGCTAATATTTTATTAAACAATAAAAATTCATTTTAATTTTAAAAAAGTCACGCTTTTAATTTGAAATGTTTCATGTTTGTGTTTCTGCCATATTCATTTTTTTTTTAAATTACATGTATTTACACAATATATGATATTAAATTCTGTTAGCCCTTGCAAAATTCTGTTCATCCTAAAGTGGGGACTGTGGCTCACGCTGACTGATAACATAAAGGTTGGTTTGAGTCTTACTACTTTCCCCTTCTCCAGTATCCAACGTAGTTACACTAAAATGCATCGATAAAAGGACCGCACCCTCACCCACCCCGTACAAATGAATCAAATACTTTAAAGTTGTTTTGGAAGAAAGTCAGCAAAGCATTCAGGTTGTGGCACTGCCATTATGGCAAGCTTTAGATAGCATCTCGTTTACAGTATAAAAAGCATGAGTCTTAATTTCCTTTTGAATAATTAGAACAACTATATGCATAAAATATTTACACTAAAATGAAAAATCAAACTGTTATTCGTGTTTCGTGCATCTAGCCTAACAGAAACATACACTCAGTCACGTAAAAAATATCTGTTGTCCAGAAAAATGTTAATTTCTGTGCACTTCAGCATATTTTCGCATATTTTCAAATATTCACCCTGTGCGATCAACCTTCTCCGTGTCACGCGCGCTTCCATTGAGGCTACGCTATGTGCCGCTGGGACTTTTGTCACGTGACGTAGCCGGAAGTCTGCGTCCGATTCACACTGAAGCTTGTATGGAAGCTGCCATTTGCTCTTTTTCCCTTTCCTTTCAGCGGCGGGGTAAGTCCATAGCAACATTTCTCCTGTAATAATTCAATGATAATGTACCAAAAATGAGAACATAATTCAACTTTCGTGTAGCTTACAGCACTACGGCACTGTATAAGTTCATATTTTTGGCTTATTTTAAAATATAACAGAACAAATACTGAAGTAAGGCAGCCAGCGTTAGTTCTCGCGCTAGCTAACGCTGCTCTTCCCAGACATGAATGCGCGAAATACATAGTCATGTATAAAACTGTCTGTTTATATGAATTAGCGGTCTCTTTATGTAACTTTTTATACTCCTTAAATTTAAAAAATGGTAGCTATAAAAACACTTAAGTGTTTTAAACAGCTAATAACTGTGAACTAGAGAGTTAGCTAAGAAAGGACTGAAGCGGAGGAAGTAGCGCGCTAACTGCAGGCTGGGCTGAATGGCCAAAACAAGACATCCCAAGGGCTAGCCCTCAGGCACATTTTCGTGCTCGGAATGCTTTGTATAACATTTGTATTCCGTGTTAAGGCTTCTAAAGTCATTTGGATTTTAATTTGTCAAAATGTGTCGAAGAACGGGACACAGAAGCTGTGTTGCACCGTATCCGGTTTGCTGCGCGTGGCGTGGGGGACCTCCCTTAATGGCCTGTGTGAATCGAGCAGCGCGTGGCGTGTGGTGGGGTGGGGTGCGGTTGGGTGAGGCGAGGCCACGGGGGGGCGTCACTGAGTCACCCCGCTAGCTCAGGCCGGTTGGAATAGTAGGCCCACTGCAAATAGTGATGTGATGAGCAATGGCGGCCTGTGCACATGGTGTCTATAGTGGTGCATTAACCCTCCCTTCCCTACCCTGTGGCCCCTCAGTACATCAGTGTCAGTGTGAAGCTCAGACATGGCCGAAGGGGAGCCCCAGGTCCAGTTTAAGGTGAGCTCAGCAATCAGTTTGTGCTGATGAACATGATTGTTATTTTGGTAAAATTACACAAGTACACTTCCATATTTTATTTTAGTATATTTTTTAAAGTAGTTCACTTTTGCGTGTAAGAACTTTTTTTTACTATTTAGATAGCAGAGTACAGGTTTGTTCTATGATTTACATTTTTGAAAGGGGGCAGTTAGAACTTAACAGCTTATCAGATTTTTAGCTGCTTTTATGCTGTCTACTATGTATGTTATTACATTAAAAACTGGTGTCTGGCAGCTGGTGTTGGTGGGTGATGGCGGTACTGGGAAGACCACCTTTGTGAAGAGACACTTGACAGGAGAGTTTGAAAAGAAATATGTTGGTAAGTGCTCCATTGCTACTTCAGTTTCCAAATGCATATTGTCACATCAGCACAGTTATTCTTCATAGGCATGTTAGTCACATTATTCTCTCATGTTGTTAAGGTTTTTTTGTGCCTTTCTTTTTATCAATCAATAGTTTTATCAGCGTATTTTGTGGGATGTCACTTTTCTTCTCTTGTCTATTAGCCACCCTGGGTGTGGAGGTACATCCTCTTGTCTTTCACACAAACAGAGGTGCAATCAAGTTCAATGTGTGGGACACAGCCGGGCAAGAAAAATTTGGTGGACTTAGAGATGGCTACTACATACAAGGTAATCAGTTTACTAAACCATGCAAATTTCAACTTTATTGTAAATCTTATATCTGTACTATGTTCTCTGTGTTTATCTGAATATGTACAGTACGTTCAGTTGATGCCTTTCTTCTCTCTTTCCAGCTCAGTGTGCCATCATCATGTTTGATGTGACCTCACGAGTCACCTACAAGAACGTGCCAAATTGGCATCGTGACCTGGTGCGTGTCTGTGAGAACATTCCTATTGTGCTCTGTGGCAACAAGGTGGACATCAAGGACAGGAAGGTCAAAGCTAAGAGCATTGTCTTTCACCGCAAGAAAAACCTGCAGGTAACAACACTTGACTGCCTGAGGATCAGATTTAAATAGCATTTTTTTCTGACTGATTAGTTAGTGGCCAGTTGTCTTCCAGCATCCTGTGTGTGTCTGTGCACTTGCTTTCCAAATCTCTACATAATCAAGCTGGGTGCCATTTAGTTTTTGTTAATCATCTTTGCATCCATATTTGCAAGAAAATCAGTTTAACAGAGAGACAAGATACATTGACTAGTATGTCACTAATGCATTACTGAAGAACATTTTTGGTGTAACAACCATGTTGGGTGCATTAAGAATGCATGAACTGGTAGCTTTTTCTTCATGGATGTTTTTCTTTGTACATAGTGCCCCATTTCCAGTGATTTGTCAGATGTTATTTGTGTGGATGTATTTTTTTCTGATTAAATTTCCTTACACCTCTTGTTGATTTTATTTATTTATTTTTTTTGTGTAGTATTATGACATCTCTGCGAAGAGCAACTACAACTTTGAGAAGCCTTTTCTGTGGCTTGCAAGGAAGCTGATAGGGGATCCCAACCTCGAGTTTGTTGCTATGCCAGCCCTTGCACCCCCAGAGGTCGCCATGGACCCTTCACTTGCTGCGCAGTATGAGCATGATCTCAAAGTGAGTTCCACCACCTTTAGCCTCAGAGTGAAGATGAAATTTGGTGTAGAGGTGCCTGTTGAAATGTCTCAGTACCTCATGAGGAATTGTTCATGTTGATAATTGATTATGGTGACTTTTTAAGTCATCGTTTTTATACTCATCAAAAATAAGCAATTTTCTGTGGGTGCCTCTGATTAAACACCTATTAAGTTATTTAATAGTGTAGATTTAGATAGTTATTTGATTATAGTATGATTTCTGTCAGTGGTAATACCTTAATTGTCTTTACAGGTGGCATCTGAAACGGCACTCCCAGATGAAGATGATGACCTCTAACCTGTGACCTTTTGACCTCGCCGTGTGTCTGGCAAGGTCTGTAGGATGCTGGTGTGTTTGGTTGACCCTTAACCTTTTACTGTAAATCCCATTGCAGATTATTTTATTTTTAAACTGTTTTTGTTTGCGTTTCAAACTGAAAATATCAATGTAGACTCACTTAGCAAAGAACAGACACTCAAACACACACACACACACCGTACATTGCAAAATACACACAGTACAGAATAGTCACTGTCATACAGGTTAGACTTATAAAGTACTGGTAGATGCCGAGGACAAAATGGAAGCACTTTGAACATAGCTTTGAATAAAAAGGTCTGTATTTAATTTTTCTTGTTGTCTTTCTATCCAACGAATCCATATGAAAGAAGTGGATTTACTTTTCAAATTTTTTGGAAAATTTTTGATTGCGTGATTGACAGTCTGTTACTTAAAAATGAGTGCTGAAGGATGGTACATTTCTCCATGTTCCACCCATTTCTTTAGAGGCATCCTGTGTACAAAACAATAAAGCATCATTGCCAAAAGACAAAGATCAATTGTCTTCATTCTGTAATGTTGTTAGAGAAACTTGTGATGTACATCTATAGTAGTGCATTTGCCTGAATATAGAATGTCTGCCTAAATTTCTCACATTTCTCTGTGTGGATTATAATTCAGCTGTCACTGCATGATTTAATGACAGAGAACTCTCGTTTTCAGTAGAATCTGTAATCAGTTATGACTTGTATGACTGTTGGAAGCACTACTGTGTTGGCCTTAATAATCTTATGTCTCAGTGCTGTTACTCCGTTTGTTTATTCATCATCACAGAGATGTTCTGTAATGTGCCAAGTTTGTTTCAAGGAAAACTTAATAAAAGTAAAAGGATTTTCATGCCAGAGCATTCCAGAAAATACCTGATAGTTCCAGAGAATTCCTGATTCGTCTCTGGTTTTCTTAAGGGTATGACACTTGGTTTTGTGATCTTTTATGGTTTTTTATGGTTTTTGCAGTGATTCCATCAGTATTGATCAAAAATTCTTTGCTCCACTACATCTAATCTTCCAGAGGTGGGTGCTGTTTTTCTTTTACAGGTTGATTTTTGGCTCATTGTAAAGGTAGGACTGCAGCTGGTTCACGCTGGTCATTTTGCAAAACCTAACAAGAACATGTATAATTCAATATGAGATGCTGAATTCATGAGAATGTTCAAAAAAGTGTTAATGAATGTGACTTATTGTAATGTTTAGGGGTTTTGACTAGAAATTTGATCTGAACATGCTTGTCTGCAAATACAGACCAGGCCAGATACATGACCACCAGAGGGCAACTAAATGCTTCATTTTTTTTAAATATACGAGCATTTAGACAGGAAAGCTCTCTGGTAAACGACCAAGCAACACAGGAGTGCAAAGCAGAATGTTGCTCAGAAAAGGTGGGCCTGTGCTCACCTCAGCTGAGAATATCACTGGGTTGCACCCTTCTGAACTTAATGACCATGCTCTACTTCCACAAGGTAGTGCCAAAAGCTTCTAAAGGTTTGTGGTATTTTTTTCAGGCTGGGGGTTACTGTAGCAGTGAAATGATCTCACAGTGTTAGCCCTGCATGGCTGGATGAGAGTCCTCCAGACATAAATGAACTGGATGTTGTTGGGGACAGTGCCTCTGGACTGTCAGGTGGGGGTGATAGATCCATCTTCACAAAGGCTTAGCCACTGATGGAAAGGAAGCTAAGGCTAATTTTTTAACTCTGAAAAATTCAGGAGTATGAATGTGGATTTCATTTTGCTGACTGCAAAAAGCTTGTGACAGTACTCAATTTTTGCAGAATAATTTGTACAAAACAGGTCTTCTAGCGTAGAGCCTTCATCAGCATGCATGTACACCATGCAAATAGACACAATACATAAAGACGTGACGGGCTGTGACATCGCATTTGTCAGACAAACAACTGAAACCTGTAAGTAAATGTAAACACAAAACAGAAAAGGACTGGGCTACAAGTACAACAGAACAAGGATAAATAGGCAAGTATATTTATACATGAGGAAGGGTGAAGTGAAGTGAGATAGTGCAAAGGGTAATGGATATAGTCACTTTGAGGTGTCTTGTCTTTACTGTTTTATTTTTTGCATTAAAGGTTGAATTAATACATGGACACGATTATATTTATCATATCTATGTATGTTTATATTGTACAGAATAACTACAAAAGAGCTGGAGTACAGGTGGATAGCTGTACACTATTATACTGCAGTTAATGAAAGGAAATAACCTTATGTTTTATTATAACTAATATTAACTATTGAAGTAATTGTGTCTATTTTAATGAGATTTGCTGATAATTTAGCATAAATGGTTTTCAATATCGAAGCTTGGGAACACAAAAATTTTTACCCTTGAAACTAATGGCAATTACATTATTACATCAAGTAATGAGAATTTACCTTACGCAAAATTCGTTAACTACTTACTTGACCATCCCATCCAGGGTATAGTTTTATAACCTAGCACCCATTGCATCTGGAATAGGCTCCAGACCACTGAAGCCCTGACCAGAATAAATCAGCTAATGGAAATGGGTGGATAGATAATTACTTTTGAAAGCTAGGGGAAAACTTAAGGTTCATATAGGCTATGTTGTCACTTATCTAGTCTGAATACTTCAACAATATGAGTATTGTAAAACTAATGGTTTCATAAGGAACTATGTGTTCTTAGCTAATCCAGACTCATTTTTGAAGCAATCTGCACGTAAGTCTGAGGCTTCAAAATATTTGAAGAGCATCTTCGGATAACATAAAGTGCTGATTACACTGAAGAGTGCAAACATGCTTTCATCATAGACACCCTAGCAGGCCAAGTTTGGCGAGTTGGTGGTTAGAGCTGTGCTTAAAACACTCTGCTGTCTTACCCACAAATACATGCACGGAAGATAAAGGAAACAACACTTCGTTTACTTGCCTGACATCTTTAGTCTACATGTATAAAACATTTATATATCAGTGCAATCATTTTCATTAAATTTACTACATTAACTGGCTTACAGCAGTAACCTTCAGGTGATGACTCCATGCCCTTAACTACTATGTTACCTGTTGCTTGTAATGTGTCAGGGGAACAAACTATGAAAAAACGTATCTATATCTGAAGGAGAGCAAGAATGTGCAGTGTGAATGTTTATTTGCACCGTGTGGTTTCCAAAGTAGCTGGTACAATCAATAAATGCTAAGACTGGCTATCTTTTGACGTTAATGTGATTAACGCTCACGCATGTTCATAAGATGTTTAGTATCATCACAGCATGGTAGAACTTACTGACCCTAAAAACCTACAAAGATGAAATCATCTAGATCTATTTGGAATATAGACTGTCATTTCATACTTATCATTTATTCTGTAGGGTCAGGGTTCATTAAGATGAGGAAGTTAAGATGTAGATGTTGCAAAAAACTGCTGCACTTAAGTCTAAAGAAAAAATGTCAGTTTAATTGTTGACAACCAGCAATGTTCTCTCAGCATTGTAAAATGTTACAAGATCCCAAACAGACAGCTGAAGTGCGTGATATTTTTGTGTTTGAATGATGCTTCCCTTGCTTTTGCATGGGCATTTCCCCGGATATCATGAGAATAACTGCATACGAGAACTGTGATAACCATCACTGACAAAAATGCTTCAGTTCCTCTTCTCTACTGAGTGAAAGAAGAAAGCGCTTCAGAAGTTTGGTTTTGACAGCTACGCACAGGTACATGCTGTTTGCATGCAATCTGTACAGAAAGTACACATCGCGTCTCCTTTAAGAAGCCACCAGATCGGCATCCGCAGGTAACACGTTAACAGGGCCGTGGCCCTGTATCCGCGAGGCCTCCAAGATTGCCGGAGGCCGCGATTGCGCACGCGCAAATCGCAGTTTGTGATGGGTAGAACGAGAAAAGAGAGAGAGAGAGAGAGAGAGATTAACTGCACTGTACACAACTGCTGTTTTAATCTCCCTTGAGCGGATAGACTTAGCAAAAACCTCACTGGGTTTGAACGAATCAGCCATATTGCGGCATATTACTTGAGAAGTCAGTATTTCAACCATAATTATTTATTAGCGGCGAAAATTAGACGCGTGGTGCTCCTTGCAAAGGGTTTATTTGGCTTTTAAATCTTGTCACGGGCGGCTGAGCATGCAAGTGTAGAATACTTGACGCAACGTGAATTCTAATAGTGTTTTAATTCCTTAGTTTCAGTGGTCGAAAGTTTTGGTTTTAAACTGTGGCTGCGGTTCGCGAAGTTTTAAAGAGATGAAAGATCGCCTGGAGCAGCTCAAAGCGGTAAGTCACAGCGCGCGTTACTTTTCCTCTGAGGCACCTGTCGAGACAAACCCTGTAGGGACACGTCTCATTTTTCATTTAACGTCCACGTTTTTCCTCTTTGGCTTTCCACTTTCCGTGTATTGGCATAAATGAAGAAATAAAAATGATAAACTAACACCAAAGCTCATGTGATGCTCGACATTGAGTTACGGGGTGGGGGTGGGGATTGGGGGGACAGCTGATTAAATATTACGTTGAAACATTAATGTTATGAACATTAGTGTTCATTAAAATAGCCATCAAAGGAAGCTTAATAATATAAGTATGAAAGAATGCCAGTAATGCATGTTTATTTTGTTGAGAATTTACATTTAGCAACGTTTGCTTCTCATATTTCTTGTTATACAACACATTTTTTGTACACAAGTGAGATTGAGGTCTGGCTGTGTTTTCCCCCTTTTTTTTACCCAGCGCGGTAGTGAGGTATTGTCTCATTATACCCTGTTCTTCTACAGTATTATGTGTCTGATTAAATACCAGCATATGCTCCATTGTGATTCTTGAGCTCTACCCACTAATCCCCCACAATGGTCCCTGTGTCCTGTATCTGTACATCTTTGACCTGCCAGTAGCTGCTGGACCTGTCCTGGTGTATGGGGGCTTCGGCTGTTTGCAGGAGGAGTTATGGGTTAGGAATTGAGGGTTGAGGAGAGGTGACAGGCATTAGTGGTTATGACCAGTGCTTCAAATGGGCTGCTTTTCACACCTACACGATACTAACACATCTATGTTTTGCTCTTTGGAGTACTGTGACCTTTTCTTGTTCACTGGCACTTCTCATAAATTCCTTGTGCTCATTCTTGTCCCTAGACAACTATCTGAACTGCTCTTCCAACAAAAGCTGCTGTGGTAAATGGTGATCATTCATAATAGCTCTCAGTACATTTTCATTAACCAAGTTGGCTTGCATGCTTGCTTTACTACAGTTTTTTAATGTGTATTCCCTATAAGTATGTTGTTTGTGTGCCCCTAAATATATGTTGTGAACATCATCAGCATCTGATTAGCTGCAGAAATTGAAAAGTTACTGCTCAATAGTTTTCTGATACCAAACAATACACACTCCAAAGATGGCAATTTTTGGTAGGATCCAGATTGTGAAGTGTACAATATTTTTTTTCAGAGTACTTTGCCATCTTGAGCTGTTAGTATTATGTTTTCCACTGCTTGAAATAGCTTTCTTACTTTGTACTGAAATGTCAGTAGGTCCCATTATCACCATTGTTACCTGAAGAAAGAAGGGGCAACCCAAGTGTTTGGAAATGGTTTTAGTCATGTTGACTTGGCCTTTGGAAGAATTTATTCATTTGCATGTATTCAGGGTTTTGCGAACAGTTCAGGTGTATTGTCATAAGACCAGCTGGGCCTGGTCTGTATGGGAGAGGCAGTTGTACATAATAATAGTAAAACTCTAGGATCTGTTACCATAGGGAGTGGCTCCTGTTGGTGACATACTAGCAACACTTGGATAATCAGATGCTTTATTGTTCAGTAACGCACAGTAGGATAAAGTTGCCACATAAAGAGGAAGAGAAAGGACAACGTAGAAAAATCCCTGCTTGAATGTGCTTCTGTATATGGTGATGATTTTTGTGTGACTATTGGGGTGAGACAAGTCGTGTCAGTACATAACACTGCATAAAACATGGCTGGGACTGGTCTTACGGGTTCACCCTTCTCTGCCCTCTCTCTAATGTTTAACTAGCTGGTAGGGCCAAGTTGCTCCTTGACTGTGCTGCTTTCAGCAGATACTGGCAGGTTCTACCTGGCAGATAAAGTACTTCATCTCACATTGTGTTACACACTTTGATACAGGGCTCTCACCACTGGGGGCATGGTGATCCACAGAACACAAGGACTTTTAATCCTGCTTAAGTACATAAGAAACTGAACTAAGGTGCCACCTGATTCCTAACTACTGATGATGTGAGATGTGTAGTTTGAATTCTTTGGAAAGGTGTTTGCCCTCTGACTTTTCTTCACAAACTGAAAGGACATGCGTAATTATTTTTAATGTTTCTAAATTGTTCTTTGACTTCTATTTGTTTTTTCTTTGTTAAGCACCCCGAGGCAGCATGTGGGAAGGGCACGTTACAGAAATACATCCATAATGGCACTAATAATAAACCAATACTTCAGTGGCTTGTCAAAAATTGTTGCAACATTACAGTTAGGTATTTTTAGGGTCATAAAATACCCAAGATCAATTTTTTTAACATAGAAAATTATTTTTTGTGCTTTTGAGTTGATTTTTTTTTTCCCCAGTTAATGCTACCAAATGGCCTATCTTTTTGTTTTTTTTATTTGTAGCTGGTGGTTCTTTAAACTCAGGCACTATTGTCGATTACTCAAAAGTATGTCCTTGTATGTACCAGAAGAACCATTAGTGTGCATTTCAGAATACATTAAACTTTTCTGCCAGGTGTGTATTACAAAGGTGCATCTTTAGGGGTTTGTTTAACAATAATTTGAATGTGTGGAGCTGAGATTTTTTTCTTCTTGTTAACTAACAACTCAGCTGAGGAAAAGTCTGATCTATGAGTGGCAGCACGAAAACAGCTGCAGAAATTTTGCTTTTAGTGCACTTTTATAGTTAGACATTGCATATGTTTTACATGCATAGTGCAATAAAGAAGAGTAAGGAGGAAAGGAGGTGTATACAATAAAATTAGAGATGGAAAGATTAAACAAATACTAAACATGTGAACCAGTCAGTAGTTTTGTTGCTTGTAATAAGGAAATGAGGCAGGAGGAGATGAGTTGGCTGCTAAAACTTCATAGATCCTTATACAAATCAGCTCTTTGGACTTGGCAATACTGGCAGTAGCCTTAAAGATTTAATAGTGTTTTTTTCTTTACAAAGGTTATTTAGAAATGACCTTCAACCTCCTGACTTGCTGATGCAAAAATAATATTTTCTTGACTCATAGCTGTCATGGTTGTCAGTTTGCCCCAGTTTTATTAATTGGTGTGATATATAGTAATAGTACGAAATGTTCAAGTCCTCTTAGAAAAATTCTGCAAAGCAACTTCAACAGTGAATTTGGTTAACAGGTTTGAGCAGGAAATGAGCCAACAACATGTCAGCCCAGGGTTTTTTGCAGTGATTCCCAGAGATGCAGAACACTTATGAGCTGTTTTGGTTTTACTCTTTTGTTTGTTTTATTCCACAGTATTGCCCAGTTGTGCTAAAATTTCAGTGGTACTGTATATGTTTATATAAATATAAACTGAACATAATACTATTTGGTGTTGGTTTGGAAATATAAAATGACAATAAGAGCTGTATGTCACGGTGATGAGAAAGAAGAAAACAACTTTTTATAAATAGAAAATGATCAACTCCAATTGTGCCTTTGGAATGATGTCATACTCACATGCTCTGCTCAATAAAACTTTCTGCCTTGAGAACAGTATGAAGCTGCTGTAGGGAACTACTTAGGCCAGGTCAGTAAAGCTGACTGTGAGTGAGGTTTAAGCATTTGTTTTTAATCGTTTTTCCATGCTGACGGGCAAATGAACCATGAGTTATTTTTTGTAAATAAAGGGGAATTTATTTCACTTAGTTGGAAGTTAGGAGTTTGAAGCTGCTGAGATCAGTTTTGGTTTAGCCCAGTGGTGCCTCTCCACCCTTGTTATAGCAATCAGTGGGTGGCATAATAGTGTTTTACCAACTGTATCTTTAGGGTCCATCTCTCACTACATGTAGGAGATGCTTCAACAGATAGATGGTCTTCCAAACACAGCAGAATGTGTTGCATACAGTCTAACTTTTAGAGCAATATTTCTGCCATTTTTACATATTCTGTGTAAAAAGTGTTTTGTCATGATATAAAGAGTGTTTGCCTCTGCAGACGTGTGATACAGATGATGCTGACGAGGTGGAAATCGCTGTGGACAATGCTGCCTTTATGGATGACTTCTTTGTCCAGGTAATGCTGTTTATATGTTTGCATGTGTTTGTCCACGATATGCCTAAAAATTATGCATTGTTGTTTAAAAAAAAAAACTCCTTGTATGTAAAAAGAAAATCATGAAAGTAATCTGTATTAGTTACATAAAAGTACAGTACAGATTCACAGTATAAGTATTAATAACATGTTTTAAGTGTTTTTTGTGGCTAGATTTTAAAATGTCACCCATTGTTCAGTTTCTCCTGAGTCTTCATTCAAGTCTAGGCAAAATTTTTCTGTAATTTCTAGGTTATTTGACTTTTCAGTTTTTTGTGTTGATCATTAGTTAAGAGCACTGTTATATTCAGCCATGAAATAAACCTTAAGGGATGTATCCAATAGTGGAGAAACCAGTGGGGTTTTATGCAGCAGAAACTCTTTTAAAATTTTGTAGTACATGTGCTGTAGATCATTCATAGCCTAAAGTAAAGTTATCTGTCCTGTACTGTCATTTAATATGAGGTCTTTATGTTTTACCATGACTAAGTGTGAACCCAGCCTTGTCACTTATGGTGTTTCAATGGTGCTGTTCATAGTTTCTTACTTTTCTGTCTGTGGTCTAACTCTGTGTTTGTCTCAGATTGAAGAGATCCGGACCAGCATTGACAAGATAGATGACAACGTGACTGAAGTTAAGAAACTCTACTCTGTCATTTTGTCTGCACCCACGTCAGACCAGAGTAAGTGGAGCAAGTGGCCTTTGTCTTAGCAGTCTTTTCAGTTTTTGCTTTTCACTTCCTCTTGTTCTGCTCTTGGCCTGTTGTCTTTAAAAAAAAAAAAAAATGTCTCTTTCTGTGACAGCACAGCTGACCAATATTTATGTACCTCTGCCTTCCTAACCTTATGTATGTACCTCTATGTTCTGCTCCCCAGAGACACAAGATGACTTGGAGGCCATCACTAATGACATTAAGAAAATGGCCAACAATGCTCGAAACAAACTTAAAAGTATGCTCGTTGAAAATTTTTGTTTCTTCGTCTAATTACTATTGTGTTTTTTGCCTAAGGTAGTTTGTTGCAGAAATTGCAAATTTTGTATGGTAGTAACATAATATATTTCTTTATTTGCATTAATATGAATTATTTGGAAGGTATTGAGCAAAACCTTGAGAAGGATGAGGAAAGGGTGTCAGCTGACATGCGCATCCGGAAGTCACAGGTAAAACAGGGTAACAATCCTTGAACAGTGAAAGCAGTAAGACACCCTATGTCTGTTCTTGTAAGTGACTCCTCTTCATTTTCCCAGCATGCAGTTCTGTCCAGAAAGTTTGTGGAGGTGATGACCAAGTACAACGAGGCGCAGGTTGACTTCAGGGAGAGGAGTAAAGGCCGCATTCAGAGACAGCTGGAGATCAGTAAGTCAGCATTCTCCTTGTTGTCTTGCCTCTCAATATAACATTTTAATAAACCAAATCACAAGTTTTTTTTTTTTTTTTTTTAAATAAAGCTGTGAACATAGCAGAATAAATGTAGATGTTTTCTGGCTTTCCTCTCACGAATCCTTAGTTTAATTAATTTGTCCTTTTATATGTTGTGTTATGTATATTGTTTTGTAGATTCCTTCTGTGCATTATAGGTTTTCCTTTACCAATACGGTTTTGCAGAATGTTCAGTTGCTGAGTGAATAAGTGCTGTTTTATCCTTTTCCTTTCTCACATGCCAGCTGGTAAAACCACAACTGATGAGGAGCTGGAGGAAATGCTGGAGAGTGGGAATGCAGCCGTTTTCACTGCAGGGGTAAAGCATTCACATTGGGCTGTGTGTGTCAGTCAGAGATGAACAGCTCTGAAGGACCTGAGGGGTATGCTTTAAGGCTGAATGAAGGTCGGAGAAATCCTGAGTATTTGAGTGTGTTTGTGAGAGAAAGCAGTCTTGGTTTATTACGCCTGACCAAATGCTGGCCAGGACCACATGTCTCAGAGTGGATATATCAAGATCCCCACCAATAAATGATACATAGTTGTAATAATTTTGAATCAAACATGAAAAACCAAATACCAGAAGACTGAATAATTTATAGATGAGTACAGTTTTTTTTTTTTTTTTTTTACAGCATTCGGGTACCTGTTTTTACTCATTTCATTGTTCTAAATAACAAGCTTCTGAGAAACTGATTTACCTCTGAGATAATTATTTTGATGATTGTGCTAATTGTCCAAATTGTGCTTAAAGATTAACAATCCATCTCTAGAAATGTAGTATTTATTCAGCATAGAGCTGCTTTTGTGATTTTAAAATGTTTTTGATCTTTTTTTGATATGAGGCGGGATGTTGTCTGTGCATCTGTTGTACTGTTGACTTCCAGTCCTTTGCATATTTCACAACATAATACCTAGTATTTTTTGGCCACATTGGACCCATTTATTTGATAGTGTACCTTAAGTTCAGCACTAGTGGCATTAATTAAATAATGGAGTCTTTAATTCTTAGCATTTGATACTTATTATTAATGCTTAGTGTTCAGTTTCATAACTTTCAAGCAGAAATGAAACCTGCAAAATGACATATTGTTAGAATTCTAATGCAGATTGAATTGAGTTTGTGTGTGTGTGTGTGTGTGTGTGTGTGTGTGTGTGTGTGTGTGTGTGTTTTCTGTACGTTTGAAAGCAGTATATTAACTACCCAGTCTCCATAGATTGTGGACTCGGGCATTTCTAAGCAAGCACTCAGTGAGATTGAGGCTCGACACAAAGACATCGTGCGACTGGAGAGCAGCATCAGGGAGCTCCATGACATGTTTGTTGACATCGCCATGCTGGTGGAGAACCAGGTACCAGCCTGCCAGGGCCTCCTTGACCAGCACTGACTGTTTTTTCTTATCTCGTGTATTTCTGACTGTGTGTGATTCTGTCTGAAAATCTGTCACTGTACCACACTGTACCACAGAGCAACAATTTCGTTTTTCATCTTAAGTTATTTGTTAACATTGACACGTGAAGTCTCACTAAGATTACAGTGCTCTGACCCTTATTTTCTGTAAGGCTTTAGTATAACTCAGTACAGTAAGACTGTATATAACATTGAATATTTTGTGAACTACCTAATGCTGCCTGAGGAAAAACTGCCTGCAAGGTAAGCCCTTTGCCATGGCAAAATAGCTGTTAGCACTTCTGCCTTTCAACTTATTTGATACTTGGTGCTTTGGTGTGTGTTTTCAGTTTGTCACTATATCAGTAGGGAGCTCTGTCTTTCACTGTTTATGACTTGGACTGTGTGTTATTTTTCAGGGTGAAATAGTAGACAATATTGAAGCCCAGGTGTCTAAAGCAGTTGATCATATAGCTGTGGCCAAAACTGAAACCAAAAAGGCTGTCAGGTTCCAAAGCAAGGCCCGGAAGGTACAGTACTCGTTTTGTATTAAACCCTTCTGGGCACAGTGTGCTATGCTGCCCCCTCAGCTGTGTCTTTGTGTAAACTATCTACTGTCTGTACAATGTTTGTGTGTTTCTCCTGTATCTGTGAATTTCTACTGATGTCCCTTTTTCTTACCCCTGTCCTTCACTTGTAATGTATCCTCTCCATTGGATCACCTCTTACTGGTAGGGAGGCATGATTGACAGGATCGAGAGCAATATGGACCAGTCCGTGGGTTTCGTAGAGCGGGCTGTGGCTGACACTAAAAAAGCTGTCAAGTTTCAGGCTGAGGCCCGTCGGGTGAGTGGCACAAGAAGATGCCCCCCTTGTAGCCCCCGTCCTTGACCAGAACCATCATAAAACCCAAACCCGGCATCCCAAAGTATGATTCCAGCAAGTCTCAGACCCCCCCAGTTTCACCCCATATTAGTTCTTCCACACACCATGTTTACTTGAGATAAACATGGTAAATTGTATCTCTTGCTATCACTGTTAAGCTGCAACATGGGTTTTAATAACCTGAAGCAAAGCCTCCTTTATCCAGATAAATCCAACATGCAAGGTACATATAGAGAGGTACACAGACATCATCTGTCCTTTGAATTGTGGCACTGAAATTGAACAGGGGAGTCTGGCTAATTGGTGCAGAAAGGAAATGGAAAAAAAGCATCTGTTCAGCAAAATATCGCCACCATGTGGTGCGTTCTGTGTAGCAAAACGGGCAACAAACGCCCCCAATTACCAGCTGTACCTTTAAAGATAATACTATAAATAATGTAGGCTGTAATGACTTACAGTATGCAAATATTTCAAGATTAATAATAGAATAATGTCAATATATAATACCTACTTGATATTTTAATAAAGACCTTGTGCATTGCAGCATCAGTGAGTACCTCTTTCCTTCCATGTGGAATCCCCTCATTGTCACAAAGTCACACGGCCACTAGTTCCTGAACCCTGTCTGTCTGTGTAAGATCACCTACTGAGTTCTTTCTGGTTTTAGACTGAGTTGTAAGTCATTTTCAGACTGGCTTGACACAGAAATCCTACTCTCTGACCACAAACACACACATTTACAGACTAACATGCCCTGTCTTTTCTTCCTTTGTTTCTTACACTGTTTTTCCTTCTCTTTCTTTGGCTCAATTTCTGAACAGTTTTATTTAATCTGTGTCACACTGTGTGTATTCCATACTTATCAGCTTGTGCTGGTGTTTGAGGGTGGAATGGTGTGCTGAGCAAATTCTGGACTTAATTCCAGGTGATTGTTCAGTGCTTGAATTGTGTGGCATTGGTACCATGCAGTTGCTCATGTGACGACATGCAGTGTCTGAGAAGGGCAATGTGAGACGTGGTTGTGTGATTTGGGAGGAGCAGCAAGTTGAGATAGACGGCACCTTTGCAGACCTGCCAGCTTGTTTCTCTGCAACTTGGTTCTTTTGGTGTGATTAAGCTACATGTTGACTTACTAAGTCTGACAAACCCCATAACCTCCAATGACTTGTGGCCAGACACTAAAGTTTATTTCATAACAAAAGAAAATGCCGTGGCACAAAATCTAATACTTCTGATACTGTAGTACTGTATGCTTTCATACTAAATTTAGCTGTGATTCTTGCATCAGGTTTTGTCCTATGGCACAGATAAAAGCGAGTATCTCTTAGAGTAGACTATACTCAAATATGGTCTTGGAGCACGGAGTATAACAGGTTTTGTGGTATTCATATCACGTCAAAGAGCTCAGTAAAAGTTAAATGGGTCAGTTAAGTGAAAGTTCAGTCAAGTGGGTCACTGCTTCATCAACTGTAGCCATCCAGATTGTTGCTTTGCTTCAACAGCTGACCCCCTATATGACTGTGTCCTACAGAAAGTGGTGATTATAGTGGTTGTGCTGCTGGTGCTGCTCGCTGTTTTGGCCTTAATAATTGGACTCTCGGTGGGACTGAAACAAAGATGAAGGATGCAAGACAGGTTGCATAAGACCTATGTGAAGGGTGAGTAATCCTTGAGTAGCCGGGCTCCAGCTGTCGCCATCTCTCTGTGGGACTAGATGCAGTTCTCCTAATAGCACAGCTAATGTCATATGGAATGGCTTTGTTGGTTGTGGTGGTTGTGATTCTGGTTGTACTCCAACTACCTCTGGAGTGCAGCTTCAGTCTCTGCTGGGATCATTCTAATTGTCTTTCTGGTATGAGGTGAAGTTGGGTGTTTCTGGTGTGCAGTGAAGGTCCTGCTGTTTTTGCTTCTTGGTTGTGGGAGCAGTACATATTTCTTTAGGTCTCTATGAGTCACCAAGTATGTGCATGAATGCTGATGTGCTAACGCCTGCTTTCTCTCCTTGTAGAAGATGATCATTGTGGGTGTGTGCTGCACAGTTCTTGCTGTCATTATCCTCGCCGTCATTCTGTCACAGACTGTGTGACAAAACCTGGAGAGGCAGCGCTGCAGGTCCTTCCCAGTTTCTCCACCCTTACTTCTTCCTCATTTCTTTGCAAATGGCGGTTATTTTTGAAAAAATACATGCAATGTCAGCAGACCCTTTATACCTCCTGATGGATACACATGCTCTTGCCACCCACTAAGGAAAAAAAACCAGAGGCATATTTAGGTGTTATGGAAGTGCACCCTGTTTATTTATTTCCTCAGCAGAGTGTGGATAAGTGCAGAGAAATTAGTGTGGGGATCAGATGAATTGTTCATTGTAATGAATGAAAACTGAACACCTTCCAGCAAACCCAGGCCCTGAGGACCTTTAATGGTGATTCGGACTGTATACACCCTAGGCAAATTTATAATTATCCACCCAAGCCTGGAGGGAGACCTGCAATGCCACTTTGTGTACATAAGACACGTCTATACTCTGTGATGTCATCTTCCACACAGACAATCTGACAAGCCTCTGGGCTGTTAACTCTCTGTCTCTTGTGAGCCGGACTGAAAGCTTCTGACCCCGGATCGCACTAAACAATGTCTGCACTTTACCATAATTTACTAATTCCAGTCGGAGGCCCTACAAAGCCTCCAGTGCCTTCCACAGAACCACCTTTTTAGACAGTTATAAACGTTTCAGATTAGCCATTTGCCAAAAGTTTTTCTGTGAGTTAAAAATGAAGCAATAAGGATGTATCAGTTTGTTTTTGTGTTACACTGGATTTACACAAGTCATGGTTTCCTCCATATATATATGTACAAAATTTCCTTCTCAAAATGACATTGAACACTGAGAATTCCACCTGAATATGTAATTTCACTCTGGATGAGGGAGTAGTGAAAATGTTCTCATAAAGATTGGATAGGTTGTGAGCTGGATGTAAAATGTTTAATTTTAAAAGACAACATTGTTTAATATTAAATGTTTAACAATTTTTTTCTGGTACTGCTGTTTATGAATGTCATTGAAGGAATAAAGAGTTTATATTGTACCTCTGGTTACATTTTAGATTCAGATCATATTAGTTTTTTCATGATACTTGGGTTACAGTGGAATTGTTTTGAATGTTCTGTATTGTTCCGGTGTGCGGCTTTCTATTCCTTGCAGTTCTGTGTGTGCAGAGGTGTGATGTTGTCTCTGCAATGCAGATATGAATACCATATAAAACTCGTCTTGAGTTTCTATAAAACTTAAAAGAGGTTGTCTGTAGAGCTGCAACATTTTTGGGTGATAATGCAGTGTAGACATGTAACACTGACAAAGTAAAGTTATGCCAGTGGTAATGACATCACGGTGACATAGCAGGTATTGCTGGTACCTTATATCTCCTGCAATGGGAGTTTTGGTCAATATTGCTCAGTCTGTGTGGAGTTCTATTGTCTTTGTGTGGGTTTTGTCCAGATGCCTTAGTTTCTTCCAACAGTCCAAACACGTGTTTCAGGTGGATTGGTGACTCTAAATTGCTGTAGTTTGTGCAGTGTGCATGGTAATCAGTGTATCACATTAATCTGCTGTATAAGTGGGTAAATGACTGTAGATACTTAACTAGTATATCTGACCAAGTGACGCATCAAAAAATGTTTGGCTAAATACTAATTAACTATATCACTTTGGAAAAAAATTAAATCATTTACACTAACAGTGTAATGATTTAGAGTTGCCGCCTCACATTTGAAAGACCCATGCTCACATCCTACCTCCTGATGTGAACCTTGATTGAGATACTTCCCCTGAATATCTCCAGTAAAAAATAAATGCAAAAACTGTGTGGGTAAAGTAGCTTAAGTTTATAAGTTGCTTTGGAGGAAAGTGTTTGCTAAATGAATAAATAAATAAAACATCTTTTTCTGGGTTTCTATACACCATTAATAAGCTAATTGCATGCTGTAGTATGTGAATACATTTTGAGCATTTTGTGGTTAATGAAGTTAATTTTTACGTGTTTCACAGAACCGCTGATACGTTGAGTTTGTAGAAACCTGTGTAGAGATTGTGTAATGTATCTGTCTTAATATTTTTTTCAATATTCATCTGTTGGTTTGGCTATAGTAAGGTGTTCAGGTGCAGTGAAATCTGCCTTTTTGATGCGGTCTGTATTGTACAGCTGTGAGAGAGGTAGGTCAGTCTGACTTACGAAAACTAACAATTGACAAGCCTGCAAAGCACTCAGTCTAATTCCTGAAAGTTTGTTTCCTTCTCCTGCACCTGTCCCTCCAAGAAGCCTATGGAGGGGGAGGGGCTGCTGTCCTCATCTCCTCCCTCTAGATAAAGCCTGAATGTGTTTTTTTTTTTTTTTTTTTTTCCCCCCAGCATTAACCCTTTTAGGATAATGTTAAAAGTATTTCCTAGTTTTAGGATAGGAGTTGTCATAATTGTACAAACCCCATTTCCAGAAAAGTTGGGACACTTTGTAAAATGCAATAAACCAAGAATCTGTGATTTAATTCTCTTGAAACTTTATTTAACTGACAAAACATACAAAGAAATTACTTTTAATGTTTTGGCTGACCAACTCGATTGTATTTTGTAAATATAAACAAATTTTGAATTTGATGCTTGTATCCCATTCAAAAAATGGGGACAGGGCAAAGTAAGATTGAAAAGTTCATAGAATATTTAAGTTACAATGTTTTGAAACATTCCATAATAGGCAGGTGAATTGGTAACAGGGGAAGGAATCATGATTGGGTATAAAAGGAGCATCCATCAAAGGCTTGGTGTTTGCAAGCAATGATGGGTTGTGACTCACCACTTTGTGCCAAACTTCGTTAGAGAATTGTCAAACAGTTCAAAAAGAATATTTCTCAATGCAAGTTTGCACAGAATTTAGGTTTTTTTCACCATCTACTGTACATAATATTGTAAAAAGATTCAGGGAATCTGAAGAAATCTCAGTCCATGTAGGGCACGGCCAGAAACCACTGTTGAATGTGCGTGACCTTCAAGCCCTCTGAGGACACTGTATGAGAAACCATCATGTTACTGTGATAAATGTAGCCACATGGGCTCGGGAGTACTTCGGAAAACCGTTGTCACGTAACACAGTATTCCACCGCATAAAGAAATGCAACCTAAAACTCTATTATGCAAGGAGAAAGTCATGCATCAATTTTATGCAGAAACACTGCCGAGTTCTCTGGGCCTGAGCTCATCTCAGATGGTCTGAAAGACAGTGGAAATGTGCTGTGGTCAGATGAGTCCATATTTCAGCTTGTTTTCGGGAAAAATGGACGTTGAGTTCTCTGTGCCAAAGACGAAAGGGACCATCCAGACTGTTATCGGCAAAAGGTGCAAAAGCCAAGATCTGTCACGGTATGGGGGTGCATCAGTGCCCATGGCATGGGTGACTTGCATATGTGTGAAGGTACTACTAACGCAGTGGTTTATATTGGGATTTTAGAGAGACATATGCTGCCATCAAGTTACATCTTTTCCCAGGAAGTCCAGGGTTATTTCAGCAAGACAATCTCAGGCCGCGTTCTGCATGAGCTACAACAGTGTGGCTTCGTAGACACAGAGTGCGTGTGCTTGACTAGTCTGCCTGCAGTCCAGATCTGTCTCCTATTGAAAATGTATGGTGCATCATGAAGAAGAGAATTAGACAACAGTGACCACAGACTGTTGAGCAGCTGAAATGTTGTATCAAGCAAGAATGGGCAAAAATTCCACTTGCAAAACTGCAACAATGGTGGTAAACAGTGGTAAACATGCCTCTGTCCCAAACTTTTTTGAGTATGTTGCAGGCATCAAATTCTAAATTTGTTTATATTTACAAAATACAACTAAGTTGGTCAGTGGAAATCTTTTCTTTGTACTTCTGTCAGTTAAATAAAGGTTCAAGAGAATTAGCAAATCAGATTCTTGTTTTTATTGCATTTTACAAAATGTCCCAACTTTTGCGGAAATGGGGTTTGTACATGTTTAATTTTCAGTACACCAGTCCCTCAATTTATGAAATTAATCTTTTTCTGAAAATGGCATGTATACCAAAATTTCATACACTGGATTTCTATTCTGCATTGTTTTAAATGGGAAAAATTATACATTCCCCGGCCATCGGAAAACTTTCAAACCAATTTCCCCAAATATCACTAAAATGCTGTAAAACACCTTGTAGCATAAGGGGGATGCACAGAATGCACTGCACTGATATCTCACACACCATGCTGCACAGCAACTCCTCTCATGGGTGGTAGATCACAATTGTTGAGAGATGTGAGAGATGGAAAAAGGGCCAGGGACTCTACATTCCAGAGCTGTTCTAGAGTTCAAGACCCTGATACAAGATCAGAATCCCTTGTCCACAAACCCGAGCTGCACAAGTTTAAAATAAAACTGTCCCATAAACCAGCAGATTTGTCAGAACATATGGCTATGTTTCTGGTAGTACATTTTGGAAATCAATTGTTTTCCTTATATCCAATACACAATAAAAAAACATTCACTAATGAAATGTGTTAAAAATATTTGAAGACTGTTTAAAGTAAGGCATTTTACTGTAATGAAGGGTTACTGTGCTTATGAGTGAAGAGAACAGTTGATTATTAGTGGAGGGTGGAGGAAGAAAGAGGTTAAGTAGTCATTTTAAGTTTTTTGTCACAAAAAATCTTTTTGACTCCATTTTGCCAAAATTTCACTTTACAAAATTAAAATTGAGACTGCACAAATATGTAGAAACAAAGCAAACACAAGACATGAAACTGTAAGGATATTAAAGTATGTTCCTTGTTGTTGGGAGTCAATGAGATAGAATGAGTAGAGGTAAAACGAGAGAAGCTGCTGTAGAGTTACTGTGTTTAATAGATGTGCAAGTCCACAAGACCTGAGCTTTGTGCCATTTACAACCATAATCAATAGTCATAATATGACAGAAACCAACAGGATACACTTGCACCAAATACTGTACTTACTGCACTTCCACTTCACTTGCATGACATGTAACTTTTTCTTTTTTTAAAACATGCTTCCAATAAATGTTATTATATTGATTTTTCATGCCAAAAATTGAAAATAGGGTATCAAAAGCTGAGCTGTTACACTGAAGTTTCATATAAGGAGAGTTTGTAAATTGAGGGATGGCTGTATACAATTTTTTTTAAAAGAGCATTGATTCACCTATTTAAACATGCAATTGTTAAAGACTTCATGTGCATAGTTATTAATTCATAAGAACATTCAGTAAATGCTGAACCTAAAATGAAAGCAAATATGCCTGAATTTAAAAATGAGACATAATGGTGTTTTTGTAGTTACTAACAATAATGTACTCAAAAAACACAAGAATCTCTTTTTAAATAAAAATGAAGCAGTATTTTATTTACAGATGTATGATTTGCTCTAATATATCAGCATACCATTTCAGATGTACACGGTATATACTGTGACTGCTGCTGCTCCAAAACTTTTAACAATCCTGGTCTATGCTGCTATTTACTGTGTGTTAAATGGTCTTTGCAGTCCTTATTCTGCTCATTGAATGCACATTTAACGCATTTAAAATCATTTGAAAGTAAAACAACTAGCTGAAGATTCATAATAACTTGTTAACTGTAACCTTAAGGGTAAAAAGTAGCCTAAATAAATATACAGTTTATTTTTGCTCTGAAGACTAAAAAAATACACAAAATGTCTTTTCAGTTAATGTTATCTTTTTTAGGATTATATTACATAGTTGAGTTTTATCATTTATTAAATACGGTGCTAGTTCACCAACTGTATTCAGCTTTTACTTTCATTATTTCATAATTGTATACATACATTCAATAACAAGTTTGTTAATGGTTCGTTGGAATTTTGGACCAGTCAACATAAATGAATATCAACAGTACAAAGTCAAATTTGTTCAATGAAAATTAAGACTTTTTTTAAAACCCATTATCTGTAATATAAAGTATGACTTATACTGGGCATTGTGGCATTTGCTGTTTGTGCCAGTCTGTCTCTGGGTGTACAGCACATGAGGAAATGTACTTAATCTACCAAGTAGTAGCTATTCTTTTCTATCCTTCCTTCCATACTGTTTTGGAAGATCTCTTGGACTTCCCCTTTTTCTGAGTTTTTCCCCCCTACCTGCTATCTTGCTGTTTTCCACCCTTGACCTTCCACAGAAGAAGATGATGATCATGCTATGCTGTACAATTCTTGCCTGTGTCCTGGGTGCGGTGGTGTACAACTTCTTCTTCTCCTAAAGGTAAAGACCCAGCACTGAGTTTGTTTTGCTGTTTGGATGTCACATATTGTAATACTTCAACTATGAAGAATATTTTGTTTGCAGTTAACATATAACCCTTTTTGCAGATATACAGCAGACAGCTCCTGCCCTTTTCCTTCATTTAAGCAACTGGCTGATTTTTTTCTCCTGTCCACTGATCCACAACTTGAGCATAAATGTAAGGGATATCAATGAAATATTGCCTATTGTTATATTAGATGTTTTTGCCTATCTTCTGTTACTCCTGATTTCTGAATATTGTCTTCCTCTCTAATGTATGTTACTATGTTGGCACTTTTTTCTGTAGTCTGATGCACTATTTGTTATTTAGGATGGAAAATTAACATAGTTTAGCATTTGAACAATCTACAGGAACAGAAAAACACTCACATGTAAGTGTACTGTAATTCTGCTGCCAACTGACAACACTACAGCAATCCACACGATTAAATCCAAGAACAATGGCCTTCCAGTCACATTTGGGACTGGCAGCTCTCATTAAATGGGAGAGTATTTTAACAAAACAGACTTGTAAGGCTGTGTAAAATCCACTGTAGTTACAGGCACAGATGCATCTATTTATGTCTGATTTCATGACAGAAAGACAGACAGCCCTATTTGAATGTGGCCTCAAATTGGTGCTCTTCCTAATTGAGCTTGGGTGCAGTGGTCATGATAATTTTAACCCCCACTGTTCTTTCTGTCTCATTGTCTCTTAGTTCTGGACAAGGAGACAGATATGCTGACTTTTGTTTCTTTTCTCCTCAAGGTTAGGTTTTGGTGATTTGTTAACTCACTTTCAAGTATTGAGTTTTGATATCTCAGCACTTTACTTTGTATACTGAGTTGTAAGAGAGTATTCTTGGTCATGTGTGCCTCATTAATAAGTAAAACATTCTGCTGAATTAAAGAACTGAAACTTGTTAAATTTAACGTGTTGTTAAATGTATCTTGAATTTAAATTTATATTGCTCAGTCAGAGGCACAGAGAAATGAAAATGAGTTCATGTACAAGTAACTGGAACAATACTATAATTAAGAAGTGATTTTTAAAATTATATTTGGTAATAGTATGACAGACATTTTAGCATATTAGTATGTTTGTATGTGTACTCTTCCAGTATTTACCAAGATGTAATGTTTAAAGACAGTACTACAGTGTTTAAATGGGTATTTCTCAATGGACCGCATGCTTGTCTATCAATACTATATTTATCTTTTTGTTGTTGATCCTGTACTAAAATGCATCTGAAATTTAATGTAAACATTCTTGAGTTTGTTGGAAGGATTTTTCACTTGGGATACTATGCAATAAAGAAATTCTGTACGTCCAACCCCAAGTTGATTTTGTGTGGTTATTAACATTCTTGTGTTGAGTCGGTACGATTAATACTTTATTATATTATGAAATATGACGACATAAAAACACTGATGAAAACGATATAATTTATTAAACACAGCAATATATTAAAATATCAACAAGTTAGTTATACATGGTGTGAGATGCATAATTCGCCAGCCTATACTGTGGTTCGCACACCTTGTTAGACACATCATAGTTGTTTCCAATTGCACAGTCCTCGTCACTCTTAAATTCATTATGCGTATGTTCACGGTGCAGTGAAAAACACATTTTGATATGGTCACTTTAGCCAAGTCAGCTGTGTTATCCAGTGGTCTGCCTGTACTGTATTTTCACACTGTTCGTCTACCTCGGTGACCTCGTTTCGGAACCCCAGCAAATGGTTTCCCGTGACGCCAAGCGTCTCTCAAGCTCCAAATCTCCCACAGCAACGCCGCCATTGGCTCTTATCTCGCCACCCACCCATGTGGGTGTGGCCCAACTTTTTTTTGTCCTGTCTGCCCAATCCCGTTCGCCCATTTCTCACCTCGATTGACGTCCTCGCTACCCAATAGTAGTGTAACCGGCTGCGTTCGCCTACGTCAAACATTGGAGTCGAATGAAGCCGGAGGCGGGTGCTTCTTGTAGGGTAATAGTGTGTGTGTGTTCTGTGACGAGTTGAAAATGGCGGCGTGAGGCAGATCGTACAAACTTTATCGGATAATAACAAGAAGAACGGCGATTTACAACCTCAGTTTGGATTTGTAGAAGAATATGGTCTGCGGGAAGATTGAATTCTCTTTGCTGTGTTTCCCGCTGTGACGTTAAAAAACAACACGGTAGAATTTCCTTTGCTCCAAATGATAGGGTAGAAAGTTCTTCCAAATAATAGCGTTCATTTAATGTTATACACACGACGAACTTCGACATTTTGTCTTCTGCGGATGCACAGACATTCTGTTATTCGATGTGCGTGTCATAAGACAACTTTTCGCTTTATTTAAACCGTGTAGCTTTCAGCGAAACACAGATGGCTTTGCAGCTTATTAGCTAGCTGGTTCACTTGCAGAATAACACAAAAATATATGACGGAACTTACAGCCTGAACGCTTACCGATGAGTTACCTTTAAAACGTGATATATCTCGGTCATAAATTCATTAGACAAGTGGTTGGACTACTTGACGGCCAGCCAGGTTGTTGAATTTCTCGGTCTATATTATTTTATTGTGGTTCAACAATGTTACCTTTCAGTGCCGGATAGCTAGCTGGCTAACTAGCTAATCGCAAATGCCAAGGAAGTTTGATTTTGTGGAGTCTTAATGTCTATATATTGAAATATAGTTATCTGGTGTAATATTACTTTCGTTAGCCGGGGTTCAATATAAAGTTGAGGTGTGGGAATTGATGTAAATTAACAAATTGGGACCGTCATGTAGGGTCTTTGGGTCTCCAGAAGTTGTACGGCAGCGAACGGCTCTTTTTAAGTGTAGCTCGATTTTCCGCTGGAATTAAACTTGTTGGACAGATTACCCATATTATTGTTCCTAAACATTTTTTGCTCGCAAGGCACCAACATCTTGTCTTAGAAGCGACAACATTTTGCTTGACATCCGAGACGCTTAATTTCAAGACGTTCCGCCTTGGAAATTTTATCTTCGTTGGGGGATTTCAGTTGAACGCCGAAGATGGAAGAAGCTCCTCGTTACAGTAAGAGATTGGTGAGTCTTAGGAGACCCTCGGCACGCTCCCTTCGTGTCGCCCCGACGCCCTGTCAGCCGCTGTTGGCATGGCGATGGACCAGCGCGCGCCCACCTCTCACACCCCCTCCGCAGGGCGGGGGAGGACGGCGCGCGCGAGTTCAAGATCGCAGCCTGAGCACGTGCCGCACCCAAACAATTCCCGGACCACAGCGAAGCGCACGTGGTTTTATGCCCGCGTTGTTTCTGTCCGAACTACAAACAACTGCGATTGAATTAACAGTATGAGATATGGAGATGAGCAGGTTGTTAAATACATAAAATATGTCGACTTGTACTTGCTGGCCTGTGTGTCGTGTGCCTGTGGTTTTTGGTGGTGTCAGGCTACTTTGAGTATGTAACTGTCATTGTGTCCAGGTTAAGCCTTGTGCATGTTCTCCTTTGGGGTTCCTCCTGTAGTCCAAAGGAATGTGTTTCAGGTGAACTGGTAACTCTGCCCTTTGTGAGTGAGAGAGAGAATGTTTTGCTCTGGTGTAGCTGGGTAGGTAATTGTATGTTATGTTGCTTTACAAAAAGGCATCAGCTGAATGTTATTATAATGATAGTACTTATAAAAACTAATATTTTACCAACAAAAGGTTATTTGATGGGAACAGCAAGAGTAGTTTCCTTAGAGGTTTGTTGTGGAGTTGACTGCAGAGGGGTTGGGTGTGTGCCCAGTTCAGGCAGCAACATGTCTCCCAGGATTTGTGAACAATGGCACAACCGACACGGATGGCAACGCAAGTAGCTTTTGTAAAACAAAAAAAAATTGTACACCAACTACAAAGGCCTTACAGAAATCCTTCAAGGAAATATGAAATATTTTAGAAAGCGTTTTTGTATTAGTAAAATGTGGGGACATTGTATGGGTTATTAACTGTGGCCAAACATTTCACAGTATTGAAGGTGCTATGTTTTCCCCCGGTCAGCGCTCAGGAACACGAAGGCGGTACCAGGATGACGGTATCTCTGATGATGAGATTGATGGGAAAAGAACGTTTGACCTGAATGAGAAACTGCAAAGTGACAAGTTCAACTCTGACCTTGTGAGGCGCATGGAAGGAAAAGGTCAAGACCTCTCCATTTTTCTGTCAGTTAAAATGCTGACTGCATTGTTGACACCTGGTTACCTAAGGATAAGTAGACAGTTTAGTCTATGTTTAATGGGTTTCAAATTAGTTATTGTAACTTTAATTGCACTTCTTATGTTTCTGGGTTTATGTTGTTGCACTAAAAACTACTTTTATCTTTTTGCAGACTTCACATTAGAGTACATCCAGAGGGAGGGGCTACGAGACCCCATTATCTTTGAGAAGCCGGATGGACTTGGCATCAAGTATGTCTGTCACTCTACTTGACTCTTTCCTCTGGCAGGCTATCCAGATATGCTGCATTCTGTCTGCATTTTTCCTGATTTGGTTTTCATTGTTGGAGTTTATGGAGTAATTTATGGTTTAGATCAAATTTACTCTCAAAACGTTAGGATCAAAACACAAAAAGTTAATAAGCAGGTGTGCAACTGAACTTTTGCTGTTTGTCTGACAACACTGACTTGTGAAATGGTAAATAACGTTGACCACATATGAGTCTGGATTACAACACACCTCTCTAATAATGCGATTAGTGAATACTCATAGATTAATCTGCTTTTTTTTTCCCAGAATGCCAGATCCAAATTTCAGTGTGAACGATGTAAAGCTGTTTGTAGGTAAGTGCTCTGTACCAATCTCTCTCATTTGCTTTTCAGTTTCTCGAATTATTTTTAATTTTCTTGCTAACATGTTTCCCTGTGGATCTTTCAGGAAGCAGGAGAGTAATTGATGTGATGGATGTGACTACTCAGAAGGGCATTGAGATGTCCATGGCTCAGTGGAGGAGGTACTATGAAACACCTGCATCAGAGAGAGAAAAGCTTTACAACGTCATCAGTTTGGAGTTCAGTCACACCAAGCTGGAGAACCTGGTCAAACGTCCAGCGTCGGTGGGTCAATGCTTTTCCATACATGTCCATAACATGCCTCTGTCAGCCTAAAAGCAATAATGTGCAGGAAGTAAAGTTCCATAATTGCAGCTTTGTTATTTCAGCAATAGTGATGTGTTTGTGTATTTTTGTGGTAGCCTTTGCTTTGTCTGATTGCATATTACTGCTCTGCAGGTGGACGTCATAGACTGGGTTGACAACATGTGGCCACGTCATCTCAAGGAGAGACAGAGGGACTCCACGAATGCAATAATTGAAATGCAGTACCCCAAAGTACAGAAGTGAGTTATCGTTTGTGTACTGCAAGTAATATATCAGTGTTAATGTGTATAGCCTTTGCTGTTGTTGCCCTTATCCCCAGTCTTGTGCCCTGCCTTTTTAATAGGTACTGCTTGATGAGTGTGGAGGGCTGCTTCACAGACTTCCACATTGACTTCGGCGGTACTTCCGTTTGGTATCACGTACTGCGAGGCGGTAAGGTGAGATGGCACTATGTAGAACATTTACATAAAGCCACCCCTCCAAAGGACTGTATGTTTAAACACTTCAGGTTGAATGGGGGATTAAACTCAAGCAAGTACCAAGTATTGTGTACTGTTAAAACACTATTAGAAAGCTGAGAGTTTAGGAGCTACAGAGATTTATTCTGTAAGTTTTCATTCCAAAAGAAACTTGTATATTATAACAAGAAATGGTTGTAATTGACTAGTATAAGCCAAAATGGAAGTTAGTCACACTACTCATAACTTGTGGGTCACCCCTCTTCTTAGTGCTAATTTTCTTAAGTAGCTGAACCTTGCTGGCTACTTTGAAAAGGTGTTTTGATTGTGTGAGTCTGAACACATCTCCTGTCCTTTTGATTCTTAACTGTGAATGACATAATCAAGCACCCGTGCAACAAGTTTGCCACTAAATGAACATGGACTGATCTTATGGCTGTCTACTCCACAGGTGTTCTGGCTTATTCCACCCACGTCCCAAAATTTGGAACTCTACGAGAACTGGGTGCTTTCAGGGAAACAGGGTGACATCTTTTTGGGGGACAAAGCCAGCGCCTGCCAGAGGATTGAGCTGAAGCAGGGATATACCTTTATGATCCCCTCTGGTACATGCATGCTCACCTACATGTACATAACCATCTGTGAATACTGTATCTCATTCTGTCTCTCAGGCTTGCTCTGGTTCTTTTGTATTTCCTATATTTAGTTTTGGTATGTTCAATATATTTAATAAATTATTTACCTAAAGAACATTTACTTCTTTGAAAATATGCTCATATTGCAACACTGACAAGTTTATATTGAGTTCTGTTCTTTTTTCCACTTGGACTGCAGTGTGTCTCAACAAAGGTTTCTCTGATTTATCAAAATAATTTGATTGTTTACCATACCTGGATTGCTGTCAGTTCATGACAAAAAGTTAATTAGGTTTGGGGTAAATCATGGTCACATGTTATTTCAGCAGGACTTTTTCCTTGAGAGCTGCAAGTTAAATGCTTCTCATTTAAAATAATTTCCTATTGAAAGAAAATTTTGAAATATATTGTGAAGAGCCTCTATAGAAAATATTTGAGGCAGTCAGCATAGAGCTTGTCAATGATTTTACCATAAATTAGCAAATGTGTTGCTGATCAGAGTACAATCTGGCCTTTGTCTTTTGCCATTAATGAGGTTGCTGATGGTCCTCCCAGCCTACAATTTCATGATACTAATGAGAAGTTTGCTGGATGGTTTGAACTATATAAAATTTATGCAGTGGCATTGTGGTGAAGTAGACAGTGTTTTGAGTGTAGAACTGGCCTAGGGTGTGCAGAGTTTGCATGTTTTCCCTATGTTTGCAACTCAAAGACATTAGGAAGAAGCTAATGGTAAACCTCTTGTACCCTCCTTACCCTCAGTCAAATTTGACTCTGTTGTACTTATTCCCTATCCTAAAAGAACGTGGGATGGAGCAAGTTTGTGAATGACAGACGTACAAAGGTTATCCTTGCCTTGTTCATAATGGGGAATTAATGTTGCTACATGCAGATCACTTGAAAACACTTTGTAGTTGTTAAAGCATTTTTTTTAAACTTCATTTTCCCAGTGACTGCTGAATTATTTGTAGCCCTGGAATAGCTGACTATTAAAAATAGTGTGATAATAATAGTGTTTCTAATAATTGACCTTTTTTGTTGGTCCAGGGTGGATACATGCTGTCTACACTCCAAAGGACACCATAGTTTTTGGGGGCAACTTCTTGCACAGTTTTAACATTCCCATGCAGCTCCACATTTACAACATTGAGGACAGAACACGGGTGAGAATTCATAGCAGTGTGCACCTGTCCTTCATAGTCTGCTCAGTGGATTCAGTTGTTTATATCTGTGAATTATAGAATTTTGACGCTCACCTCTGCTTACCTCCTGCCAGGTCCCAGCAAAGTTCCGCTACCCCTTCTACTATGAAATGTGCTGGTACGTGCTGGAGAGGTACCTGTACTGCCTGACCAACATCTCGCACCTCACCCCTGAGTTCCAGAAGCATTCTTTGGGCATCGGTCAGTACAAGCTTTGGTCTGCCGTTGTCTTTCTGTCTGTCTTCCAGTTGGGCACGTCTTTCTGTCATTGATTTCTTTAGATTACATACAAATGACTATCTAATGACCACTCAATCCTAAGACCAGGTTGTTTATTATCTAGTGACATAAGACAAGGTTGTATAAAATGTGTCCAAGGGATAAGATGTTTGGTTACCTGTGGCAGGACAAGAGGAGTCAGAAATAAATTGTTTTGAGTTATGTTTTAATTAACAGAATCAGAACATAGCATTCAGTGAGTTGCTGGGTTTACAGCATCCGAACTGAAGACCTATCTGAGACATGAGAATCTCTCAAAGTCAGGATCCCTGGCAGTCTTCTGTGTCTTGTTCTGTCTTGGGATGGCCCTCAGATCTATTGTAAACAGGAGATTTTTATACCATGGCGTTGGAGCAACAGAACGCAATCAGATGCACTTGTAGTGTTAGAGACTGGGGCTTCAAGAGATGCTTGTGTCAGGGTGCATACTTTTGTATGTGGATTATTGTATAATAATTATTATTTCATTATGCATGCGGCATGTGCCACACTATCTACTATAGAGCTATTGGTACCATATACTGAATTGCTGGCAACCACATACATTACTGAGTGGTTTCAAAGTATTGCAACTCTGCTATATTGAAGTATTAGTAATGCTGAGAAAAAGCCTTATTGCCAGGTATTGTACTACAACAGAGGTTGTACTGAACTTAATGTGACATACATTGGTAATTCAAGAGAAGCTATAATTAATTATTATTGTAGAATTTAAAAAATTAGTGAATGTGACAGAGGGAGTGCTGTTGGTGCTCACATTGCCCAGCAATGCCTCTTTTTCGGTCTCAGTCTAATATGTTCGAGCAAATTAGATGTAGGTTCCTCGGTGTTATATGTATTTGAAATGTGACAAATTGTACGTAGAGGTTATTTTGTTAATATATTAAAGCATGTTTCCACTCAGGCCTGAAGCGAGAGGATTGCCCATATGTAGAAAAGACTGTTAATGTTGATTGTAAGGAAGAGGAAGAGGAGGAGCAAGTGACCCCTCCCTCAAAGCCTGGAGTCAAAGTTCATCTGACTCCATTTGAACTTGAGGGGCTGTGGAACTTGCTGGGAAAGCTGGAGTCTCTGCCGTCTCACAAGAAGTGTGTTCCAGCTGGGATCCATAATGCACCAGCTTTACTGCATGGCATCCGGGTAACTCCCAGTTGTGTTTAAGTATAAAATTTCATCTGCTGTTGTCCTTGTCCTACATAGTTTACAAGTATATATATGCGCCAGTTAAATTTTTGCTTGTGCCTAGTGCCAAGTAGTGACTGGGATAGTGTTACTAGTCTTTTGACTGTCTATAGGATGTGTAATCCCCCCACCCAACCTTTATGGATTATTATTATGTGAATGATTTTGTTCCAGATTTGTCGGCATATCTGACAGAATGCTCATACTACTTCCTTCAGGCTCTGTTGCAGGAGCACGCTAATGATGACCCCAAACTGTCCTGCACTGGAAAACCTATTGTTAAGTGGCCTAAAAGGGTGAGGCTTTTTTGTATTTGTATATGTTGTTTTGCTGTACTGCTGTACTGTCACTTTGCATTAATGGGAACTACTGACTTTGATTTATCCAGCATATACAGTATACATACTCCAACTGCATAGAATTTTAAGACCACCATGCAATTTTGTAGTAATGTCACTTTATATTGTATATTTGCCCAGCTCATCTATCATCCCCCCCCCTTTCCTTTCTTCACAGCCTTCCTGGTACCAGCCTCCTCCAGTACCACCCTCCATACTAAACCGGCCCCGCCTTTCTGGTTCTCTTCCACACCCTTTGCCCCCATCACGGCCTGTCAAACCTCAGTCATCTATATCGGCACTGCGCAGAAGGCGTGTGCGCTGTAAGCGATGCACAGCCTGCCTAAGGAAGGAGTGTGGCAACTGTAATTATTGCAAGGACATGAGAAAGTTTGGGGGCCCTGGCCGACTTAAACAGACCTGCATTCTGCGCCAGTGTCTTGCTGTGAGTTCACATTGCAGTCTCTGTGTGGAGGGAGTGCTGCCACCCCCTCTCTTTTTTTCCTACCTTCACAAGCCATACATTGTTGGCAGCTTGTGCGACTATACCTCTCCTGTCTCCTCCCAGCCGGGACTTCCACTCACAGCGGTGTGTGCGATATGTGGTGAAGGTGGCCAGGAGCCCAGCGAAACGCCAGTCTTCGCCCTCACACTAATGGAGTGTTCCATCTGTGCCCAGATCACCCACCCTGACTGCATCAAGGTAGCAATCCTGGGGCTCAACAAAGTACACATGCACACCACTACAGGCATCCAGGTCATTCAGTGTTGATGGCAACATGTGGGGACATCCAGATTTCTCATTACTGCTGTGCCTCCAGGTGCAGGGGGAAGGTGTGGTGAACAAAGACCTGCCGAGCTGCTGGGAGTGCCCCAAGTGTACTCTGGAGAAGAATGCCAGTTTGGAGGTACCAAGTTCTCTTTCTGTCGTATCACCTGTACATCTGTCTTAAAACTAGCTTTGTTGATCCTCCAACCTCCTCAGAGTATTAGGTTTTCTGTGGAGAGGTTCCCTCATGAAGATCTCTTTCCTGTTTTCGTTCTCAGTCCTCAGATAGTGATGACAACAGCATAACTTCAACTGGCTCTGAGGCCCCTATGCCCTCAACAGCCTCAGCAAAAAACTCCAGCAAGGTGACACCAGGACAGGAGGATCATGGAGGGGACAGGGCCACCCGCCGTGGCAGACTTCCGTTTACACTTTCTTCACTTTCCCTGTCACGCACTCGCCGCATGGTCCCACCCCCCTCCCAGTCCCTCCTAGAGCAGCAGCAGCAACAAAACAGAAAGCGTGCAAGAGTCTTGGAGACACGTCTCAGAAAGAAGGTGACAGCAAATGCGATAGCCAGACTCCTGCTGGACTGCTGGAGTTTGCTATGCAATCACAGTGAATGGTTTCAAGTAGCTTAATGCAGAAATACAAATTTAGTGGCGCTTTGTTGAAAAGTAGTTGCTAATTACACAAAACTCTGCTTTTTTCAGACAATGCTGTCATATCTTAAAATTTCTCACATTGCTGTAGTTTTAAATCATGAGCCTCTTTACAATTAAAATTTTCTTGGCAGATAAAATTGGAACGGAGCAAAATTCTGCCGTCAGTAAGTATGAATTCTTTGAATATTGATTTATCAGATTTTTTTTTTTTGTAGATTTTGTCCTGTCACTTTTCTGTTTCCTACAGAAGCGAAAGTCATCCTCTTCAGATTCCCTTTCTTCCAAAGTCCTTCGTCGGTGCAGCCAGCGAGAGCACAGTGATGATGGTGTTGGACATCACCGCCTCAGGGGCTCTTCCCTCATCTCTTGCAGAGGTTTTGGGTCTAGCAAACAAGGACTCTGGAGGAGTTCCCCTTATCGCACAGGCCGAGCAGGAAGGCTAGCAACAAATTCCTCCTTGAGACGACTAGGGATCAGGTGTGAAAAGGAAAGCTGCAGGGAAAAGGGCCGGATGATACGAGGTCAAGTCCGAATTCAGCCGACCAGTGAAGTTATGGAGGAAAGGAACATTGATGAAGACAAAGATGTCAAAGACAATGACGAGGATGAACACCGAGGGAGACTACTGGACAAAGAAAACCGACCACAAGGACTTGGCGCACAGGACAATGGTGACGAGAATGCGGAGAGGGAGCAAGATGGAACAGCGGAAGAGGATGTAGAGATGGATGGAGATGTAGGAGAGGGAAATCGATCAGATTCTGAGCCAGACCAACTAGTGCTTTTGGTGTCCGACCTGAATGATGATGTAATGAATGGCTCTCGCCTGACAGTGACCCTACAACATCCTGCAAAAGCCAAGCGTGACCCAGGAGCCATTGTACCCAAGCTAGAGGCAGCAGTGACTGCAAGGAGCTCTAAGAGCCAGGGTTACGTTCAGCGCAAGACACTACAGCACCCTCAGCTCAAGAATGGTAATGCTAGCTCAGATGCCAAGAGCACTAGCAGATCTGTTCCTTCTACCCGCTACCCACAACTCTATACCCGAAATGCCACCCCCAGAAGGGAGGTGTCTGGAACTCATGTAATGGCCCTTGCAACAGGGGTAATGGCTAATGCCACCACCCCATCAACCTCTTCTTCCCAGCATCCTGGCTCTTCCCTCTCCCCTTCTTCGGTTAAAGACCTGAGCAGTGAGCCAGGGTGTGAGAAGGAGGTGTGGGTGTCTGTTTTTCGCTACCTGACCCGCACAGAACTCTGTGTTTGCATGTTGGTCTGCAAGAACTGGTACAAGTGGTGAGTCTTCTTCCATCTGTCTGTCTTCTGCATTGTGGTATAAAATCTGGTGTTCTTTGAACTATGTACAATGTTTGCTCACCTGTCACAGTTCAATGGTTTAATTACATTATATAATCTTTCCAAAACACACTGTTGATCAAAACACACATTAACAATAGCCATTTTGAAATTACTGTGTGAGTTTAATGGGTCTTGCAGTGTGAACTTTCCCTTAACCCAACTTCTAAAGTGAAAACGATGATGATGATATCAAGCGAGTAAATATTATAAAAAAATTTTCAGGATTATATCAGTTACTCCTATAAAGATTAACTGTTTTTTCTCCAAATGTCATTGTACTTTCCTTGCTATAGGAGCTGTGACAAGCGGCTGTGGACTCGGATCGATTTGAGCCGGTGTCGCTCCGTTAGCCCTCAGGCCCTCTCTGGAATAATCAAGCGCCAGCCTGTTTCCCTGGACCTTTCCTGGACGACAATCTCCAAGAAGCAGCTCTCCTGGCTTGTCAGCCGGCTGCCAGGTAGCCATCACCATATAGGACTTATTTCTCATTAGTTTTTGCCACCAGTTTAATGGATTTTTGCATTCTCTCTTTCAGGCCTAAAGGACCTGACTTTGTCTGGGTGTTCCTGGTCCTCAGTCTCAGCCCTCAGCTCTTCCAGCTGCCCACCCTTGCGCTCCCTGGACCTGCGCTGGACAGAGGGTGTCAAGGATTCTCAAATTCGGGATTTGCTTAATCCACCAGGTTTTTTTGTACTTTCTTTAAAGTTATCAAGCAAGTCAGTATGTAAATATGGTATGTTAATATATTGCCGATATTACACTACTTAATTCGTCTATTCTCAAATGCGGAAAGTGTACAGTTTTGAGTTTGTATTTTTCCCAAATTTTGAAAACAGGTTGCAATAACCGCAGCAAGCTCAGGAACTTGCTCTCTTTCCGGCTGTCTGGCCTGGAGATCAGCGACTCAACACTGCGGCTCATAATCAGGCACATGCCCCTGCTGACACGTCTTGACCTTTCACACTGCCGTGGCATCACCGACCAGTCTGTCAACCTATTAACTGCTGTAGGGTCTTCCACACGCAATACCCTGACTGAGATTAACCTGGCAGGTAGGAGAGTGCATGTAGACAGGAAGTGTGTTCTGATTGGTTCATATTCGCAAATGTTGATAAACTTTAATAATAACGGTAAAATGTTTGTTTAAAAACCGTGTGGTACACATTCACAAATGCAGTGAATGCATAATATGCTGCAAACACAAATGGCATTTAATGCTGTTGGTCTACATAAAATGTATTGCAATTTGGATTGTTATATCGCAGCAGGATTTAATGCTTCTCAAGATAAAACTGCTGGCTACATTTATACTGTAGTAAAAAAAAGTCACTTTGTTCTTAGGGAACTTCTATCAGTTTGCTTAAAGTTTATTGAATCTGAATGCTACTCTTTATCTACTGTTGCCCTGGTCACAGGAAACGGAAAGATAAAAAGTAATAATACATTATACATCGTGAAACATTTATTAGTCTTAAAATGTATGAATTTAGTATGTAATTATTGTTAGTGCGGTTGGACAGGCGGATGCCTCAGAGTAACGTGTGTGTTGGTTGTAGTCCAGTGGAAAAGAAGCAATAAAATATATATCAAACTATTACCCTTATATCACTAATGTGTGTAATGCTGTGATATGCAAAGGTTCTTGTTTTTACACTTTTACTTTGTACAGATTCTACAAATTGTTTATTTGCGCGCATATAAATTATTGGCTCCTTTTGCCAGTCAGCATAGTGGTGGTGATGGTGCTTTGCCATTTCTGAAACACCGCCCCAAATCACCCTTCCCTGTTGCAAGCTCAGGTTCTTTATGCCAAGTATTAGCTGCCCGCACCCTCTTAATATTGTGTTCTGGTATTTTTTAAAAACAGCTTTGAAATCTGATTTTACGGATTTTGGATTTTATGGACCGTTGCAAAAATATTCTGGGGCAAAAAATAGAAAAATCATATATGTTGGGAGAAGGCATGTTTTAGGATAATATAAGGAAAAATATGAATGTTTAATTTTTTGCCTTTTCTGGAGAAAATGTTAAGGCCTAAAATAATTTTTTAAACAATTTTTGATGCTGAGTGTCAAAAAGAACCATCTATCACCATTTTTAGTTTCCTGATTAGAGCACCAATCTAATTAAATTGTATCAGTGAGAGTGCACCTTATTCAGTGCTTTTTGCAAAAAAAAGTCTGTTGTGCTCACCATGTTGATGCACTCATATAACAGCTAGCAACTCCTGTCTTTTCCGGCTAAAAACCTATTACAGGTATTTTGGGCAATAGGACCTGGTTGCGTTTACTACGTGTGTATGCTGTGCGTGCTCACCTGAGAAGGTTGAATGCCACAGAGAAAGTGTCATACACGCCTGCCATAGTGATGTGCAGACTAATAATGATAATGAAGGTACCAAGTGGTCTTTTTGATGTTGAATGAATTTAGTTTGATTATGCAAAAAACCACAGTGGTGAGAATTACCACATTTCCAAACTGGCTTGAAAAGGTTGTTCAACAAGGTTGTGTTCAAAAAGGAGAGGTTGAGCCTTATAGATAGAGATATTTGTATTATAATGGAGACACCAGGAGTCAGTGTGGTTAGAGCTGATACTTTGCAGTCAGAGGGTCCTAGGTTCAAATTCCTGCTGTGGCTGTAGTATCATTGAGCAAGATACTGACCCTCAAATTGCTCCAGCAAGAAATGACTAATCTGTACAAATGTAAATACTGCTCATTGTACATAAACTAACATTGTATGTTGCTTTGTGCAAAGGCACCATGTAGCCTGATGGTGATAATTGCATTTCTGTCACTTTTGCTTCATCACTTCAGGTTGCAGCAAACTGACTGATGCCTGCTTGCGTTACCTGAAGCGGTTGTCAAGTCTCTCCATTCTAGACCTGCGGGGCTGCAAAGGTGTGACACGAAAGGCCTGTGAAAGTTTCATCTCTGAACTCTCCATCAACACCCTGTACTGCCTCTCTGATGACAAGCTGATCCAGAGGATATCCTAGAACAACTGCCTTTAGGGGCAAGGAAAGACTATAGGATGGCAATATGTGGTGTTGGATGGAGTCACAAGTTTTTTGCCCCCCCCCCAACCCCAAATGAAAGACTTTCAAGGAGGGGTCCTTGTGCAGAGTTATTTTGTATATGGAGAAGAAAATGTCCAGCAGAAATTACTGGAGCCAGGGACTGTTTAACCCAAAATGGTAGAAAAATTTGTATAGGAACCTGACCTTCCCTGTGAGAATGACCTTCTCTGTTCCCCATGCACCCCATGGAGAAGATATGATTCTTTGAGTTTTTCTTTATATGAACTTCAACAAATCATCTTAAATGTCAGCCAATGAAACACATGTTTCTTTAGCTCTGTAATCAGAGAAAATGAAAGGTGCTTAAAAATGGTGCATGTTTGGCAAACACATGACTCAAGGGTATGTACCAAGGATTGAGTTGGACAGTCTTTCTTGCAAAGTGTTTAAGTTGTCTTGGGTCATTGTATATTCTGTCAAATAAACTTTCCAGATTTTTTTAAATGCCCTGCAGGATGTAAATTGTACTTCCTTTGTAGAATTTCATTGTTTCCATTTTAAAATTCTTTTCCAGTAAATTCACGTTTTTTCCTGTTGAAAATGTCTTTTCTGCAAACCTTAGATGAATTTTTCTCGATCTTGTCGTCTTAAAATATATAAATATATAATATACTTATGTAAATTTGTTTCCTTCGTCTAGTCTACAAAGATGAAAAAAGCTGTAGCATTTGAATTATTTTCTGAAGTCTGATTCTTTTTTCCAGGAAAATAAAAAATAAAAACAATTTGCTGTTTCGTAATAACGTGATACTGATTTTTCTCTTGCTGAAAATTGTACAAACTGGAATTCACCATCTTCAGTGACCAAAAGTCACTGAAATGTTTTTACACTGTACTTTTCCCCACTGTGAGTCAAGTCACATCTTTTCCCAGCTTGTGTCATTTGGAGGCATTAGAATCGCGCTGTGCAATTATGAGTGGTGGTTACATAGTGTTCAAATATCCACTTTATACACAATATTTGTGTTTTCCAGTCCAAGTATGAGTATTTGCAGGCTTCTTTTCTCAGGGTTCTTCTGTTTTGTACGAATTATATTTGTGGCACAGGACATCTCAGTGAAAGCAGTCGAAGATGGTCATTTGCATATCTTGTATATGATTCGCACCACTCAAGGTTTTTTCCTTTACGAGGTTAGTGCCATTTCGTACCCTGAGCCAAAAACCTGCTACATATTAATTTCTGTTGAGTTGTAGAATCTTGCAACTGGTTTGTTTGGAACTTCTCACAGAAACGTCTTGAGAGAAAAGCGCGAATAATTTTTATTAAAAGTTAAAATAAATATTGGGAAATATACTGCAAAAACTAATTTACTCTATTTATAACGGCGGACTAGTGAGGTCTTATAAAATCTTTTAAAGAGGGGTCAGTATAGCAGAAACTAAACAAGCATTGGAAAAACTCGGAAGTGTCTACTTATGTTTTCAAAGAAGTTCATGAATAAATAAAAAGAAGTAATAAATAATGAGGCCACCCGTCTCTTTTCCATCGCATGCATCCCCTCCTTCCCACATAACCTGGAACTAAAGCTGCGCGAAAAAAGCCGAGGTGAAAATTAAATAAATAACGAAAAACACGCCTCACATGCTAAAAACGGAGTCGAGGAAAAGGAAAACCTAGAGAACATATTATAAATTGTGAAAAAAGCGTCGACGCTCGTTACGAAACGCTGCATAAAAGTAAACTGTACGCGGTTAAGGCCAGTGCTCAGGTGTCGGGGACAGTGGCCGCTCTGGGCGTCCCGCGCCGCGGCCATTGCGTCAACTCGAGTGACCTGGATGTGAACGGGGAAAGTAGGCCGCGCGTCGGTACCGTGTCTGCAACGGAGGAGAGGGCATGACTGAAAACCAGGCGGGAAAACATCATAACCCGAGGAAAAACAACAAGCGCCGCCGTTTTACTGCTTTTTAGAAGTACAGCTCATATGGCGATATAGCCCGGGATGCAGGCTTCCAGTGAAATAGTGCAGGTTTAACCAGTTAGTTGTCGAGCTAACATGGGAATAACGGTGAGTCGCATCACTCTACCGATAATATATGGTACAGTTTAATGCTAAAAAGGCGATTTGGGACATATTCCACGAAGTCAACCTTTCTCCGGTACAATTCGTTTTTACAAAAAATAATTTCCTATTACCCGCCGGCGAGACCGCTATATTCGCACCCAGCCCATCCCACGTGACCGACTCCTAACACGATCCGATATTAATTGGTCCGGTTGCCTCGGAAATATTATCAATATTACATACGCTATTACGGGTCGTTGCGTGTGTATGTGTGAGCAAACACTTCCGTAAAAGTTAGCAGAAGTGAGGGATTGCCAGCCGGTGCGAGTGGGGGAACGATGACGGCCCAGGAGGCGTTTCCCTTACATTACCTGGTCTGGAGCAACCGGTACGTGGAGCTGGACCGCGAGCTGCAGAAGAAACAGGTACACGTGTAGCACGATCATCCTCGTGACCCTCCTTGTCCCGCACGTAGCACGTGGATTGTGTACAGTCCATATATCCTATAGTTTGTATATGGTCGGTTACCATCGAGGATTCAGCTTGTAGTATATGCTGTATGCTTTGTATGCATTGTGGTTTGCGTGTGGTCTATATGTATGAGGGCTTGTATGTGGTCTTTGTGGATGATGGTTTGTGTGTGGTCTGTGTGCATGGCAGTTTGTCCAAAATCAATATGCATGGTGGTTTCTGAGTGGTCTATATGTATGATAGTTTGTGGGTGGTCTTTGTCCCCTGTGATTTATATGTGCTCTGTGTCCCCTGTGATTTATGTGCAGTCTATGTGCATGGTGATTTGTGTGGTCTATATGCATGATGGTTTGTGTGTAGTATATGTGCATGATGGTTTTCAAGTGGTTTATGCCCATGGTGGTTTGTGTCTGATCCAAAGTGTATCGTGGTTTGTGTGTGGTCTATGTGTATTATAGTTTGCAGATGGTCTGTATGCATGGTGGTTAGTTGTCTATGTGCATGATGCTTTGTGTGTGGTCTATGTACATGATAGTTTGTGTTTGATCGATGTGCATGGTGGTTTGTGTGTGGTCTATATGCACAGTTGTTTGTGTGTGGTGTGCTATGTGATTTGTGTGTGATGTGTGTATACATGGTAGAATGTGCACGTTATTCTTCACAATGATTTGCAAATGTTCCACATGGATGCTAATTTGTGGGTTCTTTAAGTGTGGTGTCCTGTATGCCTTTTATACATGTGGCATTTGGTATTTGTACTATATGTGTGGTATGTTTTGCATGCATCATACATTTTAGTCCTTTTGTGGCACTGACCCAGCCTCCCTCTGCCTCTGATTCTGCAGCATGACGTGGAGCAGCTAGATCCACGAGGACGCACCCCACTCGAGCTGGCCATTTGCCTGGGACACCTGGAGTCCACACGTGTACTGCTGAGGCACGCTGCGGACCCCACACACTGCAATGCTCAAGGCTGGACGGGTGGGTGAGGAGTGGGGGGTCTAGTGGATGTGGCAGAGAGATTAAATGGGCAGACAGAAAGGTGCAGGCCAGTGGCAGTGGTTGAGTGACAGAAGCGGCTGCCAGTGAGCCTTGTAGTTATTTAGTGTGTGCACTGGAGCGAGAGTGATTTTGAGTGCTGTATGGTCAGTATTGCAGGAAGCTGTCAGTACTGGAGACCCGGAGCTGGTGCAGCTGGTTCTGCAGCACAGAGACTATAAGCGAGCCACGCAGAGGCTGGCAGGCATTCCAGAGCTGCTCAGCAAACTGAGACAGGTGACTGAGTTTGCACGTAGAAACACACTGTGGAGTACACACTGTATACAGCTGAGACTTGAGCCATTTTACTGTACTGTGTAGTTGCAAAACTCTTAAGTGTTGAGACATTTGTCTTCTGCATTGTCATCTGTTAATATGGAAGAACAAATCTTTAGCTTGAAATTGGCAACAGTCCTTTGATTGTGATTCACGCCACAGATACAAAGCTATAACTGATCACATCACTCTTACTTGGGCTTTGCTGTTACAGCCTTCACTTAATTTGCTGGGATCATTAAATACATCTCTGACTGTAATTTACTGTAGTAGTGTTTACTGGAAACTGGCTCACACTGCCTGGTTTGACTCTACTGTAACACCTGTGGTGTGTGACGTTTTAGGCACGGGATTTCTATGTGGAGATGAAGTGGGAATTCACAAGCTGGGGTAAGTAGTGGTCCACTCCGATTTTTGTCCCTGTGTGGGGTTTCAGCACCACACCTGGGACAGCTCCCTCACCTACTCCCACAGTAATGGGGGGCATGGTGCATTTACTGACTTGCAGCTCCAGCCAGTTGAACAGGATCAGCAGTTTTTGGAGACATATTTATTAATATGGTGCAGCATTTTTTCATTTGCCTAACTAAGTAGATTCAGTTTCATTTCATTGTGTTTAATGTAGAAAATTTCATCCAGTACAGCGCATGGAGGTTTCAGAGCCTTTCTCTAAAGCATAGGGTGTGAGGCTGAGTACACCATTAGAGGGCAATCATACACACTATCACTCACATACCAACACACTAAGTGCAATTTGGAGTGACCAATTTACCTGGAACTCATGGTCACTCCACAATCATGGTGAAAACATGCAAACTTGCATAATGACTGAGCCAGATTAGAATTCATATCTTAATCCACCGCCCAGGAGCTTTGAGGCACCAGCTCTTCCTGGTGCACTACCTTGCTGCCCTACTTATTTTCTCTTTTACATGTATTGTTTAGCTCCACATACCTCTAGTCTCACCTTCTTAAAGGGGTTAAGGTTAGGGTTTTAATTGGTACTCATAATAATCAGGATTTAGATGCAGGGTCTGTACGCGAGAATAGTGCCACCCAGGATTTCAGTGTTTTCACCAATTTGGCAACAAGTTTGATTATCAACTTCCAGGTAGACTGTGTGTGAGTGTGATGAATAATCATAACTACTTTTTTGTATCTCAGTGCAAGTCACGCGTAGTCAAGGTGAAATAACACAAGGATCCAGAAAAATCATTTTAGACCTTTAAAATTGCATTGTAATGGATTCGGACATTACACATATGCAGCCTTTCTTTCCATCATTACTAGCTTTGTGAACGAATGGCAGATGGAAATTAAAGTATCCACTTTATATCTGTTACCCTACCTTGCTGTCCAGTCATTGTGACTCCATGCTGAGTTGTGCAAATCCCTCTTTTATCTGTTGCTAGTGCCACTGGTTTCGAAAATGTGCCCCAGTGACGTGTACCGTGTGTGGAAGAGTGGCTCATGTTTGCGGGTGGACACAACACTGCTGGGCTTTGAGCACATGACTTGGCTCAAGGGCCGCCGCAGCTACATCTTCAAGGGTGGAGGTGAGACAGTGATAGTACTGAATTTTGATCAAAGTACTTAAAATCTTGTGTGGGTCTGGCTCAGTGAAGTCGTCCATTTCTCCTCTCACAGAGAACGGTGCCGTGGTGATGGAGGTGGACCATGAGAAGCAGGTGGTCTATACAGAGCCTCTCTCCATCACTCCACGGGATGCCTCTTCCCTCTTGGCTGCCATGTTGCCGTCACAAGAAAACACAGCCCAGCGCCTCACCTCTCCCATTGTCTCAACTCACCTCAATACCCGTAACATTGCCTTTGAAAGGTGAGAGCAGTGCTGCCTTTGGGATGTATTTAACCTGGCTCAACAACAGATCCTCATTGTTTTCTAAAGTTATACTACTCTCAAAAACTTAAAAAAACTTAAGCATGCATTTACATTCATTTATGTAGCAGATGCTGACAGTAGATCAGGAGAAAAGTTGTTACCTTTCATTATTTAAAATTAGCACAGTTGATAGTTGTTCTATCCATCCATTATTCTTAACCACTTATCTTGGTCAAGAATCAGTGGCTACTAGGATAGGACACCACACTCTAGGTTTGAACCCAGTCCGTCATGGTGACAATTTTTCTAGATAAGAATATTTACAGCCCTCCTGCTAACTTGGTCTCCTAATATGGATGAGTTAGCACAGCACAATGAGGTACATGTAACTAGTCAGTGTTACATTGTATGATCCCACCTCCTACTGTAGCTCCCTTGGTCAATGTATTGCCCTGAATTGATACGTTAAATATTACCCAGCTGTATAAATGTGTTAGTCACACTAAGAAGCTTAACATTGTAAGTCATTTTGGAGAAACACATCAGCTAAACAAAAACAAAGGCAAATGAAGCATTCTTCTGAGATAATATAGTTGAAATAGAGTTTGTTTCATTACAAGTTATGTGTCAAGATAAAGTCTTGACGAAGAAAAACAGATTACACTCACTAGTACTTTGCTACTAGTTTTTTATTTCCTGTATTAGAATTTTTTTTAAAAACTTTATTTGTACTCCAGGATTTTTTTCCTTTAACTGGTGCCTGCATCACTCCACTGTATAGCAGAGAGCTGAATGAGGGCACTGCATCCCAGTGGGAATCACACTTCTTTTTATCCCCTTTTGGACTTTCGGATGTGTTTACTGTCTGACTGACTGATAGTGTCAGATATATTCCCTCTCTTGCTGAAAATGTGACCCAGAAAAGCAGAGGCTGGAAGAGGACTGTAATACTCTCGTTATGTGTGACAGCAAAGTTAGACAGACAGTGAGAGGTGAGCTATTATGTTTCTGAAAATCAGTGTCCTTTCTTCCTGCTCAGGAACAAGTCCGGTATTTGGGGTTGGCGTTCAGAGAAGACAGAGGTGGTCAGTGGTTATGAGGCCAAGGTGGGTAAAAGGTGTAAATGTAGCTGTGTACTACTAGCAGACTGGGGACTGTTGGACCTTACAGAGGTGGGGGAATACATCTATTCCACCCAGTAATAGTAACTGTCTGAGAAGCAATGTGTATGAGGCAGGGTACACCCTGCACAGGGTTCCAGTTCATCATAATGAATACACACTCATTTATTCACACCACACTATAAGCAATTTAGTCACCAGTTCAGCTGAAACACATCGTTGGACTGTGGGAGGAAACCCACACAAACATAGAGAGAACATGCAAACTGAGACAGATTCTGCTACCTGCTGCACCGCTGTGTTGCAGTACGGTAATAGAGATATACAAAATTTGTATTATTGTGACTATTCAAGATGCTACCAGGAAAGCTATAGAGAAGTGAAGCACTCCTGTAAGCTTTTACTGGTCACTTACTAACACTGGATAGGACACCTGTTAGTATGGCAAGGGCAACACTGAAGCAACAGCATCATTACAGATGTGTACATCCACATCCAGGTTTCAGCCATTTGTAGTAAAATTTTCCTTGTTTTGGACATTCAAACCACAAAGGTCTTATGGAACAACCAGCAAAAAGTGTTAGCAAGAACATACAAAGTTTAGATCCCAAAAATATGAGTCCTTGAGTTGTTCCTAAGTTCATAGGCAGATACAAGCATCACACATAGACAATTCCATGTTTGTTGATGTGTAAGAATAGCATTTTTGAGTCTGTGTGTTTGCTTGTGGTGGATTGTTCAATGTTTGCTCCTGTTTGCTGTCCCACAGGAAACAGAGGAAGGGGGAGGAGGCGGGTAAATTCAGGGTGTTCACTATGCAGCTAGAAGGGCCTGTGGTGACAATGTGGAGAATTTTTTCCCATTGTTATCAGCAGTGGGAATTGAGTAGAATAACTATTATATCAAGAACGAAGGTCATAAAATGGAATATATCAAGTGTGGTTCTGAGGTTAGATGTTTAGCTTCTTTGCGAGCCCACTGTGGCTCTCTTGAAACAGACATAAAAATGTTTTAACTGGATTGTTTCTTTCCTGATGGATGCAGGTGTATAGTGCTAGCAATGTGGAGCTGGTGACCCGATCAAGAACAGAACACCTCTCAGATCAGGACAAATCCCGGAGCAAAGGTATTAGTAGGGTGAAATTGAGGTAAAGATTGACAGTGAATTTGGGGAAGAGAAAGGTTGATATTAATTAATGATATTCAGTATAAAATCGTTTATTTTTTGGAGTTATTGAGGAGCTGTGCCAGAGAAAACACTTTATGTGTTGAAACTTGGTGGTTGAATGAGTGGCCTCCCTGTTGTGGTGAATAGTTTTCGTTGTGGGAGTAGCAGGCACCCAAGGTTTTTGTGCACACGGTTAAAATTTGGAGATGCTGTGGACAGTCAGGTGTGAAATAGAAAAGAACTACAGTGTAAGAGAAGGGAATATTTCCAAGCATAATTCCTTCTTCATTCCCTATTTTAAATATTTTTAGGTTCAAAGACTCCTCTCCAGTCATTCCTTGGCATAGCAGAGCAACATGTGTCTCATAATGGGGTGAGTATTGGAGTCTTCAAAATTTGTATTTATTAAATTCTCATTATTTTGTTATTTTGTAATTTCGATCATGAATGGTTAGCATACTAGTGATAAAGAGGGAGCAGATGGAGATAACGGATTGATTTTATTGCAGAGTCATGTGTCTCAGTGTGCCAGTCCTCACAACCCCACAGCCATCACTGCAGAGGAGTATTTTGATCCAGACTTTCCCCTAAACAACAGAGACATTGGCAGACCAGTGGAGCTCACCAGCAAAGTGCAGAGGTGTGTTCTGTCAAACATAGTGCTGAGGATCATTTTGTTCCTCCACCTCTCTCCTGATGGGTTGAGCTTTTGTCTCTAAAAACGGTGGACCCAGCTTTTCTTGACAAAGGGAATTCGTGATAAATAGAAACACTGCTTTTGCCTGTTATGTTTGGTGCTGCAAGAAGGCTGGCTGAGTTGCACAGTTCCTCTTTCAGAGTTTGCACTTTATAGCTCATAAGCGCTTACCACTGTGGTGTAATACTGGGTGTGAGGGCAGGACCAGGCTGCAGGGTGGTGGCTTTAGACCTTCACAATGTCTCTCTTCCTCTAGGTTCAAGGCCACCTTATGGCTCAGTGAAGCTCACCCCCTGTCACTGGCGGAGCAGGTCACTCCCATCATTGACTTGATGGCCATCTCCAATGCCCATTTTGCTAAACTGCGGGATTTTATCACCCTTCAACTTCCACCTGGTTTTCCAGTGAAGATAGGTAGGAGAAAGAGAAAACAGGGAGATACAGAGAGGTCAGATCAAAACACATAACCACAGAAACTTGATTTAGGGCTTTTTATTTTTAAAGCCGTAAATAATTTTATTGTGATTTATTTGCCTCAAAGCCCAAAGTGAAATCTGCACAGTGTAAGTCCATTTACACATAAACACCAAAATTTTTAAAAAAAATACCACCAAAACACTTCTTTAAACTTTAGGTCAAAAATGTACCTGCCAATGCAACTGCTGCCTTACTTGATGTTGCATCATATGAGCAGGAAGTTCTGCAACAACATAAAGTTTTTGATCACGTTTAAATTTTATATATTAATTAACATTCATGAGGTTATAACTGCTGTTTACTGTTTGCATGCTCATCTCAGAGATCCCTCTTTTCCACGTGCTCAATGCAAGCGTGACCTTCAGTAACCTGTGCGGGTGTGATGAGCCTGTTAGCTCTGTCACTCTCCACACACCTGAGGCAGCCCCCCAAGCAGGTACTTGAGTCATTTTGTGTTATTTGTATCTGTGCAACAAATATGCAGTCATTATAACTTCAAAAGGGAGGACTGTAACATATATCAGTTTGACTTATTTTCTGCTTTTCCACCCTTGGCTCCGACCACTTGCCACTTTTTCTCCACTCCTAGGGCAGGCCCCACCACCACTTAATTGTGAGGTGGATCCTTCTGTATTTGAACCTCCGTCGGACTACACTACTCTTGGTCCAGGCCGCAGTGAGCCCATGAGGGATGAAGATGACAACCTGTTGCAGTTTGCAATTCAGCAGAGTCTCCTGGATGCGGGGACTGAGAGTGACCAGGTGAGACCAGGATGCTATATGTCGAATGTCCTCCTAAATGGAGGAAAACGATGGACAGCGCTGGCAGTTCTTCAAATGGTCTCCAGCAGCTTTAAGGACAAGAGAAGCCAAAGTGTTACAGCAGCATATTAAATCAGCTGATCATAGACAATGTTCTGTCAAAATCATTTCTTTTTTTGCTGCTCTACAAACAAATCTTAGGCAGTGGTGAACATGGTCACTGCTGTTAAAATTTTAAGCAAAACATTGAAATTCTTCATTTTTTATGAGAAGTCTGTAATGTGATTGCTCAAATGGTTCAGTTTCAGTAAATGTCCTTTGATCCAAGAATAAGTGGTTACTGTAAGCTTTGTACATTTATTTCTGACAAGGTGACTATATGGGAGGCTCTCACCAATAGTCGGCCCATCACCCACTCAGCCCTGTATGAGGAGGACTCTCAGCTTGAAAGGTTTGTCCTCAGCTGTGCATTTTTGTATCATTTACCTTGTTGCGGAAGTCTTTGCATGGAGGAAATAGAAAAGCAGCTACGTACCTTATGGCCTCTCTTTGTTCTGCTTTCACTAGCCTCACTCTAAAAAACTAAAAAGAACATGAAAATTAAACCTAAAGACTGGAGATGGGCTTAATGACTTCAATGCATGTGGTTGTAACAGCTCAGCCCTGACTTATTTATAGAAGTGTATCAGCTTTTATACTATACAACCAAGTTATGTGCAAAATATAATTGTGGACTATGTCTGTGGAAGTTGTGTGTAGAAAAGCATGTATAAAAATGCAAGTATGATATAAATTAGCTCTAAATAATAACCTCTAATAAACTCTAAAAATATAATTTGAAAAAGTATAAAATGAACCATCCTATTTTCTGGAACAAATGGATTAAAGACGTGGCATTTTCTCCATCTCTGTCCCTACTAGGGCAATACAGGAGTCACTTTCGCACTCGTTGGCTGAAAGGGGGGAGACACTGGGATCACCAGACCCCCCTCAAACACTTTCATCACCGGACCGAACCGTCCAGTACCCCCCATCTTACAGCTCCCTGTCCGAACCCAGGGTACCGGTGGTTGTTGGCATGGCAACCAGCTTTGATGAGCAACTGCGCATTGCAATGGAGCTATCTTGCAGGGACCAAGAGGAGATGGACAGGTGAGGGACAGCAGAAAGTGCTGGAAAGCAACATTTTACAATGTTCTATACGTGAGGTGTATATTTTACTACAAATGGTTTTCAGGCCTAAGAGTTTGCACAACACTGGGGCCACTGAAGTGCAACTGAAGCAAAATAGTGTTGGTGCTGGGTCATTATGAACTTGTGTTTTGTCAACATTGACTTATGTTGGTTTGTGCTGATTGGGTTATAAATGTGATCTTTGGCAGGAAGCGACGGGAGGAAGAGGAAGAGCTGGAGAGGATATTACAACTCTCACTTACAGAGAAATAGTGCCCACACTGTGCAGAGCAGTGCATTGGGGAAGGGGCTTCTGAAGGAGATGACACTATTTATTATTTGTGCTTTTTCTGAAATTAAATTATTGTTATTTGTTCATTATTTGTTGTTTAACCAAATTCATAACACTAGGAAAAGAAAGAAGGAAAATAGAACGGGGGGCATGTAGTATATCATGATAGACTGAAGGATGGAGAGTAAGACAGGACCAGAATGAACAGCACTGAAGGGCTGGACCTGCTTTTAGGTTGGTTTGCACTGTAACAAGCACTCAGTACTGTAGGGTTATGATAATAAATCAGTACATGTATTCATCAAAATGCAGCTGGGCGCACACTGAGACGGAAGAGCTTCTAATATTCTTCTGTCTTGTTTTTCACAATCCTGCTGTTATAATTTAAGGGAACAAAAATACTTAAAGATAAGCAAAACTTAAACTCAACAAAGGTGGGAAGATAATGATTGCAGAAGATCTTTGAATCTGAATTATGTTGGGTGACTAGTGTATGATATGAAGACTGAATAAATAAACTTATTAAATGTGTCTGTAGTTTTTGTTTCGATGCCTCCAATGCAGGAATGCAGAATAATCGAGCTTTGCTGGCCCGGCTGCATGACACACTAAGCATGTCTATATCTGAGCTTAGCAAACTTTGATTAAAACCGCTTATACGTTGCTTACTTTATCAACTATGTCAATGACTACATATGCACTATAAAAAATGATTATCAACAGGAACCAGCGACATTCCTGCACTGGGAATACGTGTTCGTCCGAAGGAAAGCACGGCGTCGCGAGACGTCCCCTTTAAGAAAACCTGCACGGAATCGGCCTTTTCCAAATAAGGTCATGTTTACTTTTGTCGGTCGAAATTATTTCTTCCTGGTTTGATGGCGCTACTCCCCTTTAAGCGAATGCCGAAAGAGGAATTGGACTTTCAACCAGCGGGACCAAAACAGGAGAAAAACTGAGCACGACTTGGAAAACGAGGCGAAGCTGAGTCCGGAGGGCCGCTGAGCGGAGGCAGGTAAACGCAGTTCCACCGACGCCCCTAGCGTTAGTTCACGCGCTCTTTAGTCTATGACACGTTTTGAGGAACTGGTTAGTTAGACTGGAGAAACAGCCAAACCTGGTGATTAGTGGCAGTGATGTGCAGCGAGTCGCTGTTCTCCGGCCGCTTGAGCACTGGAACCGCAGCGGATCCACCGCATCACCGGACTCGCATAAGGGACGTGCCTGCGGGATTTGTGTGCTTTGCGGTGGGAGAACGGCGCTGTTTTCTGCCACGTTTGTGCGGCGACGTGTCAGAACACGGAACTTTACCCAAACACAGTACAGGAACAAACTGACACAGCACAGTAGTGAGCAAAGCAATAGAACAGGAGTGTGTTTCTCATGCAGGGTCAAAGTTAGTGTATGTGTAACTACAAGGAAGGTCAGTGGTGCGTGTGAGTGCAAACACAAGTGTGTGTGGATTGTGAACCTATACTGTGTGTGTGTGTGTGTGAGTGAGAGAGAGAGAGCTGATGCACTGTGAGTGTGTGTTGTGTGCTGCTACATCGAGATTGTGTGTGGCCGTGCGAGTGCGCGCGATGTGACCTAATACTCTGTGTGTGTGTGTGTGTGTGTGTGTGTGTGTGTGTGTGTGTGTGTGTGAGTGAGAGAGAGAGAGAAAGAGAGTTAAAACCACTGGGGTCTCCTGCACCCCGGTAACTCCCCTAGTGTCCGTGTGTGACAGGCGACCCCCGTTTCTCATCCCTTTCCCTGTGACCTCCGCTGTGCGACCTGGGTGGCTGTTGTCAGGGATGGAGCTCCTGACCCTCCACCGAACCCCATCTGTGTGCACCACCCCGGTGAGTCATGGGGTAAAATCACCCGGGGATTGTCCTGCTCGTGTGTTACAGCGACCATATGTTCTTTTCTGGGGTTTTAATGTTCTTACTAAATGGTAAATCTGAACTTATGTCTAGAATGGGATCTAGCATTTAATTATACTCATAGTATCATATTTTAAAATGGTTTAATGTAATTACCTCATGTATAGTTAAAGAATAGCAAGAGGAAATTACAGTTGTAATATTCATGAGATGATATGTAAATAATAAACACTGCAGCTCACCAAGTGCACAGTGAATATAAATCAACTAAAGATACTAGAACGTCCAAGCAATGAAGCATAAAAAGTCAACATCCACTTTACTACTTTATGCTGCTGGACAATAACTTGACTGGTTTGTAGAGGACATATTTAACCAGTTAAATATTATAGTACTAGTTACCACTCTGGCTCATATTCATGGCTCAAGTGTTCATGCCTGAGGGCTCGGTTTTCGGCTTCCTTGCTGTTTGGCGCCAGTCGGTTTTCTCTGCAGTTATTAGATTGTACATGTTCTAGCCAACACTGCAGCACAGTGAGGTGTTCAATATAACAATGTTTGTGAGAATATTTTTGTTTATTCTTGTTAAAAAAAAAAAAAAAAAAACAGTGGCACCACCACTTTCCTCACCTGAGTCACAGTCACAGCGGCAGCTGACGGGTTCACTCTGTCAGACCTGCTCGTCTACTCGCACCCTCACATTTACCACAGTGCCGTGTGCTAACATATTTCGTGGTTATTTTCTCTTTTTCCTCCTCCTTCTTCCCCATTTCTCCTAGTGCCATTTCAACAATTTGTCAAATGTGTTTTGTTGCTTTATTTGTTATAGCTTTTTAAATTACATAGAATGTTGAAATCATCATTGGTGTGTTTTAAATCTTCCTTTCTTTTCCATGCAAGTCTGTGGTGGTAAGACTAGTGTTTGACTGTATTAACGCCGCTTCTGTCTCTTCTCTCCCGGCTCAATCACTCTGCTCTTCCTCAGCCCTTTTCTGCTTTTTTTTTCTTTGTTCACTGTCCCTGTCTGGACATGTCAGTTGCATAACAGGTAATGTTACTGTCTCAAGTTTCACTCCCCTCAGCCCTTGACGCCACTGTTCTCTCTCCCTGCTCCCGGCTCTGCTTCCCTCCCATGCCTTTTTCTCACTCCGCTTTTTTGCACTGCAGTGTCCCCTGGACTTTCCTGCTCTGTCTCTTTCTGTCCATCTCTCTGTCAGCTTCCCAGCCTTTGATGTTGTCTCTGTCTGTCTGTCTGTTTGTCTGCTTCTGTTTCTCGCTATCAATTTCTGTGTCAGTTTGCTTTATTGGCTCAACAGATCTGCACATATCAGTTGTCAAAGCAAGGCAGCAAAATTCAGCAATCTTGAGCACAAGAACACTCTTCAACAGGCAGCTTATAAATGAATAATAATGATGATGATGAAGATAATGTGTGTAAATAATGACTCTCTGTCTTAGTGATAATCTAATGAAGTCCAAACAAACTGTATTTCACCATTTGATTTTCCTAAATATCACTTTGGACAGAGACCTAATTCTGATGTGCACTGTCTACTGTACTGTAGTAGTAAACTGGACAGAGTTAACTGGTCAAACCAGAGCACATATAGTCGAATTCATGCCATTTGTGTTGTGGTTTTAAAAATTATGTTCTGTTTCTTTAAAGGATGAAGTCATTCCAAGAAGAGGGAGACTTCAGAAAAGGTATAATTCATAGATGTGGTACAATGTTAAATTAACTTCAAAATTGTCTTTACGTTTTCAACACATGGATGACTGTTTGGATGTTTCTGCCATTAATTCTCCAATTTCTGTCACTATCCTTGCATTATAATCAACAATTTTTATCCTTTTTGTACATAAAATATTTCCTGTGCTTAAATATCGAAATTTTTCATTTGGCAGGGAAAGCTTTGCTCTGGTCAAAGGGGCAGTGCTTTTGCTCGAGGAAGGAGCTGGAACAGGAGTTGAGACCCCCCCTAGTGTGCCCAAGCACAGCCCACAAGGAGGCGGGAAGTCAGTCAATCAGCATGGACACCTCCATGCCATGGTGTCACTGCTGCGACCCGAAGACACCCTCAAACTGGTGCGAGACACTCAGCTTGCTGGCTTTTCTGTGTCTGTGATTGTGCCCCCATGGTTGTTTTACCCATGAGTCTCTGTGGTCCTGCGTGATTGTCTTCACTCTTTCTCCAACTCTCTCAGGCTCCCTGCCAGGGCTGCTTGCACTGTTGGAATGACAATATCTGTATTTCATAATCCAAATCATTTATACAGCAACAAACATAATGATAAAGCACAACATTCCTGAGAAGAGACGGAAATGAGTCTCCTTTCTTCCTCTCCCTCCACTCCTCTGTTAGGCGGTGCAACTGGAGTCTGTCAGTCCAGTCAGAGTGAGATACCTGCTGATCATTTCAACCATGTGCAATAAACATGAGAGCATCCTGCTGGGAATTGACTTCCCCAACGCAGACAGGTGTGTTTACATTCTCCTGCTGTAGTGTCTGGGTAGCCTTTGTGCCACAGGGAATCAGGGTGACACCAAGGCTGAACATAAAAAATATACTATCTGATGTCTGTTTTCTTGTTTAAAAACAGTCAATTAGCTCTTTAAATGCATTTCACGTTTTTTGTCTCGCTCAGCGATCAGTGTACTATTGGTCTCGTCCTTCCCATATGGAGCGACACACAGGTGTACCTGGATGGAGATGGGTAAGAAATGAGGCAATTTGGAATTTAGAACCTGAACTGTGAAGAGCCAGTGAGGGAGAAATGTGGCTCAGAAAGACATGTAAAAAAGCAAATGTCTGACTCAGTGAGTGAGAATGCTAGTCAGAAGGATTTTTGTTTTTTTTTTTTTTGTTTGTTTTTTTTTTTTAATGTTTAAACACACCTTTTCCGTGGGATGGTTTACTGATTTATCAATGTTCTGTTTTACATTATGTGGTAATAATTGTATACTAAAGTATTTAGATAAATATTGAGTCACTACTGTAGATTATATGCTTTTTTTTCCCCCCTGGAATAGGCCACCAGTATGGTAAACACATAGTTGTGCCTCTAAAGTTTTAGATATTAGAAAACATATTACACACATACACACCCATATTAGAAAATATTTTGTACATGCCATAGAAGAGAATGACTGGTTGGGCCTGCTTTGCGAAGGTCAGTAAACTTTTAAAGGGATAGGTATGGTGGAAGCGGAGGGAGGGAAAAAAAACTGAAGAGAAGGTTCTAAAAGTCAACAAAAAAGCTCTTTTTTGTGGTAATGACTTCCACATGTTCCAAGTCAGACCACTGATTCAGTTACAGTGTTTATACTATTAACCCACATCTTAAAGTACTTCTCCTGCCCTTGCTCAGCTGTGCTGTCCTCTTTCTCTCACTCTCTTTCTCTGTCCCTCCCAGTGGGTTCAGTGTTACCTCAGCGGATATTACAAGGACTTTCAAACCTGTGTCCATTCAAACCATGTGGTAAGATGTTTGTTTAAATTCCACTTACACTTTTTACCGTCAGTAGCAAAATGTCCCCAAAACCAATATCCCTGTTTGGAGAAGAACTGAACCTTTGACAAGCTGCTTACTTCTACGGTTTGTTGCCAACTGCAGTGCAGAACATCACTTTACAGAGGATACTAATGTAGAGCATTACTGTGGTGTTGCTCAGTCAGCCCTTTTGTCAGTACAGGAGAGTAATGCCTGTTATGTTGGACCTCACATACCCAGGTCAGTACTGCAGGCACTGCATGGATGCTGTGAACGTGCAGTGAAAGGTGCAGTGATTCCTGGCTCCGGTCTGAACTGGGCTCAGAACTACTCTGTCCAGGTTAAGTCGGACCGCATCTGCGTTAATGAGTGGTGTGCCATGACCGGTTTGGAGTCAGTGAGGAGGGATTGTGTGGGACACAGGTCAGTCGTCAAGCTCAGCCAGCTCTCAACCACTCATGATGTCTCTGAAAGTCATCTTTATTTACATTTTTCCATCTCTACAACTATCTGTAGTTCCTCAGAGAGAGTAACAGTGGAGAAGACGATCAAAGCCCAGCTTCGAGAGATCATGAGGAGTGAGGACCTTGAGAACATCACATCCAAACAGGTGAGGAAAGGAAGAAATGATGAGTGTGTCACTAAGTGCTGTCTGCTTTCACAGGTGGGGATGATTGTATGATTCTGGTAACTAGTGTTGCGATTCTGTACGCTGTTGTAGGTCAGGAGTGCGCTTGAGAAGAACATAGGCGTGGACATGAAGGACTATAAAGAGTTCATTGACAATGAGATGATGGTCGCTATGGCTCAGATGGACAAGCCCTCCAAAATATTTGACTACCTGTACCTGGTGAGGGAATCCCATGGTGCATTTTTTGTACTGCATCATGTTGTACATTGCATGTTCACAATGAAATGACTTATTTAAAAGACTTTACTGTAACTCTTATTTCTAATGATGCAACACCAAGCAGACACTGTTTGAGGAAGTTGCGCTAAGTGTTATCTCAACCTGATTAGATATGTGGCCCATATGTACGAGAAGTATAAATGTATAAATGGCCGTTACATCAGGATGAGCTACAGTTCTTGTGCAATGAGGGAGGGGGAATCCATTTGCATTAAGCTGACTAATTTTAACTCTTTTTAGGGTTCTGAATGGAATGCAGCCAATTTTGAAGAACTACAGAAAAACAAGTAATCCCTCCCCTATTGCATTCCCTCTTCTTTAGTGTCATATTGATGTTCTTTATTGTTCATTTCATATATTTTTTGTAAGCGTCCACCTGACTGAAAAGCTCTGTTTTCAGTGCAGTGTTTTGTCTGTGTGGTATGTGAGTGTTGCTCTCTGAAATGTTGACTGTGGCACTGGAGGTAGATGGTTAAGAGTTGCTTTGTTTTGAAATAGTCACTGCTGTGTAAAGTATATAATTAAGATGCTCTTGTGTGTTAACAGCATTGGTTACATTTTGAATGTAACCCGGGAGATAGACAATTTCTTCCCAGAATTCTTCACCTACATGAACATCCGTGTGTACGATGTGGAGTCGACAGACCTCCTTGCTCACTGGAATAACACTTACTGCTTTATCAACAAAGCCAGGTACTTCCATGTCCCTCTCCCTTTTTGAGTGTTGGCCCCTCTTTGTCCTCCACAGCAAGTCGCCAAATTCAATCCATACTGGATCTCGCAGGTCAGCAGAAGTGCTATAATTTCAATATGAAAAATTAATTCTTCAAATAGAAGTGTACAAAGTCTTCTTGCAAACTAAAGAGCCCTGATTTCGTTTTCCCAGTGTTTCTGTTTTCTAATTGTAATGGGTTAGTCATTCTGTGAAAGTGTGGTTAGGTGTCAATACAGGGGTGGTGTGAACTGAAGGATGGTGCAACATCTCTCCCCCCCCCCCATAGGCTGAGCGGCCAGGCGGTGCTGGTTCACTGCAAGATGGGTGTGAGTCGCTCGGCCTCCACTGTGGTGGCTTTTGTCATGAAGCAGCAATGCTGGTCACTGGAGAGAGCCCTGACCCACGTGCGTGAGAAACGGCCCATCGTACAGCCCAACGAGGGCTTCATGAAACAGCTGCAGACATACAGCGGCATCCTCTCTGCTAGGTGGGTTTTCTGAGGTTCCAGTGCATCTCCTGCTGTGTCTGTGAAGTCACCTCAGTCCACAGGTGTCAATGCAACATCTCAAAATGTCTTGCAGTCAGCAGCGCCACAGCGCTCTCTGGAGGCGGAAGTCACGAGAGATCAGGAAAATGTCATACCACAGCAACGAGGAGGAAGCAAGTGAAGAGGAGGAGGAGGAAGAGGAGGGGGTGGAGGAGGAAGACAGTCCAGAGTTGGATGACGAGAATTACGAGGAAGAGGAGGAAGAAGAGGAAGTAAGACTGAAAGGAAATGTATGATTCTGTTCAGTGAAAACCACATCAGGTGTCCTGAAGTTTACATTTTCCTAAGTCACTTGCATAACCTAGTATTTTTTTTCTTTTTTAGTTGAGCAGTTTTTTTTCTGTTACACAGAATTTAAGATCATTTGAAGACTGTAGTGTTTCCTTGTTGGTCTAAAGGTGTTTCCTCAACACTTACCTCCTTTGTTCAGGTGTTCAGTGAGTCCTCGCCCCTGGCAGACACTCTCGTGGACTCCCTTCCCCCCACCCCTGCCCCCACTCAAGAGGGTCCCCCATCAACCCATCACATGACAGTCCCAGAGAGTGACAAGGTATGGCATGTTCCAACTGCATGAGCACCGTTTCTGTCTTTGTCCCTTGGCGTTATTAGTCATTCCCTTCATCGGTGCTCTTTTTATTGAGAAATGGTGATGAATACGTTTAAATGGTAGGGTTGAAAACAAGCATTAAAATGTTATGCAAAGGAGCAGGTGTGAGTCCAGATTCTTCCTGAAGATTTGTTTACCTGGTTTATTTAAAGGAAAGGTTTGTGATTCCAGCTGAACCACATTGCTACCTTCCATCAAGGATTTTGACAGCTTCAGCATTCAGTGCAGCCAGAAACTGTTCAGTGTTGCTGTGTCTGGCAGGTTCTCCAGAGTCCCAGTCGGAGTGGGAGGATGAATCTCTTCTCTCTGATGCAGTCGATTTGTGAGCAGGACGAGGAGGAGGGCAGAGGAACCAACAGAGAGGTTATAATGGACGCTTGTGAATGAAATGATCTTAATGAGAAGATAGGGGAGGTTACTGCATGTTTATACTGTTGTGTGTTACATTCCTTAAGTGTGCCTTTGCCATTCATTGAATGCAGACTGCTGCCAGTCAGTGGAGGTCACCGGGACAGCGGAGGAGGAGCCAGGGAAGGAGGGGCCTCGTTCATCAGAAGGCCCATGTGGACATGTCCCCTGAGCCACGCAGCCTTTCACGATGTGAAGAACCAGTCAGCAAGAAGGAAGGTGGGGGCCTGACCATACCTACAACAGAAATAAGTGGAGCAGGAAAGGGGGGTGGGGGGGATGGAGAATCTGCTTGTGAGAAGTAGGTGGGGCCTCTGTAAAATATAGTAAATTGGAAGGGAAAAACTACTCAGGAGATTCTAAACATAAGATATTCTGCCACCCTGCAATGCGAAATCCTTCAGAGGACTGTTAAACCAACAGAATAGAGCAGAATGGAATAACTGCTAAAAATAAAATGCGTCATGAACATGCCTATATACTAGTATCACAGTGCAGTACCTCACCTTACTGTATCAGTACTGCTTATTGGATGGAACGGAGCCCCCCCCCCCAAGCCCAATATTCACACTGTATATCTCATTTAGAGCAGTAAACTACTCACTGCAGACTCTCAACATGAAATCTAGCAGATCCCAGTACTACTACTCCTCTACTGTCCTCTCCATGTGGTCCCTGCACTGCTGTCTGCACTTGTTTCTGCCAGGTTGTGTTGTCATATTAACAAAGGAGTCAGTCACCGAGCTGTACAGACAACACCTGTTTTCATGCGTTTGGGCATGCATTTTAAGTATGCTAAATTTTTGTATGTTGGTCTGTTTATTCAAATTAAAAAAATATATATAAATTCACACACTATATGGTATATATTTTAACATTATTCTCACAGGACTATTATTTACACACACTCTTAATGTCCACTCTGTTCTATGCAATGTTTTTAGCTGTCTTTTATTCTGAGAATGTGAAACTACATGCAGGAGTTATAGTAATCAGGACTGTGGATTTTTTTTTTTTTTTTTTTTTTTTACTTTTCACAAAATGTACTGGGGGTTTCAAAAAAAATCCTAGAGCCATCAAAGTGTNTTTTTTTTTTTTTTTTTTTTTTTTTTTTTTACTTTTCACAAAATGTACTGGGGGTTTCAAAAAAAATCCTAGAGCCATCAAAGTGTTTATTTTTTTAAATGAGAATATGGCTGTTTTATTGAAAAAAATAGAATTATTTGGTTAAACTATAACCCATTTCTGTTCTCAATTACACTAAAAATGGATCTCAAGAATACTAGAAACAATTTTCATTGTAATCTTAGAGATAAAATGAAATATCATAATTCTTTATACAGCTGGGCTGTTTTAGTGCCTTTAGCTGTATGAGCCGTCATGTTTTAAAAAGAACATGACCCCTGATGCTGAGACTTGCTGAGAAATTTGGGAACCGCTAGTTTTTCCACTTATTTTTGTCACTGTGCCTTGTTGGGAGTTTTATAGTCTGTGTGTGTGTGTGTGTGTGTGTGTGTGTGTGTGTGTGTGTGTGTGTGTGTGTGTGTGTGGGGACAGTACGTAATGCATGAATGTGACCAAATGTATTATATGTATTATATTTGTGCATATGCTTTAGAATTAATTCAGCTGCATTTGTGTGCCTAACTCTCAGTATGGATGTGCGCAGTGTTCATTTACGTTGCAGCAGTGAGAATTGAACAAAACCAAAGATGAACAGGTAATGGCATTGTACATTTATCATGCATAATGCTGCATGATAAATAAATTTTATACTTTATTCTACTGAATGTCTGTGTTAACACTGCTTGATTCTGAGTGTTGTTGCCAGTATCTGTATCACCAATTGTTTACAAATACATAAATGAATATATTAAAATTGCAAATCAATCTTCTACCAGTATGATGCAAACCTTCTTTCAGAACACCGTCATTTGCCACTCATTTCTTGCTGCAGAGCTCATGTTGGTCTGCCTATACTGTCGTGCTGCAGCATCATGAGGAACTGTGGAGATGCCTGTGGTAAACGAACACAACTGGCATTGGGGCATGTAGGCCTTCCTGTTCTACCTCACTTTGCAAGCAGCAGCTTGTTTCCTTGCAGTCTGCAGATCTAGCTTCAAATCCCTGCTGTAGTGCCACTGAAGAAGATACTTACTTCACATTTATTTACTTTATATCTATCTATCTTTTCCCCCCAGCCAACTTAACTTAAAATGTTATATACATTTACCCATTTATAAATCAGGGCCATTTTCACTGGAGCACATCTGGGCAAGTACCCTACCGAAGGGTACTATAGCAGGTGGTGGGATTTAAACTAGCACTGCTGTCTCTGGATGCTGAGATTGCAAATCACTACACCAGCTGGCAAGTCTACTTAGCCAGTAAACACTACCCAGTTGTAGGAATGAGCAATTACTTTGTATGTTGCCTTGGAGAAACCTGTTCACTAATTGAGTTTAAAAAGAACCAGATCTCCATACTGACCATGTCAATTGTGCACTGCAACTTGGTACCAAGAGTGGCAGACCTTTACAAAGGGCACCTCATGCTAGGTTTTATTATAGAATTTGACCATACTGAAATTGTCAACCGGTAGAGATGTATTAAAACTACACCAGAACATGGTGGTCAGATTTGTATTTGTCCTTTTAAGGAACTAAATCAGGGTTTTTGATCCAAAATGTCCATATTAAAAATTAGATGAAAAAGAAAATTACAGCAAGTTTGGGTAAAGCCTAAGAATGAGGTGCTAGATCCAGCTAAGCCAGAAATCTGGAGGACGACGACTATCTCAGTGTTCAGTAATGGATAACACAGCAAACAGATTCTTCCTGCATTTCTCTACAAGAGGAACAGACTTGTGTGGAAAAGCTTTTCTCCCTTGACAACAGAAGACGGCATTAACATTTTATTTTGTGGAATAGTTATTGGAAAAATTTCCCCTTGTTCTGGTCAGTCTATATATTTTCTTCTTGGTTCAGACAGTTTAATTCCTCCTTCTTTCAGTGCCATCCTGAACTTCTTCACCTGAGAGATAGATAGAGAGGGGAATATTGACATGAGTACTGTTACAGAGAGGGTAATGGAGAAAATACTGAACAAATTAGTTTATTCAGAACATAATGAATCAAAAGGAGTTGTAAGAAAACATTTGTGCATTGGAATCTCTGCCCATACATACGAGTAAAATGTGAAAATACATCAGGTGATTGGGAAAGGTTCTGTTTTGAGAAACTCACAGACTCTGAACGGAATGTCCACGGGAGAACCCTGAAGGTGAGTCTGAGGAGCCCAGCCTCCCTACAGCGTTGGGCCAGCACCTCTCCCACAGCCTGTGAGGCAGCAACTGTTCGGGTTGAGTGCAGCTCCTTCTTCAAGGCCCATTCCTGTGTTGAGCAGGACAGCACTGGAGTTGAGGAGTGAGGGGCAAAGATCTCTGCTGTGATGTAGTGCTGAGAGCGCGAGTACACCAGTCTAAGAATGAGAGAAAGATGAACAAATAAATACACCTGAACTAAATACCTGCATTCCTTAGCAAAGTGGTTCTCAATCCAAGTCAATTCTGATATAAATCTGTTCATTATGGTGGATTTTAATGTTAAAAAATTAGATTTTCTACCTTGTTCAGATAAAGCTATTGTGCTTGGCCTTAATTTACAAACAAATATTAAAATACATAGCTTAACAAAACAAATGAAAACATAATACAAATTTGTACCACTTTTTGAAGAGCAGAAATTACCAAAACCAAATTAAGGTACCTATACAATTTCCGTTGAAAGATCTATGACTTCTATGTTAGAACATCTAATATCTAAATTAGAGGGGTACTTCACAAAAGGAGATTTTAAAAATCTGACAGTCAGCCATTGTCCTGTAAAGCATTGCCAACATTTTTCTATAAGGGACTATCCTAGTTTAGTCAGTACTGTTGTGAAATGCTACTGCAACTCTCCTCATATTACCCATGAAGAAATTCTGCTCTAATTATCAAAAATAAGTCACCTCATAATGATTCTTAGCAGTGTAAGATTAACACTAGAAGAGTTTTTCTGCAAAACTTATAAACTTATTTTTGCAATTACAGGGTTTTTTTTTTTTTTTTTTTTTTACACTGAAATCAGAAATGAGACCACAGGTTTTTCCTCAAGGATAAGATGCATAGAATGTGGCCTGTATGAGAACCTTTATATCTATATAATCCTGTACAAAACACTGCATCATCATAATAAACAAAGGGCTCCAGAATCACTATGTGTAACACCTGGATAAATAGAGAATATAATCTCAAACTATTCTCAAAACATTTACTTTGTCCTTCAGTTTGATGGGAATCTTTATTTAAATTATGGATGTCACCTCCATGGATTTGAACCAGTCAATCTGTCCATCACTGTCCTGCCTACTGACTAACTCAAATTGCAGAGATTATGCACCATGGATTAAAACAGACAAGGCGTTTTCTGTGTCTGATGTGAAGGACCTGCTGACTTTTCACTTTGGACTTTTAGAATTCACTATGTCACTTATTGTGATTTTTACGTGTGGCTTGCAGCCCAGTACACAATAATAACAACTTTAAAGTGAAGACTGCACATCCCTGAAACACCTCCCACAAGTCAACACTAAGCGACGAAACATCAACTACACCGGAGTTACTGTAGTTCATACCTGTGATAACAATGATTTGATGGCCACACTGTCTCCCATCCCCTGTCCTTCCTCGCGAGGGCCATTTGTTCCAGGTTTCGAGGATTTCTGTTCACGAACTCCTTGCTTATGTCCTCGTTCTCATTCAGCTGAGCCTCAGGTTCAAGACGGGTGGCTATTTGACTCATGCAGCACACTGGCAGTGAGGAAGGAGACGGCCAACTATTACTTCACCATTCAGTTTCTTTATCATTGAGTTTCACCCAGAGATAAATTAAACATATTAATACAATTCAAGATTGTTTTAGGTTCATGCAAAACAGCAGCTCCAGAGGAAGCGTTTGTGACAGCATATCAGGGATACATTTCGTTTCGATTACTAGCAATGTAAACTTGGTTAACAAATTAAGTTAGACTCTTTGAAAATTAAACCAAAAATATGTTTTATACTTACCTGATTTTTTACATGGGTCAACAAATGTGTCACTCAATCTTGTGTCCAGCCTTTGCCGTTGTAGTTGACTGAGCAAAAGACGTGCTGTGCGACCTAAATTCCCCAACGCTGCCATTATGCTGGATCATTCAGTAAAAATATTGCGTGTAATTAAATTCGTTCTGTACCAAAAAAAAATCGTCGGAACAAAACGCTGCTATGACATTTCAACACGAATCACCATCATTAATCCTACAAAGGACGGTGCCATACTCTTATTCACGTGTTTCCGCTTCCGGTTAAAGAGTGCCCCTGCGCGACGGCTCGCAATCTAAATGTTAATTTAATCTGGTGTGAATTTTTTATAACAATATCTGTGATATAAACGTCCGTTTTTCACGTTAAAATGAAATATATATAAAATTGATCTTATATTTCCATTCATCCATTATCGTTAACTTTTTCCAGGTCAGAGCGGTTCGAAGTTTATCCCGGAATCATGGATGCCAGGCACTGAAATTAGACCCCGGATGGGAGACTACAACATTTTGGCAAGATGCCTCCAAGTTTCTAATTAAAAACTTGTGTGGAGATGTTACGTTGTTATATAAGTATATAAGTATGTGCTGTTTGGGTTTTGGATTATGACAGACACAATGAGAAACAGGCATACATTATAAAGCTAATAATTATACTAGCTAAATATCACGTACATAGATCCAAGTTTGCTAAGAGTGACTCTTTTGTCTGTTATTCTTAGGTAATCTGAACAGCACATTAAAATGAAACAAATTTTTTACTAACAAGAAAGTCATTAAGACTGAACTGTTGTAGATCATACAAAACTTTTGCAACATGCAAGGCCATTGGAGTCCCATTTCTTATTTCATTCGGATGGTTGAATGGCTATGTTTTTCCATTTTCTTTCAATATTTATTTACTGGTTAATTAATAAACAAAATAAAAATACCCCCACTCCAGTTGTGTTTATCTGGCTTTATCGTGTTGTTCTTGTTGTATCTGTTTATTCAATAAAAAAGAAACTACACCCACCGCAGTGGTGACGTGTGCACGTGCAATTTAGACTGACCAGTTAACCTGAAACATACGCAGGAACCAGGCCATGTGAACTCTACACACACTTAACTCCCATACTTTGTAACTGATTGATTAACCTTGACAAATTACACTTAAAACTACAATTTTCATTGTACATGCACTTATCCCTCATATTATGAAAAATCACTACAAATGGTTAAGGAAATACAGGCCCTTTTCAAGCAGGAGGATTATTATTCAGTATAATGGCAGTTTGCTCTTTACTGGGTTATAGCGTTTTGTTGTGTCATCGGGCCAGAGATGCCTATTTCCAAAAAGGTCTTTGCCCCTCAGTGATGTCACTGGCTATTTTCTGGCTAAACATGATGTATTAACCTCCAAATTGTACTGTTGTTTGCACATGTCCAAAATTATCCTCATAAAGGTGTCTGAGATATTAGTGCCATATGACCATAAAATATTTTGACCCTAAATCTGGTCTCATTTTTAAAAAATATTTAATACTTACTGATTCCACATGTTTTTACCAGTCTATCTGTGCCAATTTTCAATTTTATTCAAAAAGTTTGTTTTTCTCATGTGTACAGAAACAAGCCATATTTCCTTTAGTTTGTCATATTTTATTCACTCATAATTTCTATCAAATTATTTGGCATTTCAGTATTTTTCACAAAAAGCAGAATCACACTTTAGCCATTGGTCAGAATCTTAAGTAAGGCCACTTAAGGGCTGAAAAAACATTTCATGTCAAAGGAAAATAACAGAAGACAAATAAAAACATTTTGTGTACACATTTATATACCTGCATACATGTTCAATGCATTGCAATTAATGTAAAACCTTACAGTATGCAGACTGGACACTTTCATGCTGTACTCAAAATGATGCTTAACTTATCAAAACTACATGTGTCAAAAGACATACTTGGCACGTTGCAAAAAATTTAGTTTTAATTAAATCCCTTTGTGTGGATTTACACTGGCAATACAGTCCAGCAAGATGTACTGTATTTTTCAGAAACCACTGTGGACAATGCATCCTTTGTACTGCACCAATCTGTCAGTGTATTAGTTACATACTAACACAACCACATGCAAAATTCACATTTAACAGACTTTTTAAAAAACACAATCTGTTCATTGTGAATGTGTGCACCTTTAAAAACAAACAGGTCCCCTGTAATATCATGTGTTAATTCATTAGTTTTAATCAAATCAACAGTCTGACAAACTAAAAGCACCATAAATATGGTGCTCGCCACTTAATTTGGCAGCACCACTGAGACCCATGAACATTTCAATCACTCACTGTCCTGAGTAAACCAAATGTCACATTACACAATATTACTGGAAGACACCTCAAAAAATGTTTTAAGTACATTCTACTCAACAGTAACCGACAATGGAAACAGACCTCCTACAGCCACTGTGGGCAAAGGTACTGACACAAGAAGAGGGGCTTTTAAAATGTACCTGAACTTGTCATTTGGTGAGATGAAAGACTACTTTTGTTTATACAATAAAATATTTTACAACTGTTTTGACATTATGGAAAATACCTTCATAAAAAATTTAAGCAAACTAAATGAAAGAACCACGTCAATCTTCTACTGTTATGGAGCATACTAACTTGGAAGTGTCTCCTAACTTTATCCTTCAAAATTTTGTGAAGAGATTGTCCACACAATGCAGAAATGTAACTATCAAAAAGAGCAGCTTCAGGTTTTATATGATTATAAATGCAAACAAAATATTCTGCAAAATTTGACAAATGTTAATTAGCTAGTGAGGAATTTGTGATGGAAGCAAAAGAAAATGGACAGAGCTTGTAGCCTGTTCCACTGTAGAACTTGTTCTGAAATTCCACCCTGTTAAAAAAAAAAAAAAAAAAAAAAAGTTTTCAAACTGATAATGTTAACAGTAAAGCCCAGGAATTCTAAGATCTGAGGGAACTTAGTATAACCATTCAGCAAATGACTGATAATAATAATAATAATAATAATAATAATAATAATAATAATAATAATAATAATTCAGTAACTGATTTTTGATGAAGTCTGTCCATCATCAAATAAATCTGTCACAATTATAAAAATTTAAGGGTCATTCACCAATATATAAATTCAGACTTTGTTGTCTCTCACCAGTGCAGACGGAGGGCATGCAGGAAGGCTGACAGCCCTTCCATGACCAGCAGGATGGAAACCGTCAGCACGGCAAAGAAGGCAAAAATCACTACGAGGACAACAGAGCCCACGTAGCCCTTCCAGGAAAGGGACATCCGCATCACCATCACCCACAGGACCTCCGACAGCTCTGAAAGACAAAGCAGCCAGCTTACTGTGCACATAAAAAACTAGCTACTCCACACAAGATAAATCCTACCAACCCAACTCAGATACCCCAAGGAGTAAGATACAGAAACAGGCTTGCTTGTTGCTATGGTTACTCACGTGCATGTGCTAGGCTGAGCGCCCACAGGCGTAAATAAGAGGCAGTGTTGGAGATGCACCCAAGGCAATACTCAATGGTATGGATTGCCTGGTGCATGAACACATTTGGCAAGTCAAACTCCTGAAGAATGCAGCAGGAGAAAGAGAAACCAGTATTTAGTTTAGTGTTAGCTTTTCATTCAACAAAAGTAGACTCAGTCAGTATGCTTTCAATTATGACAGGAAACGAAAGCCCTTTCAGCAAATACCAACTTAGAAACATGCAAGTGGAAAAAGTTTGACAATTTCAAATTCTCTTAGTGAGTTAACTCTGATAATCTCATATGGATTTTGTTACCTCTTCTTCGCTTACATGTCCGTCCTCCACATCTCCCTGCAAGGCATTGATCGCCCTGTTGTCCGACAACAATGGCCTTTGGTCTTCCTGAAAAAAACGAAATGTACACACTTACATCAGAACCAAAATACTGTACGTGTCAGAGGCAAGTATCAAACTGGGAAATTCTCCTAAGGACATATTTTAGTCAAAACACACACATACCCCTCTGTACCGCCTCTCTGCTTTGTGTGTTAAATACTGATGGATTGGTTCCCCCAGCAACAAGACAGGTACTGAACACAGAGCCAAAACTACAAGGATCTTCTGTACTATCAGCTGCAGAGAGAAAGTAAAACATCACTTTTGTTCCTTGCTTATAAAAACTTACGAGTATACTGCATTAGCAAATTTATCACGTATAACCGTTTGACAGTTTCTACTCACCTGTCCAGTGTAAAGGGGTAGATTGTCTTTGTTGTCAGTAAAAAGGAACATATCAATGAAGTGAATGAGAATACTAGGAGCCTGATTGGAGTCCAGTGGACCATACGCGATCCACTTGAAGATAACCAGGAACACCAGATACCCAAAGAGGCAAAGCATGAATATGAGCTCCGGGATGAGAACCAAGAAAATATTGCTGATCTTCCTGAAGTGTCTGTGGAGAAGGGAAACACAAAGCACCCTTAGTTTAAACCAGGTGACTGCAATGAGAGCAGGAATTTTTAACTGAAACATTCTGAAGAGGGGTACAGGAGACTGACTGACATGTAGTTAAAGAAGGACAGGCAGACCCCAAAGGTCATGTGGATGACACCAATGATCACAGACATCTTCATTTTGTAGGAGTTGAGGAATGTCAGGTGGTTACTTGCTAGCCCCCAGATCTGGGAAGAAAATATTTTTTATTTTACTGCTGTTACCTTGTGCATACAATTGTTAAAAAAAGAATGAGAGAGAACAATGTATATGCATACCGGGTCAATACCAAATGGATAGGGACCTTGGAAGACCCCTGTAACATTAGGATCTAGAGTCAGATACTGGTTCCAGCGGAGTGTCTCATCACTGCAAGACAGAGCATTTTATTCAAACAAATGTATAACAGAGGTGGAGAAGTGTCAGACACCGTGTCATAGGCAAGGGAAAAAGCACCTCCAGTTATAGTGCTGGATCATGGGCTGGAGGTGCCAACTGGACGTGAATATACTGAGCCCTCGACTGAAGCATTCGTTATAGATGGCCCCAGTGTAGACAGAGAAGAGACCCATCAGGAGTATCAGGTATCTTCCTCCAAACATCATTCTCCAAATCTAACGTTGACAGAGCAAGAGACATGGAGAAAATGTGGCTACTTTTATTTTTAATCTGATACCAGAAAATGAGTTCTGCTTTCCAAAGAATATCAATAATGTAATTTTTCAGGCTGGACAGAAGGTCCAGCAGTACTTAGCAGTAAGAACAACAGTAATTTAATCTTGAGGTTCACTGGATTTTAGATTCATGTTAAAGGACTAGAAGTGAGCATAGATGGCTGAAAATGCAAATGAACTAATGAACTAATGTAACACACAAGAAAAAGGGGTTATTACTTCATTGGTGTTGTTCCTTAGCTTGGGGTCTTTCTCTTCCAGGACCATCCAGAGTGCTGCAAGCGTCATGAGTAACCCATGTCCCACATCCCCAAACATTACCGCAAATAGAAAGGGGAAGGTGATGATGGTATACAATGCTGCAGTGGGGTGAAGATACAGACAATATAAATCTCAAGTCCTGTATTTTATAAGTTTCTTCCCAAGTCTGAAAACTTTATATACTGTTAAAGCTCCACCTACCCGGGTTCACCTCCCTGTACATGGAGACTCCGTATGCATCCACGATGTTCTGGAAGCCAGCTGTGAAGGAATTAGTGGTGAAGAGTGTTGGTGGGGTAGTGGTTGCAGGCAGGCGGTTGTAGAAGGAATCCACACTGCTTCCACTCTTCCTCTGCAGAAGAATGATACAGCAATACACTGCTCATTCATCATCACTTACTGACACATCCCCTCACTAAGTTTATACTAAGTGTAACAGGCAATACAATGTCAGATTCAAATCTAATTTTCTCATGATCCCTCCTTCAGTATGTTTTGCAGGGTTGGTAGCTGGTTCTTGACCCTAAACATCTCTATTCTCTCCTCACATCCATCCCTGCACCATCACCATCTTCTCACACGTCCAACCACTCACAGTTCCTTCTCTGAGCGCGTTCTGCAAGGCCGGCAGCTGGCTCACAGGACACCAAGCTTCAGCAATCAGACACTTGTCTGTGACAGACGGGCTGCACAGGTTCAGCACCATGTGCACTGCTTTGCTCTTCTGAACCCGGACCCTCCAATGTGGGAGAACTGCCACAGCGCGATCCAACAGCTGTTGCAGGTACTGCTCCGTCTGGGTCAGCACCTGTGTGCAGCAACCAGAATTACCAATCAGTTGAGCCCGAAGATCTCTAATCTGCCCACCTCTTCCCTAAGGGGAATGATCTGGGCCAGAAACAAAATAACTAATTTATTCCCTTTCCAATTTTCTCAGTTTCATCAGCTGTTTCACATTTTCTGTATTTTTGCTACTTTTTAAACTTGATCAGATCTTTCTGTCATTTCAAGTAGTATATAAATTAAGTTTGAAAAACAAAAAAAATGGTACCATTACCATTTTTATGTCATTTCCTTGGTTTGGGAGATAATAGAACGCGCAGTCAATAAACCATACTAGTCAACAAAAATGTAAACTGAGCCATGTGACAAAGACCTAAGGCTCCTCTCCCATACCGTTTTTATGTCTTCTATCCTGTTCTCCAGCTTCTGGAGAGTTTCCACCCTTTCTGCTGTACTTTCAGGATATGCAAAAATTTGGGTGTGGAAACTGCATTTTTGGCAGAAAAAGATACAGAGAGTCGTTTTACTGTACAGTACATGCCATTACTTGACAAAAATTTTAATCTCCTTAAACTCCATTCATATGTCTGAAAGAAAACTTTCTAAGAGCCCGCTTTTGAGCCGGCCCATAAAGCAATCTTACCAGTCACAGATCTTCTTGACTTTCTGCCCAATCTGATCTCCCCAGTATGAAATGAGGAAAACCGTCCACTGTACCATTTCTCCCTGTGATTGGAAGACACAGCAACTGTAGCAGCCTAAATGAAGTTTTTATATACTTTACACTCTCAAAGATAGGCTGTCTCTACTTCTTACGTTGCCTTCCATTAAACAATAGTCAATCATTAAAAAAATACAAAAACATTAACAGGTTTAATTAACAGTATTACTAAAGTCAATGTTTTAAACTAATTAAGTCTCTTACGGAGTCAGGCATTTCAAGTCTTTCTTTCATCTCTCGAAAATCTACAATAATGTATCCGCGGCAGGCACGCCACAGCAACCTTTCAAAGGATGGGACTTTCCACGGATGGACGACACCTGCTACAAAGCTGCAAAAGAGGAACAAAAAAGAACTGTTAAAAAGAGTTTCAACGTACAAAACAATAACAGCACCCTGACCCACAAAATCCCACAGGGATTATGCTGACGACACACCGGAAACAGAAACATTACCAGATAATTTCATCTATTCAATAAGGTTTGGACAGACCTTCAGGGAGGTAATTGTGGACTGAAAAAAAGACAGACCAATCGTGCTCACCTAAGGCGAATATCTTGTCTGTGGTCCAAAAACCCAGAAGAGTCCAAGGTATGGGGTGGCACCTGCAAGTATGTGTGGAGAATTAAAGCAGCACAGTAAAAAGACAAAAAAATTCTTAATGAAAGGAAAACTAATTCATAAAAATAGTTTTACAACAGTAGCTGTCTTGAGCAATAGAGGCTACAGCAGAAATGAAACTGTAACAAGTCCCATTCTATTAGCATGTTCTTAAGATTTCTTAACATTCTTTATAAAAGCATGGTTGCTTAGCATCAGACTGAAGTTTACCACAGCAATCCAGGCTTGATGTATAATCTATGATCTTTTCATAAGGACAATTGAATGTGACCTACTGTGTTGGTAAAACAAGGACTTTATTGTACTGAAATTATTCAAAGAAACAATTACCATATTACATGGAACTTCCACGTTCAGAAGCTCAAATCTAGCCATGCAGATTTTCAGTGCATATTGTGACATGGTTAAGTAAGGAAAAAAAAAAACAAGACCCATGAACTAGTCTGGGCTCTGAATGAACCAAGGGTCCAAAATGGTCTTGAAACCCACTGTGAAAAACCAAAAGTTGATGTTAACCTGTGCTGTAGTAAGGGAGTGCGTCTCTGTCAGCACCCCCCTGTACTGGGAAAGCTGGGTCAGCTGGGACTGCAAGCTGTCTCGGTTCCTTGATACCTACAAAACAACAACACATCTAGAAACTATCAAACAAAGGGCAGTTAAATGAACCAGGCTCCCACACAACACAGAATAAACTTTTACACACCTCTTTCAGCTCTCTTGACAGCCTCTCGCTCTCCTCCTCAATGGTCAGCAGCTCTCTGGGCTGGGGTGCACAAGGGGTAGGATAGGGTGTGGATAGGTGTCCCTCCAGTATGGATGACCGGGATCGGTGGATCTCTTGTTCCAGGAATGCTGTAAATGATGGACAAAGGACACATGAGAATTACTGTGAAACCTATGGTATATTCATCTGGGTGTACAGTTAACACATCTTCAAATCACAAGAGTGAAGTAGAAAAACTCACAAAATGTTTTCTCCAGCTCCTCGCATCGTCGCACCTCACTCACAAATTTCCTCTGAAAGGCGTTGACATTTGGGTTCAGCTAAAACAAAAAGTAACAGAATATGACTAATGAAGTCAAATTAATGAGGAATGAGGAAGCAATGTCAGCTGGTATAATAGACCTGTCCATTTTGTGACTGAAAACGCTTACATCTCGGAATTCGACCAGCCCCAGCTCTCCTAGTTCACTGACACAATCGTAGGCTGATCCTGCCTGGAGAAAAAGTTGGACCAGACATATCTCTTCACTACGGAACAGAGTCCCCATTGCAACCTGAGAGAAGGATAAAGGAAGGATTAAAAAAAATACAAGGAAGGGGAGATGGAAACAAAAAATTAATCACGTGATTCTCTCATCCTTCCCCAAATCTATTTTCCTTTGACAGGAAAAACTGAGAAAACACAACTGCCTCACAATGTGCCCCCACCCCTCTATGGCAGATCTGGAGTGACTAAACTACAGTCAGCTGACAGACCAGAGTACAGTGATACAAAGAGAAAGGTGAAGTGCCACAGTGAGTGTGGAAACCAGGTCTTTCACAAAGTGTGGGCACATTGCAGCATACCAAGCTACCCCAAAGGACATTACATATTTTAGCTTTGGAATCACATAAGTACATTAAATGATCAAGGCAAAGGAAAAAAATAAAGTATTGCTGTGTTGTGCATGCATACTCTTCAACTTAAAAAAAGAGTAATATAGTCTTAAACACACATGCTTAGTTTAGTGACAACATGGGCTGTGCCAAATCCAACAAACATCCAAATCAGATTATCTTGGGCACTTGTGATCTGTCCTCCGTGAGCAGCGGTCAGCATCATAGTTGCCTAATTGAAAGCATGTGCTCTGATCAGCAAGATCACGAGCCATTGATTCATCACACGGGAAAAATAAACATATTTCAGTTATTAAAAAACGGTCTCCTTAAGAGGAGTTGCAATGAGGCACCAATGAAAACAGACCCAATAGCAACTGGACCGAGCACAGCAGTAACAGTCATGGCTGGACTGACCATGCCTTTGATATTTACATTTGACAGGGTATGCTACCTGACAATTAAAATGCAATATGTAGTGTTATTCAACAGGTTCACAAAATAATCATTTATTAATCGTAAAATACTTAATATATTTCTTCAAACAGTTACTTAGTTTAACTTATCAGCACTCGTTTCCAGCTCGTAAGAAAATAAGTTTAGGAGCAACGGCGTAAAAGGAAAACATCCCAATGTAAACTTACTGTTATGTAGATGAACTGAAGCTCCACAGAGACCCCAGTGAGTGTGGACAGATCCGGCACTGCTCCCTTACTCCACGCCGTGTGGACAGCATCCGACAGACAAATACACCTCAAGAACTCGGAGAGGAACCGCGAGCTTTTACTTCCCATTTCCGCGCGGTCACATGGCTCCGCCGCGTGGTCACGTGAGGGGAAGGGGGGGGGGGGGGGCGGGGGGGGGGGGGTG